>OZ023319.1:8995724-8998224 GCA_964007375.1 Ophion obscuratus
GAGACTTTGAACTTGAGACTCATTGTAGTAATATGGCAAAAGTTCGAACGTAACTACATACTTATCATGCTAATTGGAATGGATATGAGCAGAAGTTGATTATACCAATTGATCGGATCATGTTCAAATTCAGCCGCAAACACACAAACCCATCATCCGGATAAAGATTTTGGACAGACCCTTCCAGGCTTTACCCAATGGAGTATGTATGGAAACTTCACTATGCATCAATTTGGATGGCGAATTGTCATTCCTGATAGGATCGCTTATGTTGGCAACTGCAAACACTAATGAAATTCCATGGAGACTTTGGACTTGTCACTCATTATAGTAACACGCCAAAGGTTTGCACATAATCACATACCCATCATGCCAACTGGGATGGATATGTGCACAAGTCCATTATACAAATTGGACGGATCATGTTCAAATTCACCGGCAAGAACACGAAGTGATCTTCCGGATAAAGATTTTGAATACACCGTTCCAGGCTCTGTCCAATACAGTATGTATGGAAACTTCACCAACCATCAATTGGGATGGCGAATTGTCATTCTTGGTAGGGTCGCTCATTTTGGTAACTGCTAACAAAAGTAGAATTCAATAGAGACTTTGGACTTGGGGCTGATTTCAGTAACGCGGGAAAGATTTGCACACAATTACAAACCTATCATACCAAATGGAAAGTACATATGCGCAAGTCTACCATAACCAATTGGACGGATCATGTCCAAATGCTGTTGCAATCACACGAATTGATCTTCCGGATAAAGATTTTGAATAGACCCTTCCTGGCTCTATCCAATACAGTATGTATGGAAACTTCACCAACCATAAATTCGGATGGCGAAGTCTCATTCCTGGTAGGATCGCTCATTTTGAAATTCAATAGAGCCTTTGGACGTGGGACTCATTTCAGTAACCCGGCAAAGGTTTGCACATAAATACATACCTGTAATGCCGATTGGGATCGATATGTGCACAATCCATGCACAATCCAATTGGTCTATTATACCAACTGGACGGATCATCTCCGAATGCAGCTGCAAGCACATAAACCGATCTTCCGGATGAAGATTTTGGGTATACCGTTCCAGGGTCTATACTGGAATACATCCAATGCAGTATGCATGGACACTCTACTATTTACCAATGTGTATGGTGAAGTGTCGTTCCCGGTAGAATCGCTCATTTTGGCGACCACATGCGAAAAGTGAATTCCATGTAGACTTTGGAATTGTCACTCATTGTAGCAACACGCCAAAGGTTTGCACATAATTACAAACCTATCATACCAATTGGAATTGATATGTGCGCAACGCTATCATAACCAATTGGACGGATCATCATCATACCAATTGGAATTGATATGTGCGCGACCCCATCATGACCAATTGGACAGATCATCATCATACCAATTGGAATTGATATATACGCAACCCTATCATAACCAATTGGACGGATCATCTTCGAATTCAGCCGCAAACACGCAAACCGGTCTTCCGGACGAAGATTATGGTCACATTGGATTGTACAAGGATAACAACGCAACAAAAATGCAGCCGATTGATTCACTCGAAGGTCCCCACCGTCCCAATGATTACAATCACCTACAAGCATCGCGAAAATCTTCGGTACGAATTTCCGGTAGAAAATGGTAGCCTCACATGGTTCGCAACCGCAGCCTCCTCAATGCCACGAAAACGAGAGTTTCGTCAAAACAGCATGACCGCAAATAAGAGGACGATGTGGAAACATCTTCGTAAATTATGCGTCCTGTTAGTGCTCAAATTTCAAGGTCACGGGGGGATGAACCGGTGTCTGGTGCGGTTAATAGTGAATGGTTGGACATCTATATGCATACAGTTAAGAAGGAGTTCTGGGTTCGAATGGGATTTCTACCCAGCGCGTCAAAACATAAATAACGTCTTGGAAACGTGCGACTTGCTTTCTTAACGATACGTATTAGATTGCACGATATATGGGGCAACCGGGGCCTTTATGAACAACCACCAAATATATGGACGCACACACATACGCGCACGCCCTTGAGCACTCTTTCCCCGCCCCTGGATAGAAATGAGCTCTAATGGTGTGAGGCGGCGAAGGAATGAAAAAGAGTGAGAACGAGAAGCGTGAAGAGCACGTGTGAGAGGGAAAGAAGAAGGATGAAGATCGGTGGGTCGAGGAGAAGGATAGCTAAGCCACACATGGGTCGAACAGAGCCCAGGCATGAATGGACCGCGCGGCGCTAGCGGTTTTTCTTCACCGGAAGAGGCGAGAAGAGCGCCAATGGTGAGGGAACCTATTTATCAATGACCTCTCCGCCACCCTGACCTCGAAGGGTGGCACGATCCGTTGCTGGGCTTTGAAGGACATCATTTTTCCATAGACCTTTTTTCTCTCTTTCTGCTCGGCACTCTCTCTCTCTCTCTCTCTCTCTCTCTCTCTCTCTCTCTCTCTCTCTCTCTCTCTCTCTCTCTCTCCCTCTCTCTCTCCC
>OZ023319.1:9003224-9033121 GCA_964007375.1 Ophion obscuratus
CCTCCAGAGCAGCTCTCCCTTCCAGTCCGAGCTCTTGAAAGCTGCATCTACCGAAAACACCGATTTTCCCGATCCAACAAGATACCTACGGAAATTCTTTCAGTCAACGAGCTTCCCAAATCTTGTTCCGATGAGCGCTACTCGTTTTCTGCTTTCCTTTTGTTCGAGCTCGCGAATTGAAGCGTCCGAGAAAAAGGCATCGGAAAAAAAGTCGTCTCACCTCATGCAGACAGTATTTTGAGCCTGTACCATCTACGTTACATTGGCTACCAGCCCATCTGACTCTTTCGGGGACGGTCCCCGAAATCGAATGTTTTCAAAATCACCTCTCCACACATACACACGTAGACTCGAATAATACAGGTGGGAGAGGGGAAAAAAATTTGAATTTTGCCGAAACGCAGTGAAGGCGAGACGGCGGCAGAGAACTGACACCGTCGTGAGCACTGTCCCGCGAGAAAGAGAGGCCGAGAGAAAGAGCAGGGCATTACCATAAAGCCATCGACTTTACGACAAGTGCGCGCGCGCGCCCACTGCCCGTTTTCTCGAGAGGGAACGAAAAGAAAATAAATTAAATGAAAAAATAAAAACGTACAGCCAAAAGATCGGCCAAAGGATATTTTTTTCCGTTTTTTTTTTTTTCATACGAGCCTTCTCAAAAATCTCGTCGAGTAGTTCCCACATCACGAGCTGCTCCCCGTCGAGTTTCACGTCGTTATCAAAATTCCGTCACAAAGAGTTTATTCTCATCGTACGTTTCGTCGCGCTTTTTCATTATCCTCTTTTATCGAGCGAGAAAATTCGTTTTTGAAGTGCTCTCTCTCTCACACTCACACACACACACACACACATAAACATTACAATGCCTTCTTATTGGTGATAGTTCAGTTTTTCTTTAACTTTTATTTGTATGGTTTATATTGTTTTTTTTATTGTTTTTTTGTATGATTCATATTACTTTATATTGTTTGGTTTGGGTGTTATATTGTATTGTATGGTTTGTTGTATTATATTATATTATTATAATATTTTTCTTATATTACAATATATGTTAAATTATATTGTATGGTTTTTTATTGTTTTTTGTATGGTTTATATTGGTTTATATTGTTTCATGGTGTTTATATTTATTTTTTTATATAGTATCTTTTCATCTGTGATTCATCCTTTCCTGCATTATTTTTTCTTCATTTTTAGTTCTTATTTTTCATTCTGATTGTATAGAATCTTTTCGTTTCCATTGTATTGTTTTTTGTATTATCATTTTTATTTCTTCTGCTCCTGTCTCTTCAGTTCTAGTTTTTGAGTTTTTATTGTATAAAATCTTTCCATTGCTATTGTACCATCTGCTGTGCTGTTTTCTGTTTATCATGTCAATCGAATTTGCTCGATAGGCTTCTAGGGCATAATAGAGTTTATCAATCAAACAATCAATCAATCAATCTCTCTCTCTCTCTATCGATCGAAAGACAAAAGCAAAAAAACAACAATCACGCCCTCACCAATCGTGCAAAAATGAGCGTCAATTCCATCGTCGGACGTCCAACCGCACGTCCGGCACGTCACTTCCGGAAGCATAGAAAAAAGTCCGACGAGGATACTTCACATGCGCAAGGATATACGGCATAAGCGCGTAAAACGGTGCCGTGGACGCTGTTGGTGGCATGAATGGGAAGTCGCGTTGTAGGTGTGGGAAAGATGCAGCAAGAAGACCGAGCTCGTTGCACTGGGAGAGGGAAGGATGAAGGCAGCAAGAGGGAGAAAAGTTAGCAGAGCGCGCACAGTGCGCGAGCAGTTAATTATCAGAGATAGAGTCATTAGGCAGCAGCCACTAACCATATATATAAAGTAGCCTTTTTCTGCACTGCTCTCGATCTCTGGGCTCTTCTATGCTCTTTCACTCGCCACTGCTGCCTAGTCCACCTATTTGATCCACCAGGTACGTTAGCTATGCGCAGTATGGGATGCTAAAAACAAACGTACACACACACACACACACACACACACACACACACACACACACACACACACACACACACACACATATATATATATATATATATATATACACACACACACACACTAATCGGCTTAAAATTTGATATAGACCTTCAGTATATATTCCTCTATCGTTCCTATCCCTGGTATTGCGAAATTATTATTATTGCTGATATTTTAAATTACAAAATTGAACAAATAGGGCGAAAAATTAACTTTTTTGTCAGACAGTCGTCATTATTTTTTTTTCTTTGGTACCTGCTGTAGTGACAGCTTATTTGATTAAGGAAATTGCTTGTGTTTCTGTTTCAGATGAATGGGAGCATGGGAATAATGTCAACCGCCTCAACCCTTTTTTCTAGGCCGTGTTCAAAGGCCCGTAACGTTTCGATTTCAATTTTTTTGCACATTTTTTTGTAGGTTCTTGAAACATCAATAAAAATACCGTAAAAAATGGTTAATGAAAATATTGTTTTGTTTTAAAAAGCCCGAAATGTAGGCCTCTAGACTGGAATACTACTTTAAATGAAGAGACGATGGGAACTGTTACTCGAAATGCTCGTCACGGTATCTGCAGACTCTTGGATTTGTCAATTATTTATTCAGCGGATTAATTTATGTTTGGAAACGGAAGGCCAGTATTTTGATCGTCTTTTGTATTAAACAATATATATATATATATATATATATATATATATATATATATATATATATATATATATATATATATATATATATATATATATAAGGGTGGCCCTTGATATGGGTAAAAAAAATGATCGTGCCGCCCTCCAAGCCGGTTCCAAATAATAAAAAAAAATCTACGCGAAGCCCCAGCGATGTCCGTTAAGAGGAAGGCGTGCCTGTAAGCATGAACTTAAATTTAAATATCAATTTTTCTTCATGATTGGAGAAATTTAGATTTTTTAAATCTAGTTTAGTTATCATTTTTTTTTACTTTCCGAAGCTATTGTATATTGGTATCCAACATACAGATCAAACAATGAGGTCCTCCATACTAGATTTGATGAGCGTTCAGTTTTACCATCCTATTATTTTGGACCAATAGTTCGATTTAGCTGCTGTCGAACGCTTTTAATCACATCAAAATCAAACTTTAAATTTGCATCTTGTCAGAAAAAGCTATTAAGTACGAAGGATATAAATTCACGATAAACAATTCACATCGAACTTCCTGGTTAGACAGAATTGTTTTTTTTCTGTTTAAATTTTGTTAGAAATATTCCTTGCGTGCTGAGATACAAACATATTAATATTTCACTTAGATCAGACTTCCAGTGCTGTGGATAAAAAATGTATTTGAAAATTACTTTCGCAAAAATGCATAGGGACATTTTAAACTTGGCGAGCTTGTTCGTTTTATTGAAAACAAAGAAATTATTTATTCGCACAAGTCATCCAATTGGTCGGAAAAAACATAATATTCAAACAATGTACACATAAGATATCGATAATAGTTTGTTCAGTACGAATTTATTTATTTAAACCACAGAAATATCGTGGTGAAAAATTGACAAACAAACTTGATTTAAAAAACCGAAATTTCTCCAATCATGAAGAAAAATTTATATGGGGCCGTCCATAAATTACGTCATCGACTTTTGCTGATTTTTGACCCCCCCCCCCCCCCTGAAATCATCCTATCCGTCATATCGTTGTGATCAAATTAACGTTACCGTCATCTAACGACCAGACCCCCCCCCCCCCCCCTACGTAAATTAAATGACGTAATTTATGGACGGCCCCTATTTAAATTTAAGTTCATTCTTACAGGCACCCCTTCCTCTTAACGGACATAGCTGGGGTTTCACGTAGATTTTTTTTTTTTATTATTTCGAACTGTTTTGGAGGGCGGAGCGATCAATTTTTTGTTTACCCATATTATGGGCCACCCTAATATACATACATACATACATACATACATACATACATACATACATACATACATACATACATATATATATATATATATATATATATTAGACTTATTCGAAAAAAAAATTTCCTTCTGGATTCTCGTGCTATTGTTGGGCACTGATAAAACAAAATTTCTCTAAAAAGATGGGCGCGGTCACTCAATTTTTAGAGGTGGCTATCTCGACTTTTTTGTATTTGAATTTTTTTCAACGAACGTATTGCATTTAAGCATAGTCATGGCTTCGGATTACGGATAAAAATCACATCCAGCAGCTTTTTCGTAACAAAAATAAACTCTAACAATTTGAAAAGATTGCAATATTCACAATTCAAATCCAGGTAGATCAATAATGGCGTCTATACTACTCTCGTTATTCATGTAGATTTATTTATACGCATTAACATTGCGCACTTTTTACGAAAAATTAAATTATAAGCTTTCATTCATAAATCGTATATTTACATTTTCAAAATGCTACGCTTATATTATCTTCAAACTCATTTACATTTCTTCCTAGCCATTCTCAAGTTCGTTAACATTTTGGGCAGAACGAAAATGTGCAAAGTTGAACAGTTTGTCAAAATCTCTCTTAAATTTACGCTCCTTCGATATTTGTGACGGCAAATTCTTTTTAACCCGAATTTTTAAAAACTGTTTCCAGACTAGATGGAGTTTTATTGATTTCAAGATTGCGTTATTCAATCGACGCGTTGGAATTTCAGCACATTTCCATTGTTCGAAAATTTCTTTCATCGTTTCGTGTGCACTTCGACGTATGGTCAGTTTTTCTCTGTTATGTTTGTAATAGAACAAACTCAAAACTTTTCCGATTTTTATCCGTAATCCAAAGCCATGACTATGCTTAAATGCAATACGTTCGTTAAAAAAAATTCAAATACAAAAAAGTCGAGATAGCCACCTCTAAAAATTCAGTGACCGCGCCCATTTTTTTAGA
Organism: Ophion obscuratus; assembly: GCA_964007375.1. Taxonomy (NCBI): domain Eukaryota; kingdom Metazoa; phylum Arthropoda; class Insecta; order Hymenoptera; family Ichneumonidae; genus Ophion; species Ophion obscuratus. Next base: position 9,008,117 of record OZ023319.1, read on the forward strand.
GAAATTTTCTTTTGTCAGTGCCCAACAATAGCACGAGAATCCAGAAGGAAAAAAAAATAATTTTTTTTTTGAATCAGTCTAATATATATATATATATATATATATATATATATATATATACCACATACATACATGCATACATATATATATATATATATATATATATATATATATATATGTATGTATGTATGTATGTATGTATGTATATATATATCTTTGAATCGTTTCTGTGCGTGCTGACATTCAAATATCAATCAGGCCTTTGACAAATATTTGACAAAGCTTTTTATTCTTGATGTCAATTATAACAGATTGTCATCTCAAAAATATATAAAAACGTAGTAAGGTCTAATATTACGTTTTTATATTTTACACAGACCATTTGACGTTTTTATATTTCACACAGACCATATTAAGTTTTTACATATTATACAAATGACAATCTGTGATAATTAACATAAAAAATAAAAATCTTTGTCAAGCACACGATTGACATTGAAATGTGAGCACGCACAGAAACAATCCAAAGAGATACATTAGTTTTTTTTTCTACGATGCGATTTCGGCAAGATCCACCGACGTCAAAAAAGAGCCGTGGGTCTGTGAAAAAAAAATATAAAAAAATGTGAACGAGGGTAATCCCTAGTCGCTATGGAGCGGATAAACATTGGAGACACTCGTTGAGGATCGTCATTGCGTCTCGCTCGCTCGCACTCCTGAAAGATCGTCGGGTATGCAAGCCCGTGGGCTTCTCCGCTGCTTTGAGTACCGATAACTATGTTGTTCGAGGGAGTCCTCGCTCGCGCGCCCTTCGCCCTTGCCGCACACCGCAGTCAAGGCGGTCCGACGCCACGCGCGGCCTTGCCTCTGTGATCTCTCCCGTGCTTCCTTGCGAAACGCCCGGGGGCAATTAGTCGCGCGTTTCACATTTTACACCTTGGTAAACAAAGAAAATTTATTTCCGGACGCGGAAGATCGCGCTTGCACCCGCGCGATCCAACGAATCCTCGGGTTCGATACTTTCCTGAGGAGACCCACCTGCGATCTCGCGTTGCGGTCGCAATTGGGATACGATTGAAGAGTTGGAAGCATGCGCGTTTCAGCCTCATTGCGTTCTTGAGCTATTTTTGAAATTTCGGAAAAATGTAAATTTTGCTATTGGAAATTCTGACAATTTCCAAAGGTTGACAATGAAAATTCTCAAAATTTCGAAAGGTTGCCAATGAAAATTCCACAAACTTCTGAAGGTTTATAATGTGAATTCCAGAAATTTCTCATGGATCATAATCGAAATTCCGAAAAATTGCCAAATTCCAAAAAAATTCCAAATGATGATGGAAATTCCAAAAATTGCCGAATTCTAACAATTTCCAAAGGTTGACAATGGAAATTGTAAAAATTCCCAAAGTCTGATAATAGAAATTCTAGAAATTTCTAACAGTTGACAATGGAAATTTTAAAAAATTCCAAAGGCTGACAATGAAAATTCTAAAAATGTCTAAAGGTTCACAATGCAAATTACCTATGCTATTTTCGAAATTTGGAAAAAAAATTCTAAATTTACCGTGGGATATTCCAAAAATTGCCAAATTCAAAAAATTTCAAAGCTTGCCATTGGAAATTCGAAAAATTTCCGATTTCTAAAAAATTCCAATGCTTGCCAATGGAAATTCTATAAATGTTCAAATTTAAAAAATCCAAAGCTTCCTATTGGAAGTTCCAAAAATTGCCGAAATCTAACAGTTTCCAAAGGATGACAATAGAAATTCTAGAAATTTCCAAAAGTTGACAATGGAAATTTTAAAAAATTCCAAAGGCTGACAATGAAAATTCTAAAAATGTCTAAAGATTCACAATACAAATGACCTATGTTATTTTCGAAATTCCGAAAAAAATCCTAAATTTGCCGTGGGAAATTCCAAAAATTGCCAAATTCAAAAAATTTCAAAGCTTGCCATTAAAAATTCGAAAAATTTCCGATTTCTAAAAAATTCCAATGCTTGCCAATGGAAATTCTATAAATGTTCAAATTTAAAAAATCCAAAGCTTCCTATGGAAGTTCCAAAAATTGCCGAAATCTAACAGTTTCCAAAGGTTGACAATGGAAATTCAAAACATTTTCCAAAGGTTGACAATAGAAATTCTAGAAATTTCCAAAAGTTGATAATGGAAATTCTAAAAAAATTCAAAGGTTGACAATGAAAATTCTAAAAATGCCTAATGGTTCACAATGCACATTACGTATGCTATTTTCGAAATTCCGAAAAAAATTCTAAATTTGCCATTGGAAATTCCAAAAATTGCCAAATTCAAAAAATTCAAAGCTTGCCATTGGAAATTCGAAAAACTTCCGATTTCTAAAAAATTCCAATGCTTGCCATTGGAAATTCTATAAATGTTAAAATGAAAAAATCCAAAGCTTCCTATTGGAAGTTCCAAAAATTTCCGAATTCTTACAATTTCCAAAAGTTGACAATGGAAATTCTAAAAATATCGAAACTCTGACAATAGAAATCCTAGAAATTTCCAAAAGTTGACATTGGAAATTCTAAAAAATTCCAAAGGTTGACAATGAAAATTCTAAAAATTTCTAAAGGTTCACAATGCAAATTACCTATGCTATTTTTGAAATTCCGAAAAAATTCTATATTTGCCGTTGGAAATTCCAAAAATTGCCAAATTCAAAAAATTCAAAGCTTGCCATTGGAAATTCTATAAATGTTAAAATAAAAAAATCCAAAGCTTCCTATTGGAAGTTTCAAAAATTGCTGAAATTTAACAATTTCCAGAGGTTGACAATGGAAATTCTAAAAACTTCCAAAGTTTGACAATGCAAATTCTAAAAATTTCCAAAGGTTCACATTGGAAATTCTAAAAGTCTCCAAAGGTTGACAATGAAAATTCCCTGTGCTATATTTGAAATGCCGAAAAAAATTCCAAAGCTTGCCATTGAAAATTCCAAAAATTTCCTCATTCTAAAAAGTTCCAAAGCTGGCCATTGAAAATTCCAAAAATTTCCAAATTCTTAAAAATTCCAAAGCTTGCCGTTGGGATTTTTTTTTAATTTCCAAATTGTAAAAACTACCAAAGCTTGCTATTGGAAATTCTAAAAATGTTCAAATTCTACAAATTTCCAAAGGAACATGGAAGGACAATGGAAAAGACAATGGAAACTCCACAAATTTCTGAAGGTTGACATTGAAAATTCCGACACTTTCCAGAGTTTGCCAATAGAAATTCTAAAAATTTAGAAAGCTTGCCAATATAAATTATTTGTTGTTTCTATTTTTATGCGTTTGTAATACTTGAATTGTAACGAATAATTACCATGTTCAGATATTCGACTGAGAATTGCGGTGGGTTCGCGTAATTGATGCTTCGACCAAATGAATGAATTGAGCGGAAATGAATCAAGCAATCAATTAAATTCTAACCCTCATCTCATTAACCGTGCAGCAATGTGTTGGGGAGTCCCCAGATCCTAGTACATCCCTATATGGACTTGGTGAGAACGCCGCTCGTTGGGAGTCCACATTGGAATTGGGAATCCTATTTTTGCGATATTGAATAATTCTTCGCCGTTTTTTCATGAAAATTAATGCTGTATTTAAAAAAAAATCATTCCAAATGCTTTCAAACGTTTCGAAACTGTTGTATGATCAACTCCTAATGATTCTGCAAGTTCAGCTAGCGTCTGACATGAGCATTCATGAAGTAATTCCTCCAATTCAAAACATCAAAATCATTATTTTGAAAGCATCTGAACCAATCTCAACAAGAATTCTGTGTGTTTCAGCTGCAGTTTTTTTTCGAACGCAGTAGTGCAGTAAAATTCCCCGCAAATACTCTTTTTCGGCACGAAATTTGACTTGTTTAGCACTACGAAAAAAGAGTTGATTACACTACGACGAAATGACATACACTGAATTTCAAGCTTGCTTATAGTACTTCTTTATAGATCTATAGGTTACCATCTCAAACTACACCCACGCAGTTGTGATAACACCATCTGTTGGACAACAGCAAGAACTTATCCAACGTCCTAATAGAATCCAATGTACGAGCGTTACGTTTTATGGTTAGATAGGAATCCAACGCGATAACGCATTGATTCGCAAGAGCACGTTGGAACGCAAGAAAAAATAAATAAAAATATGAACTATGTGCATAAAATTGAATAATTCATACGTACCCAGCAACAAGCCGCCTCCAGCCATAATTTTCCGTTTTCCAATATCCTCTGATTAAAATACAACAGAGTTACACCGTGGGTTAAAAAATGATCCCGAATGGCGAGAGTATACGAAAGAAGTGTCATTCGGGCGTGCGTGTTTGGAGCGCGCGATCTCGCGGGCTAGAATAAAATCGGATACGGAATTCCAGTATAGCGTGACACATAAATCGGAGAGAAATCATGTGAAAGCGACTGGTTGCCTACATATACATACATACATACATACATACATACATACATATATATATATATATATATATATATATATATATATATATATATATACATGCAACTTATGTACGCCACAATAATACGAGACGCTCACTTTTTCACCGTCTCACCAAGAATTTTTCCGTTCCGTCCTTTTTCCCCCCTCCTTTTTCTTTCCGCCGTCCTAATGGATAATATCGCACAGAGTTACACGCGGCTTTTGCTGAGATACATAGATGTACATAGGAACGTGAAAAAGGGAAAAAAAACATCTTCGAGGTGTATAATTTAGCCTGGCGAGATGACGCAATAAATCATGAGCATAACTCGAGTACACAGGATGGAGAAAACTCGAGCGAGGAGCGAGAGAGAGAAAGAGGGGGGTGGGGAGAGAGAGAGAGAGAGAGAGAGAGAGAGAGAGAGAGAGAGAGAGAGAGAGAGAGAGAGAGAGAGAGAGAGAGAGGGAGGGAGGGAGAGGGAGAGAGAGAGAGAGAAAGAGAGACAGAGAGAGAGAGAGAGAGAGAGAGAGAGAGAGAGAGAGATAAACGGAGGTTGCGGCTGGGACCGTGCGTGGTGAGGACGATCAGGAGGGTTGCGTCTCATCGCTTTTCCTTCTTTATTTTCCTCTTAACTCTCGTGGGTCGCGATAATATTTACGATAGAGCGAAAATTGTATAATCCAGTAGCGCGGGAGGTTGGACGACGCGGGGCACATAACGCGCGCGCGGTAACTCTCAAGGAGGAATAAGAAATCCTCATTATTCCCGTGAGTAAGTTAGCAGCGTGTTGAACATCCGGCGGGAGAGCGATTTATTTGAGCTTCCGTCTCTATCGTTACCGTGGATCGCAATGAGAGGAGTGTATAGACCATAACCAGTTTATATATATATATATATATATATATATATATATATATATATATATATATATATATATATATATATATATATATATACATACACACACACACATAAACTGGTTACGGTGTGTGTGTGTGTATACATACACATATACATATACATTGCACCACCCTGTTTTACCCCGGCTAAACGGAGTTTTCACTCTTGGATATCCGCGAATTACTGTATATATACATATAAACGTGGATGGATATCCATGGCGCAGGGAAGACCGAGAGGGTGTCATCGCTCCGAAGCGATTGCGATAAGTATTCCTGGACGTACATATCCTCGGATCGAGAGTTCTCGATTGATGTCACGTTGTATAATAATCGGACCTAAATTCAATCGAACCTAAATACAGTTTATATAGGGTGTCTCCAAATTACCTGACATTTAAATTTATTAATAAAACGTATTGCTTATTTGAAAAGAAAGAATATTTTTATTTTTATAGAAGGTACAAACATGGAGGTTACGTGTGGAACATAATGTCCGATAAATGGCCGCCTCGTCCCCGTTTGCAAACGTTCACTCTTTTGACGAGATTTTCAATAACATTTTGTCATAATTTCGGACTAATTTCATTAATGGTGCGTCCAATTGCTTCATTGAGCTCTGGAATGGTCTGTGGATCATTGGCATACACTTTTCCTTTCAGAAAAGCCCAAAGAAAGAAGTTCAATGGCGCCAAATGGCACGATCCTGGTGGCCAATTGACATCGCCGCGGCGCGAGATAACACGATCATGAAACTTCGTCTGCAATGACTGCATTGTTTCGCTCGCAGTGTGGCAGGTTGCGCCATCTTGTTGAAAGAATATATCTTCCAAGTCCATGCCGTTTATACCTTTTATCGGATAACGTAAACGTCCCAATTATCGAACACAATCTTGTATTTTTATTATTTCTCATTCACCTGCATGCATTTACTTGTTGATACAAATTTCATTACATATATGGAACTTTTAGCTATTGAAATGATACCTTACTTGTGCAAAAAAAGCTTTAATTAATAGAGAAAAAAATTATTTAATCAGCAAGGGTGACCTATTTGAACGGTAATTATTTGTTAAATAATACGGTGGTCGATCATTGGGACATAGAAAATGCAGTGTGCCCCAATTATTGAACACTCAAAACATCGAGAGACTTAAGGGGTAAGGCCACTGTAAATTTTTTGAAAAATCGATTTTTTTTTATTGGCTTAAAAAATAGTTTAAACCCTCTAGAATAAGAAAAAAAAGGTCCTGTGCGACCCAAACAAACCCAAACAAACCCAAACAAACTATTCGCAAAACTTTAAACGCGTTTTTCTCGAAACATGGTTTTTCAAAATGGCACGCAGCATAACTCGAACAATTTTCATTTTTTTTACTTGAAATTTTAACCAGATGTGAACATTTACATTATCTTGAGAATGTCGATCGGAATTTTCAAGAACTTTATTTATTGATTTTTTATTAACAAAAAACTTGCCGTTTTTTTCGTCAAAAATCAATTTTTTTTTTCAAACGCACGACAAATCCACAAAAATTGATACTTTTTAAAATCCGATCGACATTCTCTAGCTATAGCCCTCTAGATTAATGGTTTTTTTTTGTTCTAGATTCAAAAGTGCACCAGTGGTGCTGCGTGCCGCGGAGCCCTGGAAGCAAAACATGTCCCGGGAAGATAGCTGTGGAACCGCCCTTTTGTTTTTTTTTTACTGTAAAAAATTTTATAATAAAGTTTAATGTATGCCCGATAACACCATTAAAAGTTTTTTTCCAAATACCTTCAATTTCGGGAGCAAAAAATTAGTTAAAAAACCTTTTTTTTGGGCCGTTACAGTGGCCTTACCCCTTAACGTGTGACAGATCGTGTGAATCGGGTTTATTCAAACAAAAACTGTAAGTTCCTGAATAAACTTACCGTTATTCTTTTAATAATAACTCTACGATCGCCAAATATATTTTTTATTTGTATTTTCGTGCAATAAACATAAAAATGAAAGTAAAAAGACAATCTAACCTAAATGTAACCTAAACATACGAATGTACTGTTCAAAATTTTTTGCTCTCCGATATTTCAGGGAGCCAAGCTGCGACAAAATCAAACAAAAAAAGAACATAAAAACGAGGAAGCTGAAAATAAAAATAAAATAAAGTTCGAGTTGAAAAGCAAAAATAAACCAAATGCGAATGAGCCAAAAACGTGTCAAAAGAGACTAAATATATATTTTTGTATTTTCACATGATTAATAAAAGATTATTTAAGTGTTTGATTTTGCTTTTATTTCTTAATATTGTACCCAAAATAATATTTTCAGAACGGAAAAAGAATTCTCGGGAGTGTTCAATAATTGGGACATTTGCATGCTTCACATTGTTATTCTTTTTTTCATTTGAAATCATTTAAAAATAATTCAAAGGGTGGTTTTTCGAAAGTAAAAATATCAAAGTATCATTTGAACCTGAAAGCGATGGTTTTTCCTTGATTTTATATTTTATCAGAAACGGTTTCAGGATTTGTGGTTTACAACCACTTTCACCAGATGCAGTCTCATACGATGTTTTAAACCGAGGGAATAAAAATCCGGTTGTCGAAGCTGAACCGGAGCCAAATCGATCAGACACCCATCTGCGGCTTTTCGAAGAAAATTTGGACGAAGAAACACTCCAGCGGTTCATAGCAGCGAAAAAATCAGCTGAAAAAATTCAGCTTACCGATAGAGGCTTATTCGCTTGTTGGTTGAAATTAAAAGATCAGAGTGGTATTTAATCTGCTCTAATTAACATTATACATTTTTTTCTACATTTTTTTTATACATTTATAGTATTTTTGGGATTAGTCATTTGTGTGGGTGAAAAAATTTTCAGAGACGAAGAGAGAGGAGAAATTATAGACAGCGAAGAGACTCAAAGAACAAGCGCCGTCAACATCCACCAAAATTTCATCGAACAGCACCTACAAATAGATGGGAATATAATTTTCGAATTCATTGACGATTCTGCAACCGAGAGCAACTTTGAAGGTTCGTAAGTTTTTTATTCTTTTCTCGTTTAACGAAATTGGTTCAAATACGACATTTAAATAATTTGGCATTTTTCATTTTTTAATTTTAGGCATTACTGAGTCAATGGTTCTCCAGGTCATCCTGGACATCACCAGCAACAACCTGAACCACAGTAACTGCACACTCAGCTGCTATAAAGAAAACGAAAACAAAACGACATCAGATCAAGAAAACCCAGGTAATTGAATCACTGATCACATATCTTCTTAATGGTCTTACTTTGATAATTAATTACACTTATTTTTAATTTATTTTTTTCAGAAAAATCGAAAATTTCTGTGCCGAGCAACGTTCCAGATATATTCAAACAAACTTTGTTCTGGCCGAAAAAAGAAGAATAAGCAACGAAAAGAAAGAGAAAGGAAAAAGTTCCATCAGTTGCGACAAGCAATCAATGGTTGGCCTTCCATATGAACAAAGAAAAAAATAAAAAATAAAAGGACGAAGCAATTGAAGAAAAGCGCAAAAGAAGAGCAGAAATAAAGAACTTAAAAAAGAGGAAGCTGAAAATAAAAATAAAATAAAGTTCGAGTTAAAAAGCAAAAATAAATCAAATGCGAATGAACCAAAAACCTGTCAAAAGAGACTAAATATATATTTTTGTATTTTTACATGATTAACAAAAAATTATTTAAGTGTTTGATTTTGACGTTATTTCTTAATATTGTACCCAAAATAATATTTTCAGAACGGAAAAAGAATTCTCGAGAGTGTTCAATAACTGGGACATGCCTGTTCAATATTAGGGACATAGGCACTTCCAGTGTTCAATAATTGGGACATTTGCATGATTCACATTGTTATTCTTTTTTTCATTTGAAATCATTTAAAAATAATTTAAAGGGTGATTTTTCGAAAGTAAAATATCAAAGTATCATTTGAACATGAAAGCGATGGTTTGTTTTTTTCTTAATTTTATATTTTCTTCTCACCGAATTCAATCCTCCAGATCCTTAGCTGTTCAATAATTGGGACATTTACCTTATTGTGTTGCACACGTAACCTCCATTTTTGTACCTTACATTGAAATAAAAATATTCAAACATTTCAAATAAATAATACGTTTTATTAATAAATGAGAATATCAGGTCATTTTGAGAGCCTTTGGAACAATGTATTTGGACTGTATTTTTTCACGAAAAATTTTATTTTGCAGTTTTTACATTTTTTTATTCTATAATATATCTCGAATATAAATACTGTACAGCCAGGAAAGACATCACTATGACGGGCCGAAAAAGGTCGTTTCTTCCATTTTTTGTCTACTACATTATTTATTTGCGATTTTGAAAAAATATATGTTATTAAGCATACATTGAACTTATATCGTGTAAATTTTTATTTCAAAGAATAAAAATTAACAACGTTATTGAGGTGTAATAGAGCCTCTGTGAAAAAATATGGCCCAACGGCGAGATCGATAACTTAACAATAGATGGTCTGAAAAAAAAATAAAAAAGTTTCATAGTCCATATAAATATAGTTCTCGTGGTACGTAGCCGCTTTCGGAAAAAAAATCACACAATGGCGAGAATTTAAAAAAGTGTAACTTTAGTGAAATTTTGACTTATGTTCGGGGCTACAAAAAATGCTAAATTTAAAAAAAAAGGGCTACGTACAATGACAGCTGCTGCAATTATGATTTTTTTTAAACTGACAATCGGGCAATTATAGCTAGCGTTATGATTCCGGCCCGGTCGAGAAAAGTCGTTTCGAAAAAAAAAGGTGATTTCAAGTTTAGTGTAAGTAAATCATTGCGCTGCCTGTACTCACTAAATCGTATGTAACTTGGTAAATTTCCAATATTTTACTCGATAATTTTTTCACATAATCTCGAATAAGTATACTTTGCCAAATGCAAAAAATCCGTTTTTTGACCTATCACAGTTGTGTCTCGCATCGATGTTCGTTATATAACATTTATAGAAATAACAATGATCACAATACTAACAATATTGTTTTACTTATATATAAGTTATAGACTGTAAATCAAATTATATTATTTAAAATAAAAAATAGTAAATAATAACAAGAATAATAATAATTTGTCTGGATTGAAATTTCCAGAGAACACAGACGAAGCCGACGCGCGCAAATATTTTCCTACCCAGTATACCAATGCAGATTATTATTATTATTATGATCACACTACATACAAATCTCGAATTCAAATACTGTATATTAATGTTCATGATAATAATAATATAAATAATAAAAAACCAATTATATCATTCTAAATAATATATATATCATATATTATATATTCAATTTAATTATTTAAAAACTAATATACTAAATAATAATAATAATAATAATAATTTGTATTATTAAAAATTTCCACAAAACACAGTAAAGGCCATAGTGCGTGAATATTTTCCACCTTGTACATCAACATAATTTATTATCACTCCTTATTAATACCAATGTACAGTCCTTCCGTTTAAAATACATCGTCGAGTTAAAATTGAAAAAAAAGCTGCAAAAAAGTATATACATATATAGTAAAACGGCATCATATCTCGAGTCGTTTGATCGAGTCGATAAAAATGATGCGTCGAGTGCGCGCGGAGCGGGGGGTGGGGGGAGACTTTTCTGCCTGTAATGGGAACAGCGGAGAGCAAAGGCAGCCGCGCAGATGTCTTGGACGATATTGTCGCGAGAATTGAAAATAAAGGAGGAGGAAGAGTGAAGTTGAAAGAGAGAAAGAGCCAGAAAAGGATGAAGAGAGACAGAGATCGAAGTTGCATCGAATGTGCGCGAGCTTATAGAGTGAGCTCGAGTTGATGAGCCAGCGATAAGGATCTTTTGGCTCCGAGCCATATAAATCGAAACGTGTATGGGTGTGCGTAAGGGTGAGATACGAGAACGGTGAGGAAGGAAGGAAAAGATGCGAAGGACCAAAGGCAGGAGCTGAAAGATCCTATCGTGACGTTCCTCTTCGACCAGCCGAGCAAAATGTCGTCGCTGCGTCAAGAATACTCGACTGTGTCTGCCTACGTCGGTCTGTGCGGAGGAAAATGTTCTAAACCGACTCGTTCCGTGCTCGCGAATGATCCACAGCGTGTGTATCGCACTTTTTGAATTTCAATTTATTCGGCCAGCCACATCTTTCGTCGAGCCCATTCCTATCGTTCTTTTTGGTAATTCTTTGGATAAGTGACTTTTCCGAAAAAATGAGTCTGTAAATGAGAAAATAACAAAAAAATGTTTTTTTTGCTATTTTCTCATTTATAATGAGAAATAAAGACTTATACATGAATCTCATTAACATAAACTCATTTATAATGAGAAATAAAGAATTATAAATGAATCTTTATTTGGTGAAGAAAATAGGGAAAAAAATGTTTTTGCTATTTTCTCATTTATTACCTGAACGAACTCAAACAAACTCCTGTATTAAAACCATCAGGGGCTATACACAAATGACGTAACGCCAAATTGCCCGATTTTTTAATTTTGGAAATTTTGGAAATTTTGCTATTTCTGGCAGTTCTAAAATAGTGACGTAACGCTAACCGTGACGCTCCCCCACCCCTGCGTACGTAGACCGTAACGCTTGGCCGGACCTCCCTCCAACGCAAATTGCATTATGTAATTTGCGTACGCCCCCTCGAGCCGGGGTTGGTTTCGTTTGGGTTTGTTTGTATTCAGGAAGGCTTCTCTTATTAATTTCCCCACCCTCCACCGCCAGTATAGGCGTCGAAATGTTCAAAAGTGTCCTATTTTATCACGTGTTTCCGCGAGCTTCAAAACCCCATAACTTTTTATGGACGGGTGGACTTCAGCTGAGAATAAGAAAAAAGCAACAACAATAATTAGGCTCATTTTTCGGAAAAATCACTTATCTAAAGAATTACCGTTTATTTTTAATTTTTAAGAGAATGGTGTACCTTCGAAATAAAAAATGTAAAACACTTTTTCCGATATAAAAAAGGGGAAAGAATGTTGGACTCGTTAAGGCGTTACCCCCACGTGTAGCGCAAAAAAAGGCCTTTTTCATGAATTTTTTTAAAGAAAACTACAAATATTTTTTAGTCGATCAATATACCATCTTCAAGAACACATCTTGAAGAACTTTCAGTAATTTTTTAGTGAAAAATATTACATTGTTCAGTGGCAAGTGGCCGTCAATGAAATAATGTTTTTATATACACGGTTTGCGGTGACCAACATTGCGGCGAAGTGGATCATCTGAAAAAAAAATGCGGATGGATTTAGTCAAATATAAGTATAAACTAGTCTTTAATCGAAGGATTTTAAAAAATATTCATTTTTCACAAAATGGCGGACAGTCAAAGTTAATGGTTCGATTTCAACGAAAAAAACGGCCATTTTTTTCGAAAAAAAAAAATCGAACGATTAAAGACTACATTTTTATGTATTAAATAAGCCTGCAAAATTTCAAGAAGATCGGTTCATTAGTGTTCGAGTAATCTTGGTCACCGACTTCAGAAATGCCATTTTGAGAAAAACGCGTTTAAAGTTTCAATTTCCGGTCGTTTACACAACGGATTCTTCGCTTTCAACGCTCATATCTCAGTTAATTTTGTTCGGATCGAGTTGAAATTTTCAGGACATATTCTCAGATACTTATACTTCAAAAAAATGCTATAAAAAAAATCGATTTTTTCAAAATCGCAAGTGGGATTAACCCCTTAAATCAATACGGTGTGTTGGGTTTCCAATGATACCCTGTTTTGAGGATCCTTCTTGAATGTTTTAACGCCTTAGGTCACAGTAACGGGTATAAAATCATGTGCGAATTTAAGCATTTTTTTCGTATGAAAAAAAATATTCACTTATAAAATTACTCACAGATCTATTTAGTATGAATATTAAGCTGTTAGAAAAAATATATATTTTTTTTTCGATGCACAAAATGGCCGACTACTCCATACTACTCGAAACAGCGTTTTTCCAACTGGCGTGACAAATAACTTCAACAATTTTCACACGCTTTACTTCAAATTTAAAAGTTATGTTCCTAATTGCATTTCGCAGAGGAGTACGTACGGAATTTTTTATTAATCGAAAAATGTTCATTTTATGAGCAATTTATGAGCAGTTATAAAGAAATGTTTCACTGAACATTCTTTTTTTACGCTCAAATACCTACAACTTTTGAATAAAACAATATTTTTCAAATTCCTTACGTACTTCTGTAGGTATTCTAATGTAGATTTTTTGTTCTAGGTAAAAAATTGTGAATGCTGAATGTCACGTCGCGGAGCGCCTAAAAACAAAGATAACAAAAGAAAATATTAGTGTTTGGCGATTTTGTACATCGAAAAAAAAAATATATATATTTTCTAACAGCTTAATATTCATACTAAATAGATGTGTAATTAATTTTATGAGTGAATCACTTTTCCATACGATAAAAATTGTTAAATTCGCACAGTATTTTATACCCGTTACTGTGGCCTAAGGCCTTGAAAACGAATCGTTGCTTTTGGGGCGGGTCTGATTGTTGAAATATTGCTTTTACATCAAGGGCATACATCTACCTAGAGGTTCGAAAAAATTGGCAAAATTCGAATTTTTTTTTTGGAAAAAGGTTGGTGAAAAAGAAACGCATTTTTTTTTAAACGTAAAGGTACATATATTGAAAGCTTTTGAAGAAAAAAACACTAAAAAATACATAAAAACAACAAAAACGTCGATTTAAAAAATATTTTTTTAATCAAGTAGGAATGATTCAATGAAAATGTCACGAAATATAGCTAAAAGGTAATAGTATAGAATACAAAATTTTTTGGAAAAGGCAATTTTTTGACCATCCCAGGTAGATGTAGCCTGCTAATATGCCTCGATTGAGGCGTTGCATCTATATGGCTCACTCAAAGATGAACTTTTTTCTATCTAACAGCCAAAAATAGTAATAAAATATACCTTAAGTCTCAAAAATGGTAAAGAAATATTTCCTTAAAAAAATCATGAAAATCAGCAAATTTCTTCCTCGTCTAAGTGGCGTCCCGAGGGGTGCTTTGCAGTTTCACCCACGCGCGGTCCACCGATCCGAATAAAATGAAAAACCAAAATTCTTCTAGTTAAAGCGATGAAAAACCACTATATAAGTATTGAGAAAAAAAATAACTTAAGGGATGATATTATTTTCTTTGAGGGGTAATTTCCCCCCTTAAAACGTTTTTTTCCAGCGATCAAAAAATGTATGTCTGATAGCGTTCAATACTTTATCACATATGTGAGTTTCAACAAAATCGAAGACGGACACTCAAGTGATGTTCCTCGTAAGATATTACCAGGCAATTTTGAATGCAAAAATGTGTCAAAGGTTGGAAAAATTAGGTTTCTCATGACAGAATTATATCAGGAATTTCTCAAAACTCCATACACACCTGCCTGCACCACGTAGCTTTGCGTTTTATAATATTGGAGTGTGTATCCGTTTATGTAACGTCCACAAACATCAAAAGATTATGCACACAGTGGGCAGCAACTGGTTCTTTTACCCTTAGGGTACAGACGACCGCATGGCTTTCTTCCTGATACGCAAGCATACACAGGCGAATAGTTGTTCGATTTATTGACGAATCGGTTTACCATACTGCGATAGAGCCAAATTGAACGGATGCTCTCTCTCCCTCTCTCTCTCTCTCTCTCTCTCTCTCTCTCTCCCTCCCCCCCTCTGAAAACGATGTTTGTGTGTAGATCGCACGCGAGGGTTGCATCAACCCCTCCAAAGCAAACAAGGGTACGTGCAACAAGAGCGAGGGAGAAAGGGAAAGACAAAGGGCGATAAGGAGGAAGGGAGGAACGCAAAGTAAAACTTTTAAATCGGCTTTCGTAAACCTGACGCTTAAATACAAAATATCAATGCAAAGTCTCTGAAAGAAAAAAACGAAACTTACACTGTGCTGACTCACAGGTCCCTTTTGCACAACACTATATACTGAGGAGAGCACCCTTCGTAAGCCACGAATGCAGTGCAAGTTGGCGCAATTTTCTTCGAGCTTCAGATGGTAACGTGAAGTATTGAAACCAAAGATCGTGAGTGCTAAAGATTTGTTTCTTTTTGACATTCGATTTATAAGAATAATGTATTTCATTTTAACATATACAAATATATTTTTAATATATGGTTTTGATATTTGATAGGTAGGAATAATATTTTTGATTTTCATATATATATATATATATATATATATATATATATATATATATAATATATCTTCATGATATTCGTTTGGGGGCAAAAATATTTTAAATTTTAACATATATAAATATGTAACGGTCGATGCAAAGCCTTGAGGGGGGTGATAGGTCACCTCGTTAGGAACATATCTAACCTAGGTTACCTTAGTCCAAAGTCTAAGGATTTCGAGTTATCATGGTAAGTATCATTATTTGGCAAATTTCTCAAAATTAGGTACTAACTCGTTTATAATGTTCAAACAGACAATAATTGGCAACTAAAAACTTATTTGCGTCTTAGTTTAATGTGTATTCAATCGACAAACATCAATAGAATCATCTTTATCGACACCGCTAACTAAATGGGACGTGTTACATCCAGGGTTTCGAATTTGTAATGAAAAAGTAATGCATTATTCATTACTTTTTTAACGGGCAATGAAAAAATATTTCATTACCCATTACATTACATTCAGTAATGGAAACAAATCCATTACTCATTACATTATATTTTGTAATGTACAAAATGTCCATTACTCATAGCATTATATTTTGTATTGTAAAAAAATTCCATTACTCATAACATTACATTGTGTAATGTGAAACATTTTCATTACCAAATGCAATGTAATGTGTAATGACAAAAAATTTCATTACACATTACATTGTATATGCGTAATGAAAATGTTTTACATTAAAAAGTACAATGTAATGGGTAATGAAATTTGTTTACATTACTAAATGTAATGTAATGAGTAATGGCAATTTTTTGCATTACAAAATACAAGATAGTGATCAATGGAATTTGTTCACATTACTAATGTAATGTAAAAAAACCTCCATTACATTGTAATGGGTAATGAAAATATTTCACACTATAAAATGTAATGTAATGAGGAATGAAAAATTGTTGCATTACAAATTCTAATGTAATGACTAATGTAAATGTTCAACATTATATAATACAATGTATTGAGTAATGGCAATTGTTCCCAGTACAAAATGTAATGTAATGAAATTTTACAAAATGTAATGTAATGTAATGTATTGAAATTTTAAAAAAATCATACTTGCCATAACTGGAAATCTTTGGACTTTAGACTAAGGTAACCTAGGTCAGAATATGTTCCTAACGAGGTGACCTATCACCCCCTTTACGCTTTCCATCGACCATCCTAACACCCGGTATACACACACTTTCATGACCGCATCGTAATTCTATATATATTTCCGCATCTACCAAACTTGACGCTACTGGTCCACAATATTACCAAGATCGACCAGTCACCAAATCTAATGCGAAGAAGTGCCGAAGCACCCCCCCCCCCTGCCGGTTTGATGCTTGTGACGTCGCTTGACGAAAAGTCCACCTGATGCCCAAGTGCCTCGCCGACCAGAACACCACCCCAATTTTGGCTGATGCGAGGCCTCTCATCTTCACAATTGCACGACTGCGTGGCTTGAAAAAAACTGCCCACTCCCTTTCCCGATGATGAACGAATACTTTTCTTCTTTTTCTCTTAAGTGTAAAAGAGTATGAGCACGTATGTTTGTGATTGATGTATTTTTTGTGATTTTCGGTATCGTACGTTGAAGTAGAAAAAGATGGCGAGGCGGGAGGGCAAGAACGATTGGGAGCGCGTTCGCCGCGATCCAGCTTGACTTTTGTTACATCGTATACAGGCAAGTACATATATATAATATACACAGGGTGTCCTGTTATGAATTCATGACAAGACACTCAGTATATATTGCATGATATATAGAATATATATAATCTAATATATTTTAATGCACACACACACACACACACACACACACACACACACACACACACACACACACACACACACACACACACACGCACGCACACACACGCACACACACACACACACACACACACACACACACACAAAAATCGATACTTTTTTTTCGGTTACATCCACAAAAAAAGGTGAATTAAGATAAAAAATGAAGAATCCTGGAAGGAGAGCTCAAAAAAAATTATTTCGAATGGCGCATTGCATTTGAATATTTTCCATAAGAATAACCCAGGAAAATATTGGGATTTCTGAATGCGGTAGTGCAACTCGTCAGACAAAAATCACACAAAGATGTCATTAACATATTCTCATGGAGAATCGAATTTCCAACAAAAAAGTTTTAATGAAAAATTAGCTCAGAACAACCGTTCAAGTGGAATCGCTGTCTGAAATTGTATCGATAGAAAAAAAATAATTCAAAAGGCTGTAGAAATCGCATTTTTCGCTGTACGAAAAAACTTTTTGAGTTTTTTTTTTTATAGAGAATGTTCTGCTCTAACATACAATTTGCATGGAATCGTTCTCAAAATATTTCTCTGATACAACAAAGAATCAAGTGCAACAAGAAATATAAAAGAAACGACGTCCATCATTGATCGTGTTTCGAAAAGTTTTATTCAATGAATTTGGTTTAATATGATAAAATAAAATTTGTTTTTACATTATAATGCTTGATAATCATCGTTCCTTTTTTTAAGAGTCTGTTTTTTGCAATTAGGGTATTTCTGTCGATGATGTTGCACTACGCCCAATAAATATTGTAGCTGCTCTTCGTTTTTTTGTTAATGAACCGTTAGATGCTTCTGTCAAAGTCACACCACGTTCGGCTACGTTATTAACGACTTTTGGATTAAAGAAAAATCTAAGCAACTCAAATAAGTGGCATTTTCCGGCCATAATTCAATATTTACTCTCGAAAAATCATGAGGAAAATTGAATTGCTGGAAATGAAATAAGGATTCTTGAGTAACGAAATCGCGTATGTCTTTTTTCAGCAACATTTGCCAATAACTTTTCTTAACAATTACTCGGAAGGATTTTTCGATTTTTCTCGAGATTGCAGAGCTTGTACCATTTTTGCCTTTACATTTGTCGGCGCAGCATTGTCGAAAAACGACGAAGCAACAATTTTCTCGATAAAGTACCACAAGTGACTGGTTAATTTTTTCGAGGCAGCCTCCCCTACTACAAGATTCACTTCGCAATAACGAATGAAATTTTGAGGCAGTGAGAGATCTTGATTTGGGGCCAAAATGGGGGAAAAATGTCGCGGTTTCCCGTTCGTGGGCCTAGTGTGAAGTTTGTAATTTTGCACTACGAGCTACCGCATGCTGCCGCCAGGTTGCAGCGTGTGCTGTGGCGCGCACGTCGCTTAAATAATAAAATTTAATTTCAGACAGCGATACCACTTGAACGGTTGTTCTAAGCTAATTGTTCGTAGCAATTTTCTTTGTAGGGAATTCAATTCTCTGTCAGAATAATTTAATGACATTTTTGTGAGATTTTTTTCTGAAGAGTTTTACTACGACGTTCAGAAGTGCCAATATTTTCCTGTGTTATTCTTATGGAAAGTATTCAAATGCAATGCGCCGTTCGAAATAATTTTTTTTTGAGCTCTTCTTCGAGGATTCTTCTTTTTTTGCCCTAATTCACCTTTTTTTGGTGGATGCAACCGAAAAAAAACATCGATTTTATTCCGCACACCCTAATATATACCTATATATATATATATATATATAGTATATATATATAGTATATATATAGTGTGTATATATATATATATATATAGGGAGAGAGAGAGAGAGAGAGAGAGAGAGAGTATGGCATCGGCAAAAGTCCCGGAAGATCACCGGGCGTGCGTCTCCCGTGGTGAAACGTACCATTTATCCACGTCAACCTCGTTCTCCGACACCGCAAGGCGTCGTCGACGTCCCTCCTCCCCCCTCCCGCCGCCCTTGCGCTCTCTCGGTCTCTCTTTTTCTTTCTTGCGTGCAACGGCAATGCCATACCATGCGGTACTACCGCACAGTGTGTTCGGAGCACACGTTTAACCAAAGAAGTTCCACTCAGGTGAGAAAAAGAAATCGCAAATGAGGAGAAAAATGCCTCAGAGCATGCGGAAAAGAGAGAGAGATAGAATTCTGTCGCGCTCAAAGCTCCTTCTGAGTCCGAAAGATTCAGAAGTACACGCAGAAGTTTAGCAACATTTACACGCGGGAATTGCGATAAAGTAATTATATGTGTACGAGGAAAGACGATATTGAAGACTTCGACGTGGAGAACTCGGCTCATAGACGATCGCCTCCATATTCAATGTGACGTGAATTGCAATGTCGACAACGTTGATATTATATCAGTGGATATATGTTTGTTTCTACCGATATATCTTATCTGTATATAAGTATATAAGTAAAGGCTATTTCAACATCGGTCTTAAGGCGTTGGATCTATGTGGGTCACCGAAAAAAAAGACTTTTTGGGATTTTTTAAAAGTTTAGTCCAAAAGCAATAGAAATGAAGATTGGAGGGTTTAATCTACGTGTGTTGACGTATTCAAGAAAACGTTTTATTATGAAAAAAAATACAAAATGGCGGCTCAGCCGTAGCTATACTAACAAGGAACATCCTTCAGGTGTCATTCTTCGGTTTTGTACAAACTTTGTACTTTGTATGGTATGAATAATTGAAAACTAAGCGACGCGTATGTTTTTTTTTATCGACGAGAGAACGGTTTTAAAGGGGTGTAACCAGCCCTTTAAACCTACGGTGGTCAAGGATTTCGTAAGTAGCAGCCGTTTTCAGGTACAGGTATTCTATCACTGCACGTAACTCACTTTTCTACATATTGCAGTCTTTTTAAGGGTGGAGTAAAGTATTTAAATTTTTTTTCCTTTCTTTTTAATTTTTTTAATGAATGCATAATATATCAAGAATATTGTGTTAAAATTTCAAGTCGATCGGAGGAAAATTGACGAAGTTATGAGTATTTGAGCGTCTATTGCTCCATGCCGTTCTCTTCTCTTCTGCGTTTTTCTGAGACCTGTCATATTTGAAGTCCGTGTGCACGATAACTCAAAATCTACTGGACCAATCGCTTTGAAATTTTGCACAGTATTTCTTCACATAATTCACCAGGTATTGTCGAGAGCTTTTTTGTTTTTTTAAATAATTACTAATTTTTCAACAACAAATTAGCCGATTTTTTTTAGCGAAAATCGGGTTTTTGGCTCCCAAGTGCTACGAAAAATCGAAAAATCGAAAGAAAAAAATCCTCCCGTCATTACCTCGAGAAACATCTCCTTTAACAAATGCATTTTGATGTTTTTGTTTCAAATGATTCTGTTGCGAGTTATGGTGCACACCGCAAACCAACGTTTTTTCGAGGCGCCTCCGGGGTTTAATTTTCACTCGCTCAATTTTGAATATTTTGCAATGCAAATTTAGGAGAATGTTGTTCAAATGTTACTTTATTATATGTAAATTTTTCAATAAACGAACACTATTCGTTACGCCAAAAAAAAAATCTTAAAAACATGCCTTTTTTTCGCCGAATTAACTTTACCCCGCCGTTAACAACTGTTTGCACAAAATAAGGAATAACTTAAAAACAATACGATCATATCGACTCAAACTTTATATAAGTATTGTGTGACTGACACTCTTCAAAATAAATATCAAACTATCCTCAAAAATATTATAACAATGTGCGCTCCTAAGAACTTTTTGATTCGCCCTCGTACTTCTTTGGAGCATCTATTTTAGAATCTACAGTTAAAATTTCAAGTCAATCGGATGCAAAACCGCGAATTATGCGTCGTCTCGATTTCAAAAACGTAGTTTCGAGAAAAAAAAACGCGTTTTACGCGGTCTTTTCACTTTAGACGATGAAAAATTCTATTTTCGTGAATTTTTTTGATCGGTTTATATTATAGATATTGATATAAAAGTTATTAGACTTAATTAACACACTTTCGAAAAACATTTAAAAAACAAATAATTTTTAAGGGGCTATACCAGTGTGAACGCTGAAAACTTTGGTGATATTCGGGAATTTTTTTGGAAGAAAAGTACTCAATTAAATGTTTCGGAAAATTAAGACTATATTTGGCTATATTTGACTTATATTACATTTTTTTTTCATAGAAAAATATTGAGATCCAAGCGACTTGTGCGCTGCCTTCGGAGGCGCCAAAATAAAAGTTCCTCCACTGCTGACATGATTCCGGCCGATTGAGTAGCTGAAACCGACAAAGGAAAAAAATGTCGTTAAACTGGAAGGTATTTCCTGTACGACGACGTAGGATTTTCGAAAAATATCAAAATCTAACAAAATGGCGTAGTTATGAAAAAAGTCTGTTTTCTTGCCTGTAAAATGGTCGTTTTTTCTTCCAATGCCAAATCGTCAATTTTCATTCAATCAAAAATATCCTACGTCATTGTAGAGTCAATATATTCAAGAGTACTCAGTTCAAATTTCAAGTCAATCGGATAATTGCTCTTTGAGTTACAACGTCAGCAAATTTGAAAAATCTCATGTCGAGAAAAACGCGTTTAAAAATTTAACTATCGATTTTTGCAAGATAAAATGATTCGAGATATAGCCTTGAAATTTCTGCAGGATATTCTTGAAAGTATAAACTGTCGAAAAAGGCAACAAAAAAAAATCGATTTTTTGAAAGTGTTATAGTGGTATAGCCACTTACGTCACTATTTATAGACCAAAATGGTAGTTTAAAAAAATGTCCTAAAAAAATTGTAGGTCTGCGCTATTGATGAAATAGCGGAGATTGATCATCCGAAACAAAAAAAAGCAAACGGTTTTAGATTCAGTATGTTAATGGCTATAGCGCATATCAAAATCGCGATTTTTTTTCGAAATAACAAAAAACAACGTGTTATTTTCACCGTTTTTTGGCAAAAAACAGCAAATATCATTTTTTTAATCCTTGATATGCGCTATAGCTATGGTTGTAAAGAATATGTTGGTTATAATTTCATCAGTTCAGTAGTTTCGAAGATTTTATCTACCAGCCGTCGAAACACGTTGTTTCGAGAAAATGCGTTTAACGTTTCTTTGGGTTACATAAATACATAAAAAGGTATTTTTTTTATATGCATAATTTTTTTTTATATACATAAATTTATATACATATTTTTTTAAATTGATATACATTCATAATTTTTTATATACATAAATTTATGTACTTATTTTTTTTTTTATTTATATACATTAATAATAAATTTATATACATCATTTTTTATATACATAAAAAAATTACATACATAAACGTTTTTTATATACATAAAAAAGTATTTAAAAAAATGTATTTAGAGAGTGCATTTATTAAGTGTAACAACTTTTATTGGGTTGGTAAGAAAGTCTTGCGACACTTTCCTTTCGATTAAAATGTTTTCTTCTAACGAAGTTCTACAACATTCAAGAGTAGTATATTCAAGACTAGTCTAGAACCTTCCATTCCGTAGGGTATATAAGCGAGTCAGTTGTTCCGCGCAGACAGTACGAGCGAAGATGGATCATAGTGCACTTCGATCGATTGCATATTACGAATTTTTATAACGGCGTTCTGCAAGAACCGCAGCCGCTAATATGTGTAGTGTGTTCAAGGCCAACGTAGTTCATCATTCAACGATATCCCGTTGGTACCAGCGTTTCCGTTCTGGCGATACATATTTTGAAGACAAACCTAGGTCCGGCAGGAAATCAACTGTTGACGATGAAGAACTGGGAGCACTTACAAAGGCAAAGCCTAATACGTCGTCACGGGAATTAGCTTACAAACACGGCTGTAGCCATCCGACGATTCTCCAACATTTACAAAATCTCGGATACAGAAAAGTTGATTTGTCTTGGATAACACACGATCTCAGCGAATCAAACAAAGCGACACGCATGTCCATCTGTCTTTCACTCCTGCATCGTCCACACAGAAAGGATTTTCTTCAAGAAATAGTCACTGGAGATGAAATCTGGGTGCTTTATGTTAACTACACACCTAAGCGACAATGGCTACCGAAAGGAGAAAAACCAGATCCGACCCCTAAGCTGCCCCGTGAAGTGAAGAGAGTTTTACTCTGTTGTTGGTGGGATTCTGAGGGCATGCTATATTACGAACTGCTCCCATCCAACACCACGATAAATGCAAATACTTACTCTGCACAACTGCAAAAGCTGGCTGCAATTATCAAACAAAAAAGGCGTAAACGTCTCCAAGTTCGGCTTCTCCACGACAATGCTCGACCCCACGTAGCTAAGATGACACAACAATCTATTTCGCAGCTGGGATGGGAAGTTCTACCGCATCCACCGTATTCACCAGACCTAGCACCTACCGACTACCATCTGTTTCGAGCTTTAAAAAATTATTTACAGGATAAAAAATTTGATGATGTCGCGGATCTCAAAAATACACTGGTCGACTTTTTCAATTCACGACCCAAAGAATTCTGGAGTGCAGGCGTGCAAAGTCTACCAGAGCGTTGGGCACGAGTTGTAGATACAGACATTACTGAATAATTGTTTACTGTTAAAATGAAATGTTTTTATATTTTACTCATGTTGTGTGTCGCAAGACTTTCTTACCAACCCAATATATCAATATCTATAATATAAAACTATTTAAAAAATCATGAAAGTAGCCTTTTTGTAGCGTGTAAAGTGAGAAGACCCCTTAATTGTCTAAACTGGATTTAGGAGCCATTATCCCCACGACCGAATTGAAGCTTGCATTTGAATTCCGCCTGTATCCACTGTGGCATTATGATTGTAAGGTAGGTGGTTGTGTATTTCTTGTACAACGACTGGATTAAACGACTCGAAATTGCTACTTTCACCGTCCAGGCTGTTTCGTGCGTTTCGAAGTGCTCGGAGGCGCTTAGAAAAATGGGTTCCACAAAAAAATATATATTTCGCGAGTAATTCCTTCTATACATCATCCTCGTGCTGTGTATAGATCATTGAAGCCTATAAAACCAAAACGGTCAAAAATGTCTTCCTACTCAGCCTCAAGATCAAGAATTCTTCTATAAAAAGGTTAAGGATCTCCGTCAAAACAGCCAACGTCCTTTCCCCATTCATTTCCATATGTCTCACGATAAATTTAATTGCTGCCCCAGACTGACGTGAATCCAGTAGATGGTCCAACGAGATTCCCCAGCCACGTGAAAGTGCACATACTCGAGAGAAATCACAAATCCAACCTCAGCGTCGATTACCATAAAAAAAACAAAAAAAAAGAAACAAAAACATTTCGACCCCTTCAGGTTTCTACTAAAACGCCGTCGATGTACGGCGCTTCCAATTTTCAAAACGAACCCACCAGTATTCTGCGTCAATAATATTTACACCGTAAAATGCACTAGGCTGTCTGCTGAGTTCTCTGGGACTCCAACGACTGGAACGCTCCCAAAAAAGGATTGTTTCCCTCCGTACCGCCTGTTTTTGTTCCAAGGGCTGATCCACCGCTCACCTGTCTTTCGGTTCCCTGTAACGCTCCTTCATAAAGCGCCTCTATAAAACAAACCTTGATACCAGCCATCCCCGCATTTTCCAGACACAAAGAGCACCTCGACGGATCTCTCCAATGATCCAATGGTGCTCGTGTAGCTT
>OZ023319.1:9033321-9090821 GCA_964007375.1 Ophion obscuratus
CTGATGTGGTTCTTGGTGCCGTTGAGTTCGGATAGACCGAGCGATAACACTGTTACACCGGTGGGTTAACATCACGCGGAAATTAACCGTTATATCTTTTGAACTTATTTAGTCTGTGACGTGCATATATGTGCATACATATTCATATGTTTATCTCAATTTATTTAGACTCATTCATTCATTTATCATATTATTATTATTACTTATATATACGTGCATACATATTCATATGTTTATCTCAATTTATTTATACTCATTCATTCATTTATCATATTATTATTATTATTTAATATTATTAATTAATTTGTATATTGTATTTTTGCATTGTATCCAATTAATATTCATTCATGTATACTGAACTATCAGATTTATATTTATATGCATATTTATGAAATTTGCATCGTTGTAATGCAATGACATATTTTTGTTGCTTCTTATTCTTCATTAATGTTCAAAATCATATTTTTTAGATTTGCTGAATATAAATCCTGGAAGAATGTTCGCGTGATTCGCGCGGCTGGGCGCATTTATAGGCTGAGGACGATCCTCGAAATCGAGGGTCGCGAAAATATCCATTTGCCATGGGTGTCATGGAAAAGGCTATTTTTGAGATACTCGATTTCGACGATCGTTCTCAGCCCAATTTTCCTAGGCTCGTTATTATCAGCAGTGTCGGCATGCTTAAATAAACGTTTCAACGATCATCCTGAACGCATAATCAACGATTATTAAAAAAAAAAGAACCAACCTTATAAGTCAGATGTGTTGATCACCAATACGAGTATTACACAGCCATTGGGGGTTCAAAATGTTCCTATATATATATATATATAATAGACTCCCACTGACACAGCAACTCTTCTCTACGTACCCGCGCCTTATTGGGGAGTATAACCTATAATCGAAGAAAGCGTACAAAAGGGTCGATAGGTATGGAATAGTCAAAATGCTGCGTCTATCAAATATTAAGTATAATCATTAGACAGGCCCAGGACATACAGTACCGGTCACAAGTTTTCGATCATTTTGGATAATTACAAAATCGTATTAAAATAATATAATTCATTTTATTATTCCAGAATATAAAAGGTTGTGAAAACGGAATCTCATGTACATAATGTTCAAAAAATTGTTGAGGGAAATAGTGTCTGAGGGGGGACTATGTGTAATAACCCTTAAATGGTATACCATGAAAAGAATGACTGCTACTATAATTTATTTTATTCTTTATGTTACGAAGACATTACATAGCTCTATAAAATGACTTACAATGGTACAATTCAGATAATTGAGTAAATGTAAGAAGTGTGGCTGTGTGTGTGTGTGTGTGTGTGTGTGTGTGTGTGTGTGTGTGTGTGTTTATTTAACTTTTTGTATATTTACATGCATATTCACATTTACAGATTCACATGTGTATAATAGAGTATGAATAGGAATGCAGGATGGCAACGTATAAATAAATGAATCCCTATATATATATATATATATATATATATATATATATATATATATATATATATATAGTCATGATATGGGGAACCTTTATAGAATTCAATGACTCAGGAGATTTCTTTTTGTTCAAATGCAGAGATGCCTGGGAGATCGGTGAGCCATACCTACACACGTGAATATTCATAAGATCCGGGCGTTGTTCATTGAATTATCAAGGGATTAAGATCTGTGAATACGTTAATTCCGCAGGGCACATACGGACGCGGAGACACAGGATACTTAGCGAATAATTGATAACTCGTGTTGCGGTTATGATAATTTCGCCAGAGAAAGAGAGAGAGAGAGAGAGAGAGAGAGAGAGAGAGAAGAAGAAGAGAGGGATAATGGAAAAATGATTCCCTCGCACTCGCGTATTTGTTTATGGGTGTTGTCGTTTCCGTCTCTTTCCGCATGAGCTCGTGACAAATCTTCTTGTCTGGAGTGAACGATATTTGGCTTCCGTTTGCTCTTGGTGTCATGGAAAAAAAACGAATCGTCGCTGATGAATAATGGCGAAAAATGGTCCATTGAGAAAGATATGAAATGATCCATTGAGAAAGTGAAAAAATGGTACAGTAGAAACTGCACGAAATGGTCCATAAAAATGTCAGAAATGGTCCATTGAAGAACGTAGGAACTGGTCCATTAAATACGTCAGAAATGTTCTATCGAAAAGCGTCATAAATGGCCCACTGCAAAACGAAAAAAATAGCCCATTGGAGTTGGACCCTACCTTACACTTGAGACATCATCGTGGTCTTTATTCTTGAGTACCTTACACGATTTTTTTCTGCGATTCTTTTGTCACGGCTGGTGAAAAACAAACGCATTTTGTTTAACGCAAAGATACAAATATTGAGAGCCTTTGAAAAAATCACCAAAAATACAGAAAAACAACAAAATCATGGCCACCGGCGGATGATGAATTTTTTTTCGGGACCTTTGGCGGTGGACACTCTTCAGCTTAAACGGTCCTTCCGAAATCTAAAAACCAACCGGCTTATTCAAGTTGATAATAAATACGAGTCGTTGACGATCGTCGATCTCAAAAATACAACCTATCGACGAATTGAAACTCGAGCATACAAAATCTATCAAAAAAGTCGTCATTTTTACGTAACTATTAAAAAACGAACATCGATTCTACAAAAGTGAGATCGTCAATGACCTTTAAACGTTTCTCGTCGTATCTCCTGTAAATTTGGAAATAATCCATCAAGTGGTTCTCGATCACATCGTGTCGACTTTGGAAACAGCGTTTCGAGAACAAGCGTTTGGAGTTTGAAGTATGGCGCTGCTGTCGCTCGCCGACCGTTAGAAGCTACAGCTCATTCAATTTTGGGAATATCTTAAGGGGTTACCCCCACTTGCGATTTTAAAAAAATCTATTTTTTTTATTGCATTTTTTTGAAGTATAAGTATCTGAGAATATGTCCTGAAAATTTCAAGTCGATCCGAACAAAATTGACTGAGATATGAGCGTTGAAAGAAAAGAATCCGTTGTGTAAACGATCGGCTAATTGAAACTTTAAACGCGTTTTTCTCAAAATGGCATTTCTGAAGCCGGTGACCAAGATTACTCGAACACTAATGAACCGATCTTCTTGAAATTTTGCAGGCTTATTTAATACATAAAAATGTAGTCTTTAATCGATCGATTTTTTTTTCGAAAAAAAAATTGCCGTTTTATAGCCAAAAAACGGCCGTTTTTTTCGTTAAAATCGAACCATTAACTTTGACTGTCCGCCATTTTGTGAAAAATGAATATTTTTTAAAATCCTTCAATTAAAGACTAGTTTATACTTATATTTGACTAAATCCATCCGCATTTTTTTTTTAGATGATCCACTTCGCCGCAATGTTGGTCACCGCAAACCATGTATATAAAAACATTATTTCATTGACGGCCATTTACCACTAAACAATGTAATATTTTTCAATAAAAAAATTACTGAAAGTTCTTCAAGATGTGTTCTTTAAGATGGTATATTGATCGATTAAAAAAGTTTTGTAGTTTTCTTTAAAAAAAATTCAGAAAAAGGCCTTTTTTCGCGCTACAAGTGGGGGTTAATGAAATTTTCACCGCCTATAGCTAAACGGTGAATGATGTATGAACGAATGAAAATATTTTTGAAAAATGCAATTTGTAGACCCACTTAGGTGGATGTAGCCCGTTTATCCACCACACGTATCGCTCTGATAAGGAGAAGAAAAGAAACGCCGAATTGTACAGTCATCATCGTCAAATTTGATCGATTCGAACGACACCTTTCCTCGTTCAATCCCAGCTCAATTCATTGGATCCTGGCTGAATTTATTTCCCGGCGTGTACCACGAGAGGTCTCTTGCTGTCGACGTCGTCCATCTGACGAGCTGTGGTACTGCTGGATGCTGCGTGCGGAAGACTGTCCAAGTCCGCTGTGGCAAATCCCACAGTTCTTCGCTACCCCCCCCCCCTCTCTCCCTCTCTCCCTCTCTCTCTCTCTCTCGCTCTCTTTCTCTGTCTCTCTTGCTATCTTCCTCCCAATCTCTTCATCTCTCTCTCACGAGCTCTCCCCGATCGGTGCTCTCGACGAGATTCCCCTCGGGTGGCCAAAGCCGGGCGTCTTTGTCGCGTAACGGCGGGGAATGTACCAGCAGCCAATCGGGATGTGGCTTTATCGCGGCTGAGATGTTTCATTGGCCGAGAGAGGGAATACTATCGAGCGGACGATGTGAAGCCGCGCCTCGTGGACCCTTCGGAGGCTGCGCTCTCCAACACGTCCTCATCAAATATATATATATATATATATATATATATATATATATATATATATATATGTGTATATACACATATGTGAGATTCGTGAGAGTGCGTCGGAGAGCGCAGCCTCTGAGGGGTCCATATTCATACACATGTACATAGGAATAGCTGACTTTGAGGACATTTGACTTCGAGGCTCGTCCTCGCACAGCCAGATGTGCCGATAGCCAACGTTAGGTCGATATAACGAGTTCGAATTGTCCTTTCTCCATTGTTGTTTATTTATTTATTTATTTATTTATTTATTTGTCTATAGGGCATACAAGTTGCAAGCCATACAACCACACAAACGACGGGGACGACGTACACGTTTGGACTGAATCGGAGGTTTCTGGTTCACCTGCTGTAGCTGCTTCCAAACACATCGAGAACTTCTCTCCTGCTTCTCCTTCTCTCAATCTATTCCTGCACTCCCCAAGAGATTGAAGTTTGCATCGTTGGATTGCAACGAAAATGAATATTCGATCGAGGCTAGAGCTTGATTTTGACAAAATGTTATCATCAAATGTAATTGCAATCTATCGAAAATATCTAAATAATCTAATTAGAGGTCTAATATAAATTGTAATCTATCAAGAGTAATTTAAAAATGTCTAAATGTCAGTTGATATTCGTTGCAATCCAACAAATGAAACAGAAGTGATGTGATTGTGAAAAACGATTCAGATATGAATGATATAATGTAATAATAATAAAGTTCCGACTAAACCATGACTTCCATGAATCTGGATTTTGAATCTGGATTCCCTATATTCTTCATATTATAGAATAGAGAAATATATCATTATAATTGTCTCATAATTGTCAAATGAGTGGCTCTACTTCTTGCTTTTCGATATTGATTAATTATAGAGTAATGTGCCCTTGTAATTGTAATTCTAGATGGCAATAAAACAGCTGTATTTAATAATGGAGGATTATAAGCACCAAATGTGTCAATTATTATTTGAGGTAATTTATTTCCAAGTTTAATTCTAGTAGATTAAACTTGGTACTTCAGTTCATTTGAATTTAAATTTATTTTGGCGGATTTTGCCCACATAGCTCCCTCAACCATTTTTTAAGATATTTATTTAACGATCTAGAATATAAATCTATAAAATAAAGATCCATAATAACAATAATATGGAAAATAAAATGTAAAAATAACTTTGGTTGTATTCCAACCGCGTGGAAGGTTTCTGTCGGGAATATTGTTGCTGCTAGGGGTGGAAATTGAAAAAGTTTGGTGGACGAATGTAGTTCTGTTCTTATTGAGTTTTTTCATTGGGGTTTGTTCGGAGTACGATTTAAAATTGAGTAAGGGTGCAAAAAATTATTTTTACATGACTTCACTTGAGCTTGCATTCGGAGGGTCTTCCTCTCATCAAATTGTCAACGCCTGCCTGCTGCATTCGTGTCAATGCCCTGTCATCATGGTACCTACCAATGGGACTATAATAAAGAGATGAGAAATTCACATTTAAAATGTATCACATTCAATTTTTTATAATATTCAAAAAGGATAAAACTAGTTTGGATAGCCATATATAATTATATGTATATGTACGCAAATGTGTGAAAAATCAATAATAAATAATGTGCTGCATTGAATATAGGATACACCGACCAGTGAATGGACTAAAGCTGATTTGTATTTAAAATAAGAAATCGAAATTAATTGTCGATAAAATCTCGAATTATTATAATTGAGGGAAAAAATCACAGGTGCCGTATAACCGATTTCTCAGTTGAATATCAAATTCCGAGGCCACACGGAATTTGTTCCAGTTTGTGGTACTTAAACACCGCACAACTTAGTTAAGATACGGCTGTGCACACTAGGTGTTCTAAAGGCGAAAGCAAACGTTTTAATGAGTTTTGAGGATAAGCTTTACTTTTATTACTCAAAATAGAATCAATGAAATAGAAAAATAGAGTATGTCAGAATTAGACATGTTTATTCGCTGGGGCTCTATTCTAAGCTCTTTCCAGTCAATGGACATATGAGCTCCGTTCTGGTAATTCTCAAAGCAGAGTAAAAAATCTAGCTCATCTGCTGAAAATTGTAAAATGAATTACTGTCAATAAATTACAATGTACATTTCATTAAATAATGTCATAAAATCCAATAATTAATTTTTTTAATTTTCACTCAATCGATAGGTCAGATCATGTTCTACTATATGCTGGAATTTCAGTTCAGCAAAAGTACCACGGTTTACGAGATAAAAATAATCTGCTTTTGCTTTTTCGCATGCCATTTCTACACCTGATAACATTGACCCGGGTTAAAAAAAATACTCTTGGTTATCCGTTTTATCTAGAAAAGTCTTTTTTTTTAACCTTAAGGGGCCAGTCCACTTTGGAGCCACGAAAAAAGGCTATTTTCGCGATTTTTTTTTGGGTTGTTGTTGGGCTTGATGAATAAAGTTTTGAAATACGTGAAAAAAATGTTGAATTAATTTTTATTCATTTTTAAGTACAAAAACTATAGTTTAACGTAACGCCTCAAAAATAGTTGGGCTAGGTAGCTCCATCACAACTTGGCAACGGCTTGTCTGAAACAAAAAATCAAAGTCCATTAGATTCAGTATGACACCAGCTACAAAATGACCCTCGAGTATGAAATTTCATCAAAAAATAAAAAAATGGCAGATGAAAAACGAAAAATAAAAAAAAACGCGTTTTTTCAGTTTTTCGTAAAAAAAAGAGTATAAATCAAAATTTTAAAACCATCGAGGGTCATCTTGTTGCGAATCATGTTTACAATACGTGATTCAAAATTCAAGAGAATCGGTTTATTAGTTTTAGAGACACGATGGAGCTAGATTTTGAAAACGTTGTTTCGAGAAAAACGCGTTTGAAGTTTATACCATGAAAAACTCATAATTAAACTCAATCGGCAATTACTGCACCGTACAAAATCCGTTCTGATTGCTCATCATCGTCGATCTCTTCAAGTCTTGCTTGCTTACGATTTTTTGAACATGTTCAAAGTCGACTAGCCCCTTAATTCCAACACATCATATTTCATTAATTTATTTTTTATCGTGTCAGACGGAATGCAAGGATAAATATATAATTTATATACACATTTATATACAATGGCTGCGTCACATCTGACCCAACGACAAAATATCCGCGATAAAATATCCGCGACAAAATATCCGAAAGAAAAATTATCCGAAAGACAAAATATTCTCATGACAAAACATCCGCGAGACAAAATCCTAAATCTCGTCCACCACATCAACGGGGCCGCGCGCAAAACACTTTTGTGGGGTGTGTGAGATAGCGGGGTGGGGGCATAATACGAATATCTTCATTGCACCCAAACAAACAAACCAAAACAAACAAACCAAAACAAACAAACCAATACAAACATACCAAAATAAACAAAACAAACAAACCCAAACAAACAAACCAAAACCAACAAACCCAAACATATCCGTCACATATTAATAATATTCCTCCTTTTTGTGATGGAATAAATTTCAACGGCATGACTGTACACTTGAAATGGAAGAAATTTCAACGGCACGAGTTTACGCTTTAAACTGTAATAACATCGGCAGATATTTTGTCTTGCGGATATTTTGTCACGAGGATAAAACACCCTTGTTGGGTGTGTGAGATAGTGGGGTGGGGGGCGAAATACGAATTTCTTCATTGAACCCAAACAAACAAGCCAAAACAAGACAAACAAACAAAACCAAAACAAACAAACAAACCAAACAAACCCAAACATATCCGTCACATATTAATAATTTTCCTCCTTTTTGTGATGGAATAAATTTCAACGGCATGACTGTATACTTTGAACTGTATATAATATCGGCAGATATTTTGTCTTGCGGATAATTCGTCCTGCGGATATTGTGTCGCCGGATACTTTGTTGTCGGATCAAAACGCGTGTAAATATAATATAAATACAATATGGCTAATAAAAATAGCTAATAATATAAATAAATATAAATAAATATAATAAATACAATAAATATAACATAATATAATATAATATAATAAATATAAATGAATATAAATATAATATGGCTATATTATAAAATACAAACACAACGAATATGTAAAAAAAAAATATTAAAAAATTAAAAAATTAAAAAATTCAAGTACAAAAATAAAAAACAAAAAGGACAGTCACT
The DNA here is from genome assembly GCA_964007375.1 of Ophion obscuratus. Lineage (NCBI taxonomy): Eukaryota > Metazoa > Arthropoda > Insecta > Hymenoptera > Ichneumonidae > Ophion > Ophion obscuratus. The sequence continues at coordinate 9,041,759 of OZ023319.1, forward strand.
GATCAAAACAATTGACGCTCCGAGTCCCCTGAAAATGGCGATAAAATTGACGGACAGCGTTGGCGCTGTATCATCTCGTGTCGGAGACGACGTTGAATCGGGTACGTTCAATGGCCATCCCTCATCGCGGTTGCGTCGTCGCTCGCGCGGTGCGAAACGCGCAAACGCCGCGCGGCGTCTCTCGGCGTCGTATCGCGACGCGCCTCCCCGTTCGTCTCACCCTCGTCGGTGCATACACACGTAGCGCACACCCCCCCCCCCCCAACACACACACCCCCACACACACACACGTGCGACATGAACGCGGGCAAACCCCTGAAGTTCGTACAGTCGGGACGTTGAAATAGCGTTATAGGGGTCGTACCTACCCGTGGCAATAATCGGATCCAGTGAAGAGTAACACATCAGTAGTGGTGGAGTATCTATAAAGCGAAGCTCGAAGATCGCGCGCGTTGGGAAAAATCCCTCCCCCTTCGGTGGCAAGTTGTACCGACGGCGGTCTCCGCACCATCCGGTACGCCCGGTGAGCTCTCGTTGGCTTTCAACCCCTCTCTCTATCTCTCTCTCTCTCCCTCTCTCCCTCTCTCTCTCTCTTTCTCTATCTCTCTCTCTCTCTCCCTCGCCCTCTCTCTCTCTCTGCTCCTGACGTCTCCTTCGCGGCGTGTGCGGACTCCGAAGCTCCGTCGGCGGCTGCGACGGCGGCAGATATCTCTCCGGTTGTACGAAAGCACGCGAGTGCGCGATTTTCTTCCTCCTCGCTCGCTCGTCCCACCCGGCGCATCTCTCTCTCTCTCTCTCTCTCTCTCTCTCTCTCTTACCCCGTGGACGACGTGGGGAGCCCGCGTGAGGATAATCGCGCGATCCTTCTAGCCTTCACCCAAATCCACCAGGAACTCGCGTGTGCGTGTACGTGCGTCGATATTTCCATCATCGTCGTCTGCTCCCGTCGATCGCACGGTGAGTTCGAAGTCGTCGACTGATCCGTAGAATTGTGCAGTTCTAAAGCTCCGTTCGAGGCCACGATGCTACGAGGCTAGGAAGGACGAAAAGTTTCCGTTCACCGGAAACCAGGAAGTCCCTTCGGCTGCGGTGAAGCGTGCGCGTGTTACGACATTTTTGTCACATTCGGTGTGACGTTCGTTTTTTTTGTTTTTTTTTCTTGTTTCTCAGCCGTGTCCGGTGCGCGTGAGGAACGGGCGAGTGTGAGGGAAAAAAGAAAATTGTGGCTGCGAGAGTCGATCGCGGGTGAACATCGCGGTGAGCTCCCACGGGCGAGCGAACGAACGCGATCACGTCCGACGGTAGCGGTATGTCGACAAACCCGCGCATAACATTCGTTCGCATCAGCCGCCGGCAGTGAGAGAGAGAGAGAGAGAGAGAGAGAGAGAAACTCAGAGAGTGAGAGAAAAGATGAGAGAACTCAGAGGGAGAGAGAGAGAGAGATGAAAAACTCTGAGGAAACAACCGCACGTACAGCGAACAACTAACATTGGCGAGAAATTGCGAGAGAAACGCAAAGACAGAGAGAGAGAACGAGAAGAAGGCAGAGGAGCGCAAACCGCGCAACAAAAAGAAACTCCAGCATCTTGTTTCGCAACGTGAGCCGCAGGACGAAGTTCGTCATCCCTTCCTCGAGGTTGTTCTCTTTCGTTCTTTACTCGAGCTTCCTTCTTACGTACTTATATATATATATATATGTATATATATGTATATATATATATATATATATATATATATATATGTATGTATATGTATATGTATATGTATATATATATATATATATATATACACACACACACACACACACACACACACACACACACACACACATATATAGCCCTTTGACCACTGGTGTACATATTTCGATCGCCCTGCCAACCAAAAGGGCGTAACGCGCATTGCATCACGTGCCCGTTCGTCCGAGTCTTCTACCATTTTGTATTACAGCAGTCAATATATACACATGCATATACAAGGTGTCCTGTTACGAATGGACAATCCTGCAACTGTCGATAGGTCACGATCATGTCTTACTATATGCTGGAAGTTCAGTTTAGTAAAAATCCCACGGTATTCTAGATTTTGGGCTTTACGTTATTTTCTGAAAAAAAAAAAAAAAAAAAAATCATCTGTTTTTGGTTTATCGCATGTAATTTCTACAAATTAAATTAATTGACGATAACTAAGCAACTTTTTTAAGTAATTGCCACGATATGCGTAGTACTATTCTTTTACACCGCAGGCTATCAAAGTCAGATGCTAGCATTGGTTTGTATGAAAATTCTCCACGGGATCTTTTTTCACAAAGTTTCCTCAACATTGAAGGTCAAAAGGAACACTTTTCTGGATAAAACAAATAGCCAAGAGTATTTTTAAAAAAACCGGGTCACAAAAAGTTATCATTTAGAGAAATGACATGCGAAAAACCAATAGCAGACGATTTTTATCGCGAAAACTGTGGGACTTTCAGTAAAATGAAATTTCAGCGTATAGTAGAACATGATCTGACCTATCGACAGTAGCATGATTACCCATTCATAACAGGACACTTTATGTATATGTGTACACACACACACACACACACACACACACACACACACACACACACACACACACACACACACACACACACACACACACACACACACACACACACACACACACACACACACACACACACACACACATGTTGTAAATATGTGTTGGCTGCTGTAAGAATTATAAATAAAAATATATGAGTACGTATACGCATACGTATCAATGCATAAATTACACACCTATATACGTTTGAGTTTGTGTGTGCGTCTGTAATTGAATCGATATATCCTCGCTTGTGGTCAACGAACTCGTCTTATTTATTGTATTTTCTTCGTTGCACACATCATCGCGATACATGATAAAATGCAGTCCTGTTCGATTCCGGTACCTACCGATCGCATCAACGCTCGTACACGACGATTCTCCAAAACTCCGTGACGTTTGGACATCTATTTTTCAGTCGACGACTCGATCCTTTCTGTGATGGCTCATATATATATATATGTGTGTGTGTGTGTGTGTGTGTGTGTGTGTGTGTGTGTGTGTGTGTGTGTGTGTGTGCGTGCGCGTGCGTGCGTGTGTGTGTGTGTGTGTGTGTGTGTGTGTGTGTGTGTGTACGTATGTATGTACACAATATAAAATGAGCTTTCCGCATCTCTGCGCGTATAACTGCGCTGGAAAATTCTCAGAACAATAATAAGCGAACAACAATCGTGTCGCATACGTGCGCATCTTTACGGAAGAAGAAGGAAAACGAACGATCATCCAGATTTACGATCGTTTTGATGTTGCCTCATTCTCCGTACTTGATTAGCAACGCGCTCCATCTCAATGGGGCTCTTTTCTTTTTTTTCTCTACGTTCGTTTTTATTTTGTAGTCTTGCTTACAGCGGTAACGAGATTTCGCGATGATGCTGCGCTTACGATTTCTGAGATTCGTCGCGCCCGTGTTACGTGATCGAAGTTAGTCTTGTTATGTATGTGTGTATATATTATGTGTGTATGTATATATATATATACATATGAGAACACGCGCGTACCGTTGGGACTCAAGTTTGATCCGCGATTGCGAGATTTTCTTTTGCCGCTGAAACTTCAACGCGGAATGGAACTTCATTGGTGACCGATGTTGCACGTGTTCCTAGGAGATCGATGGTCGCTCGTTGCGTAGATAGATTTATATTTGCGAGCACGAAGCAGCAAAACGTGCCGCTCAATCATTTTGATTGGAGAATAAAGTCCCTTCTTTTCGTGTCACGAAGATTACATTAATAATGATAAATGAGTTTTTTGAGAATGATTATCCATGTTTGAGTTTTTTATTTTAAAAATTGATTTTCGTTCGAACTTTTGTACAAAAGACAAACTTTATTCGAATTTTCATTCAAAAGAAAAATGTTATTCGTATTTTTATTCAAAAGGAAACTTTTATTCAAATTTTTTGTTCAGAAGAAATAATTTATTCAAATTTTTATTCCAAAAGAATAATTTCATTCGAATTTTGATTTTGAAGAAAAATGTTATTTGAATTATTATTTAAAAAACAGCTTATTTATATTTTTGTTACAAATACAAATTATTGGAAGTCTTTTATTTAAAAAAAAGAATCCACGATTTTTTATTAAAAAAGAAGATTTCATTTCAATTTTGATTACAAAGAAATAACAATAATAATATGAGTACAAGCTTTGAATACTGGATCATTTGTTTTTCATTTATTTATGCGGATTGATGCCTTTTCGTCATGGGAATACGTAATCAGGAGTACTGGGATTTTTTTTTCCATTATGAATGTCATAATCGATTATTTATTTCTTATCATTTTTTGTCATCACAGACATATATATATATATATATATAGAAATAAAGGTTATATCTCCGCGACTGAAACTCGAGGATAATGAGGACGAGCCCGAGCATTACAATATGCAAGTATACACGTAGTGCGCATCACGGCCTTTCTTACGTTATAAAACTCTTATCATCGGCAATCGCGGGAGGAAGAATAAGTGATAAAATTATACGCTTACATAATTTTATAGCGCCCGAGTACCCGCGCGCTACCACTACCTTAATCCATATATATATCGTGAGAATGCCACTTTTCGCTAGCTCGACTTGCAGTCCTGGCAAACGTACACACTTACATGCAGTCTTGAAGGGGTTCAACGTAAATTTGCTCTTTGTATATAGGAAGATCGAGATTTTCCCCGTGGTCTATCAAGGTGCAGCTACCGTTTCGCATCGTACGCGTTCTCTCGCGTATCCTTTTTCGGTATATATATATATATATGTATACATAGCTGCATATGCGCACACATATATAAAGACATATATTTCAGATTTGATATCAGTCTTATCTTACACGCCATTTGCGTTTCCTTTGGCTCTGCGCCCAGTGTCTTGCTCGTTGCGCCTCCAGCCACGACTGTAATTTTAATTCAACGACTCCTTGTCCCATTATTCTTCATTTGCAGTCACCGGGGAAAAAAAAACAATCGCGTTAATTTTCAAAGTGATACAGTGGAGAGAAGAAATGCTTGACTATTACGTTCCGAAATTTCGATTAGGACGACTCTGAGTTTCCGGTGTCGGTGAAATTAAAACACATTTGCTGTTGGAAGTAGTTAGGCTTGCTGGCAGTTGTCCCCGAAGACAGAAATGCATCTTTAGTAACGTCGGCAGCCATGTTAGAAACTTGCGGGGCTGTGGTTACAGGGTTGGAAGCGGGAAGAAGCAGCTGGAGCAGATTTCATCTCAATTGCAACTCGTTTTCTAAACGATCCAGTTGACTCCAAGATCGAATCTGATCCAATATCCAATTCAATTGATGCAAAGATGCTGATGGACGCCTGGGTTGAATTTCGATTGGGATGACTCTGAGTTTTTGGTGTCGGTGAAATTAAAACGCATTTGCTGTTGGAAGTAGTTAGGCTTGCTGGCAGTTGTCCCCGAAGACAGAAATGCATCTTTAGTAACGTCGGCAGCCATGTTAGAAACTTGCGGGGCTGTGGTTACAGGGTTGGAAGCGGGAAGAAGCAGCTGGAGCAGATTTCATCTCAATCGCAACTCGTTTTCTAAACGATCCAGTTGACTCCAAGATCAAACTTGATCCAATATCCAATCCAATAGGTGCAAAGATGCTGATGGACGCCTGATTTGAACTGTGGGAGCCCGAGTCGAAATGTTCAGCCTATTTTAAAGGTCTTTGATCCTATGTCAGCCGCACTTGAGTCGGTTTACTGCTAGAAGTCCTACTATGGACATGCTCTTAACCTAGCCTAGCCGAAGTCCTACTATGGACATACCTATGGACATGCTCTTAACCTAACCTAGCTGATGTCCTATTATGGACATACCTAACCTAGCTGAAGTCGTTCCAGCTCCTGTTCTGATTGCGTTTGGACCTATCGTGCATTTGGCTGTTTCGACGAAACGAGGGTGGGGATGGTCGCATTCGAAAGAGCAGGTCTGATAGTTTTCAGTAACCGTCATGCGTTGGACTAGGTAGGACCGCGCGTTCGCCGTAGAGGCCTACTGTTCCAATGGCCTTTCCATTATCTCCACCCAGCGAATCTTTCGTATTCGCTTCATACTTGCCCCTGCAGCTCCAGCAAGTCTCCAAAGTGGAAGAAATGGATCTTGTCCTCATGTGTGCATGTATACGCGGATCCCTATAGCAGGTACGCATGCTTACGTATAGGTACTATTATACGTGTGTTGGTGTATGCTTAGGCATGTATGTATGCGTATTCAGGCTCATGTATCTCTATATGCGTAACAGAGTGTACGCGTGTGCCTGTATACGTGTGCCATTCGACGTCCTCCTCAGCGCCTGCAAGTGGAGAAAAAGGAAATTTGTTCCCGTTCTAGGCGTTGAGTAGGAGCTCATTTTATATTGAATCTGAAGCTACTTTGCTGCCTTTATCTCCCTCCACTGTGAGGATCTGGAGGACTCTGTGAGGACTCGGGAGGTGTAAGGATTTCCGGGTTTCGTAAGGTTGCGAAGGGTGGTTGTGTCGATGATGGAAGCATCAAAGGCCTCGTGCCTCCGGGATTCGCCAAAGTGCTGGATGCGTACGTATGAGGGTTCAAGATCATATGGGAGACATGAGAAGGGAAGCGAGATGAGAAGGGAAGACAGATATATTTATAGGTATTTATGCAGAGAGGAAGGAGCAGGGAGGGTCGATGTGTAGAGTCGCGCGAAAAGAAAGGAAGGCGTGTGTGTTGGAAGCGTCCGCGGATGGACGGAATTCGCCGCTACTATTCCAGCTGGCTAACCGACGAGCTCCAGGTAGGTAAGAACACAGGAGTCACGAGAAGGTGATCATTAAAATTTCTCGGAGGCTAAAAGTTGTGTGCACTGGCCTGTTCCTCCGTTGTAACGGCAGCGTGTTGTACCGTACACGTATACACACGTGCATGAAGGACGGGGTTGTATGAGGGAGAGAGAAAGAGAAGCGGTTTTGTGTGTGCGAAGACACCGAGGGTCGAGAATAGTTGTAGTTCGCCAGATGACAGCCGACCGAAAGAACACCCGGGACTCGTCGTCCTACTTCTCTCCTCGCAGACCTATAGAGTCGCCTCTTTTGCCGAATAGAACTCACACCTCTTCGCACGCTCATCTTCGTTTCCGACTCCCCTCGCGCACCCTTCCGCACCTTCTATCCGCGCCCAATGGGCTCCTTCCAGGTGTCCTTGGTCGTCGGACTCCCGATGGGACTCCTTCACGGAATGTCCTTTCTCTTTGCCGGATGGACCTGGTTCTTGGGATCAAATCCCTTCTCCCTTGGATGGGAGCCTTTGGCTAGACTTTTCTTCTTCCGGTCTACACGATCTTGGATCTTCGGCATTGGTGGCCCGAGTTCCACGTTTTTCGGTCTGGCGGACGACTTCGGAGCTTTCCAAGAATTTCGCCAGCCCTTCTTTGTCAAACCAAACTCTTCGATCCGAGACTTCAAGCAGCTCTTCGAGATCGGTGGAATCAACTTTGCTTAGGGCTATTCATTCCTGGCGATGAAGCTTGCATCGATCCATTTCAGATTACACTGGTGCGTGATGATGAAGTTCAATGCTTTCTAGATTGCACCCAGTTCAAGTGATGAATACATGTCACACGATGAAGTTTATTGCCTTAATCTGGCATTAACTCATGCCAGATTATGAAGCTCAACTCTAATGATGTGCCAGATGACGGTCCCTGGACCAATCCATTCCATATTGCACACATTTCAGATGATTGAACTTAGCTCAATCCGTGTCAGAGGATGGAGGTTAGTTCAATCCGGTCTACATTGCACCTAGTTCAGATGATGAAGCCGAGAACAATTAATGTCAGGTGATGAAGCTCGAATCAGATGATGTGCCGGATGACGAACCCTAGACCAATCCAATCCAGGTTGCACATATTCCAGATGATTAAGCTTAGCTCAATCCATGCCAGATGATTAAGCTTAGTTCCATCCGTTATAAATTGCACCCAGATCGGGTGATGAAGTTTAGATCAATCCATGTCAAATGATGAAGTGTAGATCAATCCATGCCAGATAATGAAGCTCGAATCAAATGATGTGCGGGATGATGAACCCTAGACCAATTAATTCCAGATCGCAGTCATTTCAGATGATGAAGTGTAGATCAATCCATGCCAGATGATGAAGCTCGAATCAGATGATGTGCCGGATGACGATCCCTTGACCAATCCAATCCACGTTGCACACATTTCAGATGATTGAGCTTAGCTCAATCCATGCCAGATGATGAAGCTTAGTTCAATCCGTTCTAGATTGCACCCGCATCAGGTGATGAAGTGTAGATAAATCCATGCCAGATGATGAAGCTCGAATCAAATGATGTGCTGGATGTAGAACCCTAAACCAATTAATTCCAGATTGCACTCATTTCAGATGATGAAGTGTAGATCAATCCATGCCAGAAGATGAAGCTTAGTTCAATCCGTTCTAGATAGCATCCAGATCAGATGATGGAGTGTAGATCAATCCATGCCAGATGATGAAGCTCGAATCAGATGATGTTCCGGATGACGAACCCTAGGCCAATCCATTCCAGGTTGCACGCATTTCAAACAATTAACGGGTTAGACCACTCTAGAGGCCGAAAAAATAGGCTTTTCGGGGATTTTTTTTTCAGAAAAACTACAAAACAAATCGAGATTACAAAAAAAGGGTGTTTATCATACACATCAGTGACTGTATACAATAATTTTTTTGAAGCGATTAATTTCAAAATGGCGGCTGTGCAGCGTTTATCTCAAAACTGCATGTTTTAACTTGGTCGGGAACACAACTCAGACAATTTTCAACCGATTCATTTGAAACGTTGAATATATCTTGAAAAATACATTGTCTATGGAAGTACGTAGGATTTTTTCGGTATATTGATTTTTGGCCAAATGGCGCACTTCTCAAGTGGAAAGTGAAAAATTTGCCTAAAAAATCAGATAATCTAGGCAGATAATTGTTAAGATCAAACGAACTATGCAATATCAAAAAAATCCTACGTACTTCCATAGACAATGTATTTTTCAAGATATATTGCACATTTCAAGTGAATCGGTTGAAAATTGTCTGAGCTATTTCCAGCCAACTTAAAAAATGCAGTTTTGAGCTAAACCCTGCACAGCCGCCATTTTGAAATGAATCGCTTCTAAAATATTATCGTATACAGTCACTGACACATATGATAAACACCCTTTTTTTAATCATACATGTCAGTGATCATATCAGCCTATTTTTCGGCCTCTAGCGTGGCCTAAGGCTTCATCATGCCAGATGAAGCCGCAGCCTAAGTCCAATCCATGCCAGATGAAGCTTATATCAATCCGTGCCAGACGATGAAGCTATGACCAACCCATACCAGAATGCACCAAACTCAAATGATGACGGTTCGTTCAATCCATTCCAGTTTGCATCCACCCCAGATGATGAATCTTCAATTACAGTTCCAGATTGCACCCATTCGAGATGACGACGCTCCCATCAATTTCAGTTCTCACCCAATCCAAATGACAAAACTCACATCAATCCAGTTCCCATAGCTACCTCGACGGACTCACGTAGACGCTGGATACTTCTCGTGCATCATATATTCCACTGATCGTCGCTTATTCCACTCTTTGCAATCCTTCATTCCGCCACGTTGCGGGATGGACGCGAACCCTTCGGGCGGAAACACTTCTCGTTATACTAATGGCGTACAAACGATAGGGTTCGTTGGTACACAGGCGTTCGTAGGCGCGCGGTCTTTCACTGCTGCGCCACCTTTTGCCATCCGCGTGGTGTGGTAACAAGAATTGCGATTAAGACAAGCTCGCACCCAGACTGATATTCCGCGGGTGGCGGTGATGGTGGCGGTGGAACGCGAAGGGGCGCCACGTGGGCATCGCTCGTTCAACCCGAGGACGTTGAGTTATCGTGCTTGCTCCACGCGGCGGTGCTTGGGTGAACGGCTCTTGGGCGCCCGCGCGCGCCTTTACCTTCGCGCGCTCGCGCTCTACCAATTAGTTTGCCATCTCTCTCTCTCTCTCTCTCTCTCTCTCTCTCTTGCTCGGTCTTTCTCCGACGCTCGTGGCGAATTCGAAACTCAGCTCTACTACTACGGAATCCATTCATTAACGGGACGCCGGTCACGAATTGTTTTCATTCATGGATTCCCGTGCGTAGCACAAACGAAGCTCTCTTTCGCTCACTTTGCCCACCCCGGACAACTACGGAGACGACCAAGACTGGCGTGTCCTGACTCGGTGAATGAACGTAAAGAAGTCGTCGGCTAACCGCACCGCTTCCCCGTTCAACCATATCGCCATCATTAGCCTACTCCGCCTCGGGCCTCCTCTCAAGATCGCGTTCTCTCTCGCCCTCGTTCCTTTCTTCCACGCTGGAGTCAATTACGTATCCAATTCGATGCCATAGAGATACGAGACCATTGACTCGACCACTGCCCGATTGGGAACACGCGCCGAAGAAAGGCCCCTTCAACCTGGCCAATCCGTTTTAACTCTACCCCCGAATGATCTTCCCGCGACAAATGACTCGTCTGTGCAGATTCTTCTTTGTTTTTTTTTTTTAGGCGATCAGTCTATGATCGAGACCAAGTACCGAAGAGCTTGCTCGTTGATTGCAGAATGCGGAATTGGCGAGGTTGCAGCGCAGAATGCTGAAGGAAGTAGGCTGTGGCAGCAGTACACCCCCGTCGGGGGATGGCGCGGTCGGCGCTCGGCAAATTGGCACCGGCGAGGGGGGCACCAGCGGCGACGGGGGACTCGGTTGCGGCGGATGCGGCAGAGAGATAGCCGAACGCTGGTACCTCAGAGCTGCCGATCGTGCATGGCACAGCGACTGCTTGCGATGCTGCCATTGTCGGGTACCACTTGCCGCTGAGTTGACTTGTTTCGCACGGGATGGCAGTATTTATTGCAAGGAGGATTACTATCGGTTGGTATATCTTTATCGTTAATGTTATTGGGCACATGCACGTGTATATGCGCGGTCGCCTTTGCTATTGAGGGAGCAAGACTCGCGTGTTTGTCAAATCTTCATAATCGACCGAAGATTTTTTTATTTGATTTTCATATCAAATCGATGATTCCATCTGGCCAGGTCTCGGGCCAGGACTTCGGGCAACTAAGGGGTCTTCTCACTTTAGACGCTAAAGAGATATTTTCGTGAATTTTTTTCGTAGGTTTATATTATAGATATTGATATGAAAGATGCTACACTTAATAAATACATTTAAAAAACATTATTTATTCAAGGCCACTCTGGAGCCCGAAAAAATAAGCTTTTTGGGGATTTTTTTTTTCAAATAGAAGTACAAAATAAATCGAGATTACAAAAAAGGGTGTTTATCATACATATCAGTGACTGTATACAGGAATTTTTTTCAAGCGATTGATTTCAAAATGGCGGCTGTGCAGCGTTAATCTCGAATATGCATTTTTAAAGTTGGCCGGAAACGTAACTCAGACGATTTTCAACCGATTCACTTGAAATGTTGAATATATCTTGAAAAATACATTGTCTATGGAAGTACGTAGGATTTTTTTTATATTGCATAGTTCATTTATTATTAACAATTATCTGACGATTTTTTAGGCAAATTTTTGGAAAGTGAACAATTATCGTCAGATAATTGTTAATAACAAATGAACTATGCAATGTAAAAACAAAAATCCTACGTACTTCCATAGATAATGTATTTTTCAAGATACATTCAACATTTCAAGTGAATCAGTTGAAAATTGTCTGAGTTCTGTTTTCGGCCAACTTGAAAAATGCAGTTTTGAGATAAACGCTGCACAGCCACCATTTTGAAATTGATCGCTTCAAAAAAAGTACTGTATACAGTCACTGATATGCATGATAAACACCCTTTTTTGTAATCTCGATTTATTTTGTAGTTTTGCTGAAAAAAAAAAATCTCCAAAAAGCCTATTATTCCGGCCTCTACAGTGGCCTAACCCCTCAAGGGGGAATATCAGTGTGAAAAAAAATCGATTTTTTTGCGTAAATAGATAGTTTTGGCCTTTGAGGCGTTACCCCCACTTGTAGCGCAAAAAAGGCCTTTTTCATGAATTTTTTTAAAGAAAACTACAAAACTTTTTTAATCGATCAATATACCATCTTAAAGAACACGTCTTGAAGAACTTTCAGTAATTTTTTTTATTGAAAAATATTACATTGTTTAGTGGCAAATGGCCGTCAATGAAATAATGTTTTTATATACACGGTTTGCGGTGACCAACATTGCGGCGAAGTGGATCATCTGAAAAAAAAACATGCGGATGGATTTAGTCAAATATAAGTATAAACTAGTCTTTAATCGAAGGATTTTAAAAAATATTCATTTTTCACAAAATGGCGGACAGTCAAAGTTAATGGTTCGATTTTAACGAAAAAAAACGGCCGTTTTTGGCTATAAAACGGCCATTTTTTTCGAAAAAAAAATCGAACGATTAAAGACTACATTTTTATGTACTAAATAAGCCTGCAAAATTTCAAGAAGATCGGTTCATTAGTGTTCGACTAATCTTGGTCACCGACTTCAGTAATGCCATTTTGAGAAAAACGCGTTTAAAGTTTCAATTTCCAGTCGTTTACACAACGGATTCTTCTCTTTCAACGCTCATATCTGAGTCAATTTTGTTCGGATCGACTTGAAATTTTCAGGACATATTCTCAGATACTTATACTTCAAAAAAATGCAATAAAAAAATCGATTTTTTTTCAAAATCGCAAGTGGGGGTAACCCCTTAAGAATATGCCTACAAATTTTCAAAACAATATTCGGCTTAGAAGTATTCGAAATTGGCGCCAAGCGTCGACGCTCTCAGAGCCTTCTATGCGGGCCTTTCTATACTTTAAACGCGTTTTTCTCGAAACCATATTTTTTGACCTGGTTGACAGCATAACTCTGTCAAATTTTGTTCAATCGACTTCATTCAAAAAGGATTCTCTTCAGAATACTTATCGCTATCATCGTGCAATATTTTTGTGGAAAATTCGAATTCTTTTTTTCAATGGCCGCCATTGTTTTTCTCATCAAAATTTTCAAATTTCCTACGTTGCTGCGATAGCTATACTATTATAATTTAATAATCTTTTTGAATTTTTGATTTCACATGCTTGCTTTGGCACTTATGCTGTCAACCGTCGGGGACCCTTTTTTAAGACGCCATTTTGCTACCGCTCCTCCGCTTAATAAACCGTACTAAAAATAAAATAAAACATTTCCTTGTATGCTTCATTACTTCAATAATTAAAACACAACATTTCAAATAATTTTATCGAGCCATTTTTCAAAAAAAAAATCCCAAAAAATACCTCATTTCTCAGCCTGTCACACTGATATTCTCCCTTAAGCCACTATTTATAGACGAAAAGGGTAGTTAAAAAAATGTCCTAAAAACATTATAGGTCTGCGCTGTTGATGAAATCTCGGAGATGGATCATCCGAAACAAAAAAATAAAACGGTTTGAGATTCTGTATGTTAATTGCTATAGCGCATATCATACGATTTTTTATATTCGGTGTACAAATAAGTTTTAGAACACTTCGATTTTGTATCATAACAGCTATTCTAAATTAATTCAAAGGTTCCGCTCACTTATCATAGATGGCGCTTGATATGTAGTATCGAAACGTAAAGGAGTCATAAACATAACCTATAAATTCTGTAAATTAAACATGCAGACCGATAAGCTATTTATTAGACACTGCATTCGCTATGAATTCCATCAAGGAAAAAGTGTTAGGAAAGCGTGTGAATCGATATGTTCTGTTCTTGGAGACAACATTGTATCTTAAAGTACATGTGAGTATTGGTATATGCGATTCAAAGAAGGTGATTTCGACGTTAGTGACCGTGAACGCACGGGGCCTCCTGTAAAGGTGGACGATCAGGAACTGCAAGCGTTGCTGGATGAAAACTCTTGTCAGATGGAGAAACAACTTTCGGAACAGCTTGGAGTAACTCAACAAACTGTTTCTTATCGTTTAAAAGCAATGGGTAAGATTCGAAAAGGAACAAAGTGGGTAACACACTTTCTGACTCAAGAAAATAAAAACAGCCGTCTTAACATTTGTGTGAGTCTTTACAACAAGCAACATAGAAAGTCTTTCTTGTGGAAAATTGTGACCGGCGATGAAAAGTGGATTTATTTTGATAATCCGAAACGCAAACATCATTGGGTTGACCCCGGCGAGCCGACAACATCCACGCCAAAGCGCAATGTTCATTGTAACAAAGTCATGCTGTGCATATGGTGGGATATGAAAAGCGTACTGTATTATGAACTTCTCCAAGCTGGTCAAACAGTTACTACCGATCGCTATTGTCATCAATTGATGCAAGTGAATCAAGAAATTGAGAAGAAACGTCCATTTTCTGGTAAAGGAAAACGTCCAGTAAAACTGCTCCATGACAACGCGCGGCCTCATGTGGGTAAACCGGTCAAGCATACGTTACTAGCGCTTGGATGGGAAGCTGTACCACACCCGGCGTATTCACCAGACTTAGCCCCATCCGATTATCATTTATTCCGGAAAATGCAGAACGATTTGTGTGACGTGCGATTCAAAACATTTGAAGAAGTGGAAAAATGGGTTGCTAAATTTCTCACCTCGCAAGACGAAAGTTTCTTTGCGAAAGGCATCCGCGAGTTACCTGAGAGATGGCTGAAGGTCATTCAGTGCGATGGAGATTACTTCGATGAATAACTGTGTTTTACTTCTTTTTTAATAAATCTTGAATTTTTTGAAAACTGTCCTAAAACTTATTTGTACACCTAATATGTGCAAAAAGAAACAAAATGGCGGACATTTTTCGAAAAAAACAAAAAAAAACGTTTTTTTTCACCATTTGTGGTCAAAAAATAGTAAATTTCTAAATTTAAACAAATCCTTGATATGGGCTATAGCTATAGGTGTATAGAATATGTGGTCAACATTTCATAAGGATCGGTTCAGTAGTTTCGAATATTTTATCAATACGCCGTCGAAAAACGTTGCTTCGAGAAAAACGCGTTTAAAGTTTGTTTGGGTTACATAAATACATAAAAAAAAATTTCATGTATTCGAAAGTGTATTTGGGTCATTCCATGTCAAATCGACAAATTTTTTACCTGACCCCCTTTGATTTCGCTGAAAATTTTCTATCTTTTTCTACCCCCCGAAAGTTA
Source organism: Ophion obscuratus (assembly GCA_964007375.1). Taxonomy (NCBI): domain Eukaryota; kingdom Metazoa; phylum Arthropoda; class Insecta; order Hymenoptera; family Ichneumonidae; genus Ophion; species Ophion obscuratus. The sequence goes on from OZ023319.1 coordinate 9,056,998, forward strand.
TTTTTCAGAATTTTTTCAAATTTTTTTTCCCGACTCAAAAAAAGTTACGAATTTTTGAAAAAAACCGCTCTTTTATTTTTAAATTGCCAGAACTTTTTCAAAAATTGACCGTTTGGGAACTTTTTTTTTTCAAAATTTTTGTTTTTAAATGTAGTTTTCGAAAAAAAATATGAAAACATTTTCAGAATCCCAGATATATGAAATATTTTAGTTTTTTTGAAAAAACCGTAATTTTCTCAAAGTCCGACCGTTTTTTTTTTGTTTTTTTTTTGCTCTAAAAATACTTCAACTAATTCTGCAATGATCCCCGTTAATCAAAAGATGTGACGACAATCGCTTCTAATTTTTTTTCTTGATTATAAAAAAATTTTTGTTGAATTTTTGCTGATTTTATATAACTTTGTTATGACATTTTTTTTATTTCCTCGTGAAACCTCAAAAGTTGAAAAATAAAATTTTATTGGAGAATTTCAAGTGATTATCGTCCAAGAAATTGTTATTTTAAAAAAAAAAATAATTTTTTTCTCTCATTGACGTTATTTTTTTACTCTTATGGACGTTTTTTTTTGGTACTGAAATATGACAACTTCAAAAATACAATGGGTTTAAAAGTTACCTCCAGTTGATACAATGTGATAATTTAAGAGCTATCGATTGTCGGTAAAAAAGATATCATCTACATTTCATTTAAATAATATGGAGGTTATGTTTTCAGAATAATTACATTGTCGTTGTGTTCATCGTGTCATGTAGACTTACTATTGCTAAATAAAGTACCTATTATTTATCATAAAGTGCTGTTAATTTATATTTTGTTAACGAGTGATTACAATGCCGAAGTTTTTTGATCGATGTTGCAATCCATTCAATTTGGAGAAGCATAGAAAAAAAATATCCCTGCGAAATTTACCGGAGCATTTAGCAATTCGATACAATTTGTCGACTGATGAGCGAATATGTAGTTCATGTTATAAAAAAATGCTTCAGCCCTCTGTTGACAATACTTCTGATGAAAGTTAAATAAAAGATAATATAATTTGAACACATACAAAAAAATGTTTTTAATTTATTTAAAGATGTTAAGAGACGGTGAATTTATTTAAGAGTATGAAAAGTCCTTTTTTTTTACTTTTTTGAAAAAAAATAACAATTTCTTGGACGATAATCACTTGAAATTCTCCAATAAAATTTTATTTTTCAACTTTTGAGGTTTCACGAGGAAATAAAAAAAATTTCATTACAAAGTTATATAAAATCAGCAAAAATTCAACAAAATTTTTTTTATAATCAAGAAAAAAAATTAGAAGCGATTGTCGTCACATCTTTTGATTAACGGGGATCATTGCAGAATTAGTTGAAGTATTTTTAGAGCAAAAAAAAACAAAAAAAAAAACGGTCGGACTTTGAGAAAATTACGGTTTTTTCAAAAAAACTAAAATATTTCATATATCTGGGATTCTGAAAATGTTTTCATATTTTTTTTCGAAAACTACATTTAAAAACAAAAATTTTGAAAAAAAAAAGTTCCCAAACGGTCAATTTTTGAAAAAGTTCTGGCAATTTAAAAATAAAAGAGCGGTTTTTTTCAAAAATTCATAACTTTTTTTGAGTCGGGAAAAAAAATTTGAAAAAATTCTGAAAAATAACTTTCGGGGGGTAGAAAAAGATAGAAAATTTTCAGCGAAATCAAAGGGGGTCAGGTAAAAAATTTGTCGATTTGACATGGAATGACCCATTTATTAAGTGTAACAACTTTTATATTAATGTCTAGAATGTAGACCTATAAAAAAAATGACGACAATAACCTTTTTTAGCGTCTAAAATGAGAAGACCCCTTAATTTGGGAGTTGCGCAAGCCAGAGTGGTGGGAATTGATAAATTGCTAATGATAAAAAAATACTTGGCTTTTCCGAGACCGACACTGGTGGATGGATATATATATATATATATATATATATATATATATATATATATATATATATATATATATATATATATATATATGCAGAGTATCTTCTACTTGCCCGTGGATTTTCGAACTTGTTGGGTTAGAAAAAAAAACACACTTGGCGTTGGCGAGTATTTTGCATTTGTTTTCGGATCTTCGGAGTTTCACATTTTTGGGCCCTTCGAAGACAAAAATAGTCCCCTGCCGATTGGTCCGACTGTCTTCGCAATGAATGCGAAATTTATGTTTCGGTCTCGGACTTGCCCTCTGCTTTTTCTGCATCCGTACGCGATTCTTGATTTTGTTTTATTCGTTGTTCTTTTTTTTTTCACGTCCGCGTTGGCACGCCAGAATTCGCGCGCGATCTATCCCACCGAACTTGGCGATATTGGTATTTATTGGGGTAGCGGCGAATTTGCATAGGAGCGTCACTTATGTGTTTCTCGGACCACACAAAATGCCTACTAATGGGTGTCGATATACCCTCTCTAGGGTCGGATTCGCCATCGTCCTCTTCTCTCCCTCTTGCTCCCACACAGCCCACATGCACGCCCTTTTTCGTACATTTTTATATGCCAATTGAATTTTTCAAATTCGGTTGAAAAAATAACAAGATAAAATTGAGAATTGGGTCCACTTTGAACTCTTGGATGTTAAGGTAGCACGTGCACAAACCTCCTCATTAGAAGAAAAAAATTTCTTTTTTTGTATGTCGTAGTAGAGACGTAAAAAATGACGTCCGCGAAAACTCTGCAGGCCTTATCGGCTCGATACAATAGTAATTAGCCCGGCTGGAAATTTGTTCAGGCTAGCCAGATTTATGATCACGCCGTGATCAGGGAGCTCTGTGGCTATCCGTATTACGGGAATTTTGATTTGGCCGTGAGCCTGCCGTGAACAGGCAGCCTCAGGTCAGGCAAACTTATGGCAAACGTGAAAAAGGAAATAATGTGGTTTGCCTTATCAGTGCCCTAATATGGCTCTATTAGGAGGCCCATGCATGTCAGTACTCAGGATAGCGCTAAAGTGGTGGCGCTAGTGGTGCTTTTAAAAACCATGCTTGCACGTGTGTCATTGTATACATCGTGTTTGGGTCAAAACTTGAAAGTTTTCACGTTACATAAAAAGTAGCACGTAAAGTGAAAACGTTATGAATCGCGAAGAGCGGAAGTGGTATTTGACGGTATTGAAAAAAGTTGACGAGTCCCGATCATCGGTACAAGTACCAGGTATGTATAACCTTACTTTTTTCAACTTTTACAAACTATGAATTTTCATACACTCGGGTATAGAATAATATCAATATAATATATAATTTTAAAAATATAAAAATTTAATTAAAAAATTAATAAATATAAAAAATATTTTTAAAAAATTAATAAATAGGATAATATCAATATAAAATATAATTTTAAACATGAGAATCATATACGTTGTTTTGTTGACGAAAAATTTGAATATTTACAGAAAGAGGCCCAACGATAAAATTAAAGATCAGGAAAGTCTTGGTAAAGCTACCAGCAAACAAAATCCTAATGCCAGTGGCGAGGATTCGAATACCAGTGAAGAAGATCTCCATGCCAGCGGGGAGGGTTCTCATGGCAGCGAAGAAGATCCCCATGTCAGCGGAGAGAATCTCAACTCCAGCAAAGAAGATCTCCATGTCAGCGGAGAGGGTTCTAATGGCAGTGAAGAAGATGTCCCCATGTCTCCCCATCCCCATCCCCATATTCAGAAATATATGTTTTGTTGACAGACTGTTCAGATGTAACTTCATGTTGAATATTTAATAAACAAAAAAAGTTTTATGTTATTCGTTCTGTATATTTTCCATAATACATCCGATCAGGCAGCCGTATACACGCCATCGTAAGCCGCCCGGATAGCGGCCCAATCAGGCTGCCAGATCCCGCCGTTATCAGGAACAGCGTTACATTTTTGTTCAAGCCCTGATCAGGTTGCCATAATAGCGCCATATAACGGCAGTCAGGCAAACTGATCCGAGCGTGATTAGCGCCATAACTAAATTTCCAGCCGGGTAATTCACGTAATCAATGCATTTAACCAGCACCATATAGGAAATCCGTGCGGATCGAACTTTGCAACGGAAATAATAATAGTTCCCGATTAGATCAGAGCTATGCGAAAAGCGACGAATGCCCGTGCAGAAATTTTGGCAGGGATACAGCTGGATTCTGACTTGTATCCCGGGCTCCCAGTCGGGATCTAGTCCGATATCGGATCAGATTCGAAGACTAAATGTAAGATTCGTAAACTGGATTCCATTAGGGATCCAGAACCGGATCCTTTAATGACTCTAAATAGATTCCCCATGGAATCATTGAGGAATCTGGGAAGGATCACGGGTGAATACAGGCTGAAATAAATTGTCAAAAATGGAATTATGACATGTTAAATTTATTATAAAAATAAATAACATTTATAAAGTTTTGGTGCATTAAACTATCAGTAAAAAAAATTTGTCCAAAGATTCAAATGGCAGATCGCGCTCATCGCGAGATTTTGATGTGAATTAAAAAAAAATCACATCAAAATCTGTGAATGCAAATGTATTGACAAGAAATTATAAATACAATAAAATTCACAAAATTAGTTGAGAATTTTTTCGTATTTAAGACAAATTAAAATCAAATTCAAAATGATTAGATTAAAATTTGCGCCAAAAGTGAGTTCGTACGTATTTTGAGAGAAAACATTGCCTCGAGGCAAAGAAATTTTTGAACATAACTTTTTGTGCGAACATTTCTTTGCCTCAACACAATGTTTTCTCTCAAAATACGTTTACACTTGTGGTGTAAATTTTAATATAACTGTCGTGAATTCGATTTTTATTTTCTTCAACTTGAGGAAATTCACAACTCATTTAGTGATTTTTTTTCATATTTATAATGTAATATTTGAAACTCACAACTTTTTTTGCAAAAATTTCTTTGCCTCGACGAAATGTTTTCTCTCAAAATACGTAAGAACTCACGGTTGGTGTAAATTTTAATCTAATCATTGTGAATTTGATTTTAATTTGTCTTAAATACATGTTTATACCCACCGACATGTCGGTGGGTATAAACAGAGACTTATTCCCCAAAACCGGTATCCCGGTTAGAATCCAACTTGCATCCGTATCGGAATATGTACGACGACGATGGCATAATTTTGAAAATTTTGGCATCACCTGTATTTTCGGTATTACTATGTAATTCCTATCTATAGATAGGAATTTTATAGATAGGAATCTATAGACAGAAATTCCTATCTATAGATAGGAATTCCATAGTAATACAGAAAATACACGTGACGCCAAAATTTTCAAAATGATGCCATCGTCGTCGTACATATGCCGATACTGATGCAAGTTGGATTCTAACCGGGATACCGGTTTTAGGGAATCCATGACAAATCCTGATCGGGATTTTATCGGACACAGGGTATCCCGGTAAAAATTTCTACATGGGTAACAAGAAAACTGTCGCAGTCACGTATGTTCCATAAAGAATATAGGTTACGGGACATTTCGAGCAGATATCATCGATTAAGGGAGACTTTGTCCTTGGAGTGCCATATTTCAGGTGTTTACATTTTATTTTCTTTAAAGGAAACGAGTAAAGATTTTTGAGTGCGGTTTTTTCCTTGCTTTTATTCATGATATACAGAACGTTAAAAAAAATTATTTTTTGAAAAAAAAAACCAAAATGGCGGCCGTTGCAGCTCTGCGAAAACAGGTCCTCAAATCGCGGGAGGTAAACGGCTGACATCACTGTTCCCTCTTTGTTGATCTGAAACACAAATTCAAAGCATATTATCAATCTGTGACCCTTTGGTCATGGAATGACGGATGGGTTTTTCGTTTAGTACAAATTTCGGAAAATGGCGGCAATTTAAAAAAAATCGAATTTTCGCGTTTTTTTCGCATAAAAAGATAAATAATAAATGCAACAATGTATCTATCGAAAAAACAATCCGTCATTCCGTGAAGACATATTTTCTGAGTATGCTTTACAAATTTCAGGTCGATATGTTAATTACAGCGGTCAGGAGAATGTCAGCCATTTTTAAAAACGTGTTTTCGAGAAAAACGCGTTAAAAGTTTTGTAATGTGTTTACACAAATGTGTTTATAATTACCGCTAATCGGCAATGCCTGGTCCATAGAGGCATCCCTCCTCTTCTTTTAGCTGCTCATGTTGAGTCGCTAACATCTCCCGCTGCTCAATCCCGGACAAAGTCTCCCTCAAGGCGTTATACGCAGTTGCAAGGCCAAAAAAAGTCGTTTTTTTCACGATTTTTTTTTCTGAAAAAGGATTTAATTTGGGCAAAACGAAAAGTATTAGGCAGTGGAGTAGCATCTTTTAGCTTGAGATTTGCATTTTTTATTTTAAAAAAATATTCATTAACATTGCTGCTGTAGGAAGTCTCCTGGAGGTCCCCGAAAAAAGAGTGTCCGGCGGTGAGCGAAGTATCTCCGGTTTGGATTATCCAAAATGACAAAACCAAAAAGATTCTTTTAGGGGATAGATAAATCCAGGTAAAGATTGAAGGAGTAGTTCGAAGAAGTTCGAAAGAGTAGATCGAAATTTTAATTTTTGACCAATCGGTGGCTCCGGAAAGAAACAATTTCGATTTTCGACCAAACGTTCTCCGTTAAATCGTTGAAAAAAAAATAGAAATAATCATTGGGAATCTTATTCCTTCGATTAATACCTAAAGAATATATCCGACAAGGTTGTGTTTAAATTGCAAACCGATCGGTTGAGCCGTTTTTGAGAAAAACACGTTTGAAGTTTCTCTTTTGGAGCGCTCTTTCGAGCGCCTACTTCGTAGCGCTCCGAGCGTCCTTACAAATATGTGGGTATTTCAGAAAACATTGGCTGGATCGATTTGAAATTTTCAGAGAATATTCTCACATATTTGTACATTCCGAAAATGCAATAAAAAAATCGATTTTTCGAAATTTTTAATTGCGTTTGTTTGGGTTTGTTTGGGTTACACATATACTAAAAACACGATTACTCATACGGTAAACAAACACATGCTTGACATGTATTCAAATCACCTGAATACAGCGTTGCCACGAATATTGCCAGAATTATTAAATGGCGGCCTGTAAAAACTCAAGTCAAATTTGATTGCGATTTTACTTCACTTACCAAACAATAATACAAACAGTAATCACTTGCACTTCTCAAATAATTATTTATCGTATCATCATTATTATTATACCCAAATACATTATATTTTGTTTTTTTTCAGATTCGATAATTTATAGATTTTCTGTTGGCTAGTCAATCCACTAGTACTACCTCAAGACATTCTGTTCGATCTTGCAACGTTGTATATCGTGGAGAAATTAATTTCTTTGGTGCGGGGAAAAAAATCTTTCTGCACGTCTTCTACGTTGCAGAAATGGACTAAATATTTTTTTGATTAAAATGCGACATGTATTGTTGATTTTTCTACTTGTTTACTTGTTTATCATTTACTATTGAAAAATAACTACGTTTCATTTACTGAAATCCACAATATATTTTATTCGGAAGGTTTTTTTTTTCAAAATTCTGCATGTTCATTGCCAGTTTTCTCAATTCCCGGGGCGAATCCGAGTGCAATTATAATTGCACGCGCGCACCCGCGTATTTCATGTCTCTCTCGTTGCGCATTTCCAAGTATGGAAAACGCATAAGTGTGCGTATAATATGAACGCCGAGGAATTATCCGCGGTCCGCTGCAAATATATCTTGTGCGTCATCGTCCCTTATCATCGGCCATTAAACGATGCTGTCGCGAGGAAAAGGCGCTGCGAGAGGATCTCGGTAGCGTATGACAGTGTTGCAGCTTTGTCGTGGATGGGTTGTCCACAGAGAGGGAGAGAGAGAGTGCGAGAGAGAGAGAGAGAGGAAGAGAGAAAGATTTAAAATGTGAGGCTGTGAAACTAACGGGAAGCGAAAGACAGACAGACAGGCAGAGTAAAAAGTGATGCAAAAGACACGGCGCTCTGAGTCCGCAAAATACCAGTCGTCATTCTTTGAAGACGAGGAAGACTTCAGCCATCGCTCCGTATCGCACCAAATATCCTAATTTTGCCAAACGGAAATAGCATCCAAGATCGTTCCCCTTAAGCGGTATCCTCACTTTAGACGCCGAAAAGAGACTATTTTCATGATTTTTCTTTATAGGTTTATATTATAGATATTGGTATAAAAGTTGTTACACTTAATAAATAAACTTTCGAAATACATTTAAAAAAATATATTTATTTAAATCACTATTTGTAGACGAAAATGGTAGTAAAAAAATCAAAATGCAACAATAAATCAAAATGCAAATAAAAAAAATCAAAATGCAAAAATAACAAAATGGTGGACATTTTTCGAAAAAAAACGCATTCTTTTCACCGTCTTTGGCAAAAGATGGTAAATATCAAAATTTAAAAAAATCCTTGATATGCGCTATAGTTATAGTTGTAAATAATATGTGGTTAAAATTTCATAAGGATCGGTTCAGTAGTTCCGAAGATTTTATCAACAAGACGTTGATAAAATCTTGTTTCGTTGTAATAAATCTTGATAAAAACGTTGTTTCCAGAAAAACGCGTTTACAGTTTGTCTGGGTTACATAAATACATTAAAATTTTTTTTAAAATGTATTTCGAAAGTGTATTTATTAAGGGGTTAGGCCACAATAACGGGTATAAAATCATGTGCGTGTTTAACAATTTTTTTTCGTATAAAAAAGTTATTCACTCATAAAATTAATGACACATCTATTTAGTATGAATATCACGCTGTTAGAAATATATGTATATATATATATATATATATATATATATATATTTATTGATTTATTTTTCCATGTACAAAATGGCCGACTACTAATATTTTCTATTGTTACCTTTTTTTAGTCGCTCCGCGGCGTGAGGTTTAGCATCCACAATTTTTTACCTTCAACCAAAAACAAAACCCTCGTCAATTTACATTAGCATACCTAGATAAGTACGTACCGAATTTAAAAAATATTGATTTATTCAAAAGTTGTAGGTATTTAAATGAATTTTCAGTGAAAAATTTCGTATAAAACTGCTCATAAAATGAAAAGTTTTCGATTGATCAGAAATTCCTTACGTACTTCTCTGAAAAAAGGCAATTGGGAACATAACTTTTAAATTTGTAGTAAGTCGAGTGAAAATTGTTGAAGTTATTTGTCACGCCAATTGGAAAAAAACTGTTTCGAGAAAAACGCATTTAAAGTTTTGGTACTCTATGGCAGTGCCAGACGTGGGCTTACGTTGTACGCTCAAATACGGTGAAAAAAAATGTTTCTTGCTATAAATCCAATAGTAACTTATTCTCATGATGATAAAGCACCGTTCTGGCAACAAAAAAAAATCGATTTTTGAAAATTCTACTGTGGCCTTACCCCTTAAGTGTAACAACTTATATATCAATATCTATAATATAAACCTATTTAAAAAATCATGAAAATAGCCTTTTATAGCGACTAAAGTGAGAAGACCCCTTAAGGTAGTACGATCGCGCAATCTTGATTTCTATACATTTTGTTCAATTATGAACCAGACATTGTTCATATCATTGTGCATGTTTGAGTGAAATTTCAGACTAGTCGACTATTTAGATTGGGAGATAATGGGTTTTAAAATTGCAACTTTGAACACTGCATGGTCTGCATTGAAATTTGGACAGAATAATTTTCCGTCATAAATATTTGTCCCCTATAGTAAGAAGACATATGGCAACACCGCATCGTTCCACATATCCAATGACGTGAGTTTGCGCGGCATATTTGAAATAATACTGCAACACAAATTTTTATTTGAAAGTACTTTTTAATCGAACAAAGTTTTTAATTAGTTATGAATGAACCAATACTTTTATTTGTTAATGAAGATAACATAAACAATATAAAATATTAATATTTTCTAATGCAAATATTTTTTTATGACATCATTTTTAACTTGAGAAACACGATAATTATTATTTCTCTCGAAATATTGAACTGTTCTACGGTGTTGCCGTATGTCTTCTTATTATAGGGGACAAATCTTTCTCACGGAAAATTCTTCTGTCTAAATTTCAACGCAGACCCTGCAGTGTTAAAAGTTGCAATTTAAAAACCCATTATCTCCCAATCCAAATAGTCGACCCTTCTGAAATTTCACTTAAACATGCATAATGACATGAAGAATGTCTGGTTAAAATTTGAACGAATTCGATAGAAATCAAGATTGCGAGCTCGTACTGCCTTAACGCGGTCCTCTAGTTTCTCGGCTGTTTTTATTTACGGCTTTTTCAATAATTTTTTACGGGCAAAGCATCGAAATAATCAATCTCGTTGTTTTTGCATAATCTTTATTAACATTTAAATAAGCTTTACAAATTTTTTGAAGTCAAAATATATAATAGAATAAAAATTATAGTGGCCGGACAGGAAGACATCAAGTAAAAGAGGTGCTTGACGGTGACCAAGATTGCGGCTGTTCTGCTTATCTGAAATAAAAAAACCAAACGGCATTTTAATCTTCATATTTGAGACTAGCGATTGAACTAGAGTGAATCCTAAATTACAAAAATTGACTATTTTATACACTTTTGAAAATTACATTCTATTTTTTACTCATTTTTTCTTAAGTTTTTCGCTCGTACAAAAAAAACTATCGAAGCAATCATGATAATCTTAGTTCAATCGCTGGCTTACAACATATTAAAGATGCTGTATAAATTTGAACAAGATCGGTGCAGTAGTTTCTGAAATATCGTGGTCACCGTTTCGAAAAATGGTGTTTCGAGAAAAACCCGTTCGAAAGTTCGCACATGCGGCGCGCGCTCCGCATACCTGCTCCGTTCCAGGGCCGTAACTTGTGAACCATTTCGAATATCGAAAAATCCTTTGGCACACATTTTCTACACATGTTGTAGATGTGATTTATGAAGAAAAAAAATCGATTTTTTCGACCCGAGAAACTAGAAGAACGCCTTAAAGTATCGAACTACGCTCTGAGCGTTCCAACAGGCATCAACATAGCCTATAAATCTGTCATATCTGATGCGATCACCATGAGATTTTCAGGAAACATTTCTAAACTACCAAAATATATCAGACATTTATAAACTACCAAAATATATCAAACATTTATGAGCTACCAAAATATATCACTTTCTAAAAGAGTAATTTTTCGACTTTTATAACTACGCATAACCCCTTAACGGCGGGGAAAAGTTAATTCGGCGAAAAAAGGCATGTTTTTAAGATTTTTTTTTTTTGGCGTAACGAATAGTGTTCGTTTATTGAAAAATTTACATATAATAAAGTAACATTTGAACAACATTCTCCTAAATTTGCATTGCAAAATATTCAAAATTCAGCGAGTGAAAATTAAACCCCGGAGGCGCCTCGAAAAAAAGTTGGTTTGCGGTGTGCACCATAACTCGCAACAGAACCATTTGAAAAAATCAAAATGCATTTGTTAAAGGAGATGTTTCTCGAGGTAATGACGGGAGGATTTTTTTTTTTCGATTTTTCGATTTTTCGTAGCACTTGGGAGCCAAAAACCTGATTTTCGCTAAAAGAAATCGGCCCCAGGTAGAAATTGTGTTTGGAATCCTATAGGATTCCCCTACTTCTCCCTACTCCCTGATAGGGATCCAACGGGACACCCCATTAGATCCCTATCAGGAAACGTCACGCTCGTACATTCGATTCCAAGAGGGACTCCCCATCGGGATCCAAAAGGGATTCCCATCGGGATCCAAAAGGGATTCCCATCGGGATCCAAAAGGGATTCCCATCGGGATCCAGTAGGGATTCCTATCGGGATTCCATAGGGATTCCACAGGGATTCCCTATTAGGATCCAATAGGGATTTCCCATCGGAATCCAATGTAAGAATCTTAAAGCTTCCCCACAGTATTGAACGGAATCCGATACGATGCTTGATCGATCATATCGCATTCTGTAAGCCCAAAATGCTACAAAAAATAAAAGCATCGATACACTAAAGAGATCAATTTATTGTTTACAAAGGAGTACATATCGAATACCACAATATACTTATTTTGTTTTTTTTTAATTGTTTACCCATACTGAATATTTATAGTGCTTTGTATAGTATTCTTCGAATACTTATATCTTATATCTATATCTTCGAGTACTTTTTATATTTTATGAACTTTTTAAAAATACTTTAAATACTTCTTATGCTGTAACGTAGTTTTTATACACTTTTTATACTATTATTAAGCAAAAATACTTGTGCAGTTATGGGCGGGATATTCTTTGAATACTTTTCATATTATATAAAATTTAAACACTTTAATAAGGTTGATGCTTGCATCATTGGAATGTAACAAACATTAATGCGTGTTTGGAGTAAATAAATTTTACGATCGCGATTGCGCAGTAACTCGATCGTCGCGCGCTTTTCAACGACGACACGAATATATATGTACCCTGCGCCGCTTATGTTCTATCGCCCGACGTCTTTCTTTTGTCGGAAGCGATTTTCTGAATCCTTATTGGATCCCGATAGGGAATTCCTATTGGCTCCCGACAAGGAATCCCTGTTAGATCCCGATGGGGAATCCCTATTGGATCCCGATGAAAAATCCACCGGGTCGGGTGGAAATTGATGTTACGGGCTACAAACTTAAGCGAATGTGTAATAGATATCATGTTTATAAAAATATGATTTCATACTTTTTAATTTTCTTTTAAAACCTCATTTAAGCCGCTCTAACAAAACTCCACACCCACAGCGATAAACCGCAGACGCAATCGTAACCCGATTGCCGTCACGTCCAAAACAAATTTTTATGCGCACAAGTATTAAAAATTCAAAAAGTGTGCATATTAAAATTTATAAGAAGCTTTTTTATTCGTATAAAAAATACTAGCCCATAACAAACTATAAATATACAATATGGGTAAGCACTAAAGTAAAGAAGTTACTAAAGAATATAATTATATATTGTATTATTCGATATCCTAACAAATTCCTAGAAACACGTTGGTGCATCTTGAAACTCATAAGCAAATCTATGCACGGGACCATCAAAGAATCATTTTTTACAGAGCGTCGCGAAATCCTATTTTATATAATTTCTAGTAAAAAATTCTCAAACCACGTTAATCTGGAAACAGCCCAGGATCCATTTGGATTCCAATGTGGTCTCCCTACCTGGGGTGTCCATATCAAATCCCCATAAGGATCTGGTAGAACCTGGGGAATCCCCAACAAATCTATTTGGATTCCAGTGTGGACTCCTTACTTGGGGCGTCCCTATCAAATCCCCATAGGGATCTGGTAGGATCTGGGGAGTCCCCAAAAAATTTCTGCATGGGGCTAGTTTGTTGTTTAAAAATTAGTAATTATTTTAAAAAAAACAAAAAAGCTCTCGACAATACCTGGTGAATTATGTGAAGAAGTACTGTGCAAAATTTCAAAGCGATTGGTCCAGTAGATTTTGAGTTATCGTGCACACGGACTTCAAATATGACAAGTCTCAGAAAAACGGTTTGAAAAACGCAGAAGAGAAGAGAACGGCATGGAGCAACAGACGCTCAAATACTCATAACTTCGGCAATTTTATTCCGATCGACTTGAAATTTTAACACAATATTCTTGATATATTATGCATTCATTTAAAAAATTTAAAAAAAATGAAAAAACAATTTTAAATACTTTACCCCGCCCTTAAACGTACGCAAACAAAAAATTGCAAATTGCAAAGCGAAAAATCTAGGTATGAAAAATCAGACATCTGTTCCCATCGAGAGAGGCGAAAGAGGATGCAACACGTTTGCCTTTCTTCCTTTGCCAGTCGCGTAACACATCCAACGCACTTATGCATCCCGCGAGAAGCTGATGGGGGAGTATCCGTATGGAAATCGCTATCTCAAGTGCGCTGGCTCGGGGACGTTGATTTATTATGATGACGGTGGTAGACAATCGCGGTCCCTCAGCTCAGCCACTACATACGTTACGTATCGTGTGTCTGGTGCGTGGCAAAGGGTCGTATGTCGTGAGGTCTTTAGCGTGAAGCAAACGTGGGATACGTTTTTTCGCGGCTTTCAGCAATGACGTGTGCGTGGGGATTCTTCGAACGATCGCTCGCGGTCTCGCGTGCCTTGGAAAATGGCCTGGTTCTTATCGGTGCAGCGCCGTCACTACTTCTGGCGCCATTATGGAATCGCTCTACTCGTCCCGTTGCAACGAGCGCTGCATTTTTTTTCTCCATTTTTTTGTTCGTTGCTTTTTTTTTGTTCCTTTGTTTTCAAATTGTTTTCCATCGCACGGGAGTGAAAGTTCGCGGTGACTGATACCTCTTGATGTACGCCAGGTGAGTATGCCGCGTGTATAAATCTCGGTGCGAAACGTTTTCGATTGTGCCATTGTTTTCGCACGCTGTGCAACAGTCAATCTTCTTCGGTAGACGGGACGACGAAAGGCGGAACTCTTTGTATTAATGGTTCGAGGCGTTTTGAACCGCCAACGAGAGCGGAATATGCCCCGGAGAGAGACCGAGAATCGAGCGAAAATAAATCGGCGCGAGAGGATGGGGCCAAATTTTAAGGCCTTATATACGTGATTTCGAAGGTACTTGTCGCGGTGCAGAACAAAAATGACGCTTATATTGACAACATTTTTTTACAGATCATTTATGCACGTGGTCAAGTACGCGTTTTATCCAATTCAAATGAACTTTTGCATTTGTGTCCGCCATATTGATCCGCCATTTTGAATTTCGGAATTTTGAGATCAGAATCATAATCAGCGATCTCGAAAACCCCCGAGTGCCACGTTTTATGCAATTCAAATGAACTTTTGCATTTGTGTCCGCCACATTGGATCCGCCATTTTGAATTTCGGAATTTTGAGAGCAAAATCATAATCAGCGACCTCGAAAACCCCCGAGTGCCATGTTTTATCCAATCCAAATGAACTTTTGCATTTGTGTCCGCCATATTGGATCCGCCATTTTTAATTTCGAAATTTTGAGGGCGGAATCATAATCAGCGACCTCGAAAACCCCCGAGTGCCACGTTTTATGCAATTCAAATGAACTTTTGCATTTGTGTCCGCCACCTTGGATCCGCTATTTTGAATTTCGGAATTTTGAGAGCAGAATCATAATCAGCGACCTCGAAAACCCCCGAGTGCCACGTTTTATCCAATTCAAATGAACTTTTGCATTTGTGTCCGCCATATTGGATCCGCCATTTTTAATTTCGGAATTTTGAGAGCAGAATCATAATCGACGACCTCGAAAACCCCCGAGTCCCATGTTTTATCCAATCCAAATGAACTTTTGCATTTGTGTCCGCCACATTGGATCCGCTATTTTGAATTTCGGAATTTTGAGAGCAGAATCATAATCAGCGACCTCGAAAACCCCCGAGTGCCACGTTTTATCCAATTCAAATGAACCGCCAATATGGCGGATTTGTGTCCGCCATATTGGATCCGCCATTTTGAATTTCGGAATTTTGAGAGCAGAATCATAATCGGCGACCTCGAAAACCCCCGAGTGCCATGTTTTATCCAATCCAAATGAACTTTTGCATTTGTGTCCGCCATATTGAAGCCGCCATTTTGAATTTCGGAATTTTGAGAGCAGAATCATAATCAGCGACCTCGAAAACCCCCGAGTGCCATGTTTTATCCAATTCAAATGAACTTTTGCATTTGTGTCCGCCATATTGGATCCGCCATTTTTAATTTCGGAATTTTGAGAGCAGAATCATAATCGGCGACCTCGAAAACCCCCGAGTGCCATGTTTTATCCAATCCAAATGAACTTTTGCATTTGTGTCCGCCATATTGAATCCGCCATTTTGAATTTCGGAATTTTGAGAGCAAGATCATAATCAGCGACCTCGAAAACTCCCGAGTGCCACGTTTTATCCAATTCAAATGAACTTTTGCATTTGTGTCCGCCATATTGGATCGGCCATTTTGAATTTCGGAATTTTGAGAACAGAATCGTAATCAGCGACCTCAAACCCTCTAAGTACCAATTTTCGCCCAAATCCAACTACTTTTCATTTGGGACACCATGCGTAAAATTTTTCGTTTCACTCAGGGGGTGAAAAGCGCCATTTTGGGGGTGAAAATGTTGACAACGACGAATTAAAAAAATTGATTGTTCAATCGTCACTATTCTATGCACCAATGGTTGAAAAAAAACCGGACTTTTCAACGGCTTCGAGGTGAAAAAAAAATTTGAAAAAAAAGTGTCATCGATTTTTTCTGTTTTTTTTTGTTTAAAAACCGCCATATTTTTTTGCCTAATGGACAAAACTCGATTTTGACCCCAGATTCTGAAAGAGCACCCTAGAAAATACTAGGGAACGTATCTCTTCATTTTTTATGATTTTTTTTATATAATAAAAATCTGGCTTGAAAATGGAGGAAAAAATCGCGATTCTTGGGCGTTAATGGGTTAATGATAGATATTTTCGAATTGCGAACCGTTAGATTGTGCACAAAAATCAATTCCCCTTTTGAAAACTGTGAAAAACTGTGTCCAACGTATCGTTCGTAATGCCGCGAACCACTTCCTGGATGGCCGCGATCAGTTATTCTACTGTGCTGGGGTTTTTAGCGTAACAATGATCTTTAATGTAACCCCACAGGAAAAAATCACAAGGTTTCAGATCCGGTGAGTACGGAGGCCATTCTAGTCCGCCTTGAGCAAATTTGGGGTACCCCAGACCGATTACTCGAGTCCCATATACGCGATGAATAGCTTCAAACACCTCGTGAGTCCGGTGAGGCGTCGCTTCATCTTGCATGAAGTAAACATTTTTCAACCAGTCCCCTCTTTTTTGCATAAGGGAAGAATTTCGTTTCCAAAAGCTGTTTGTAACTCTCTCCTGTTACCGTAGATTCCAAGAATTGCAAATAAATTCCTTTTACTGAAATCGCTGCCCATGCCGTTACTTTCTGTGGATGAAGGGACTTCGCTGGCGATATGTTGGGATTCTCCGTTTCCCAAAACCGGTAATTTTGCCTGTTTACGTACCCATTCATCCAAAAATGTGCTTCATCGGAATAAATAATCAATTTCTCATTAAGTTCTTCGGCTTCAAACATTCCCCTAATAGTGTTACAAAATTCGATGCGTTTCGTCATGACATGTTCAGTTAACAATTGATGAGTGCTTATTTTATACGGATGAAACTTTAAAAAATATTTCAAAATGTTGTGTAATGATGATTTGGTTATTTTTAATGCTTGAGCAGCTTTCCGAATCGAATCATTTGGATTTTGTTTGAAATAATTCTCAACTTCGTTGATCTTCTCTGATGTAGTCACCGTAACAGATGGACCTGGCAACTCGTGTCTATGGTCCTGGAGTGTACCATCCCCCATGGAAATTTATATACGCAAAAATATACGGCAAATTTATTTTATTAATAATTGCAATGTATGTGAAATGTATGCCATATATTGAAAATATATGTTGCATATATGTGCCAAATTCTAATTTTCGTAACGTTTTTATACATGAGATGTATACGCGTGGTATTACTGTATATCACTGTACCATATATCAATGATATATGTAGCATTTACCCTGCATATATACCACATATATTTAGCATATATGTTGCATACACACTGCATGCATACCACATATATACTGCATAAATGGCACATATGTGCCACATATATACAGATATGCGTAGTAAATCTGCCCACACGGAAATAAAATATATGTAAAAATATATTTTTCGATATATTAAAAATGGATGTAAAATATATTTCAGACATGTATTATCCATCTTAGATATAGATTAGATATATGCAATATATATGGGAAATGCATTAAAATTGTGTATGTTGGATATGCGGGTAAGTATATTCAAACTATATTGAAAATATACTTTAAATGTATTTAAACTACATCTAAAATATACAAGATATATGTTCATACTCCGTTTAAAATATACTTGAAATATGTTCATACTACATTTTAAATATTATTGAAATATATTCAACGTGTATTTAAGACATACTTGAAATATATTCAAACTATACTTGAAATATTCTTAAAAATTTTGTTATGACGTTATTTACATCATTGCACCCTTTTACGATATTTTTCCTTGTCATTAATTACGATTATGGTGTTTGCGGTTCAAATATATTAATGGTTAAAATTTAAATTATATCAGACGCTTACACGCCGTAAGGTGGTTTCGAACCCGGGACTTCTGAGTGATGAGCTGGGACGTTCCCCACTGAGCTAGTTCTACTTGTTAAATTAACTTTCGTATCGTCTGCATATCGTACAATACACAATGTTAGTTTATTGAGAAATGTGTGGATTTACAAGAGTAACTAACATTAACGGATCAATTACTTAATTGCGTTCGCATAGAGAGCGATAATCGAATAGAATTACATAACCTTCAATTTTTTTCTCCGATCATTTATTCCGGCTAGTGCGGCTAGGTCTTCGCGAGATACCGACTTGAAGATGTTTTTGATTTGTAACGTCATCTGTTAGTCAAATTGCTTATCCAACCATATTTAAAAGATATAAAACATACATTCAGTTTGTATGTTTGATATATTTAAGATGTATCTTAAATGGATTTATATTTATATATCGTATAGGTTTTACTCTTGCCCAAAAATATAATTGGCATATCCAACTTTTCGAACCAGTTATATTTAATACATGTTTTATATAATTTTCGATATATTTTATTTTCATGTGGGTGTATATAGTGTTTATATGTAATAGTGTACTTTAACTGTAAATTAAGTTTTTTTAAGTTTAAGTTTTAAGTTTTATTAAGTTTAACTGTAATAGTGTTTATTCATAGCATATATTTCTTGTCAGGAATATGTATCAAAAATGTATGCGTCATATATGACGCATACATGACACACATATGAGTCCTATATGACGCATACATTTTTGATATATTTTTCTGATAAAAAAATAGATTGAAAACATATCGAAAATATATGCGTCGTATATGCCTCATATATGCATCATATATAGTGTTTATCCGTAGCATATATTTTTTTGGTCAGAAAAATATATCGAAAATATATGGGTCATATATGCGTCATATATTTGGTGCATATACAGGGTGTCCCAGAACTCAACGTTAAGCCGAAACGGGGTGACAGGATTGATTGTAACCATCATGAGAAAAAACAGAAAAAAAAATTAAGGAGAAAAAAAATAAAGCAGGGCCTTTCAAAGTAGACAAATTTTGAACATTTTAAATTCATAGTTTAACAAATAGCCTTAATTCTAGGAAACTTGGGTTTGTTTGGGTTTGTTTCACAATAACCGAAAAATGGTTACAGTTTGACCAAATTTCTAGGTTTTTCTTAAATGCCCATAATTTTTAAACTGCATGGGATAGATTTTTTTTCGGATTTTTCTCATGATGGTTACAATCAATCCTGTCACCCCGTTTCGGCTTAACGTTGAGTTCTGGGACACCCTGTATAATGAATATATACGTATTATTCTATTTTTCGTCACTATATATGCGATATATATACCCGTGCAGAAATTTTGACCGGGGTACCCTATGTCCGATCAAATCCCGATCAGGATTTGTCATGGATTCCCCAAAACCAGTATCCCGGTTAGAATCGAACTTGCATCAGTATCGGCATATGTACGACGATGATGGCATCATTTTGAAAATGTTGGCGTCACGTGTATTTTCTGTATTACTATGGAATTCCTATCTATAGATAGGAATTTCTGTCTATAGATTCCTATCTATAAAATTCCTATCTATAGATAGGAATTACATAGTAATACCGAAAATACAGGTGATGCCAAAATTTTCAAAATTATGCCATCGTCGTCGTACATATTCCGATACGGATGCAAGTTGGATTCTAACCGGGATACCGGTTTTGGGGAATAAGTCTCTGTTTATACCCACCGACATGTCGGTGGGTATAAACATGTATTTAAGACAAATTAAAATCAAATTCACAATGATTAGATTAAAATTTACACCAACCGTGAGTTCTTACGTATTTTGAGAGAAAACATTTCGTCGAGGCAAAGAAATTTTTGCAAAAAAAGTTGTGAGTTTCAAATATTACATTATAAATATGAAAAAAATCACAAAATGAATTGTGAATTTCCTCAAGTTGAAGAAAATAAAAATCGAATTCACGACAGTTATATTAAAATTTACACCACAAGTGTAAACGTATTTTGAGAGAAAACATTGTGTTGAGGCAAAGAAATGTTCGCACAAAAAGTTATGTGCAAAAATTTCTTTGCCTCGAGGCAATGTTTTCTCTCAAAATACGTACGAACTCACTTTTGGCGCAAATTTTAATCTAATCATTTTGAATTTGATTTTAATTTCTCTTAAATACGAAAAAATTCACAACTAATTTTGTGAATTTTTTTGTATTTATAATTTCTTGTCAATACATTTGCATTCACAGATTTTGATGTGAATTTTTTTAAATTCACATCAAAATCTCGCGATGAGCGCGATCTGCTATTTGAATCTTTGGACAAATTTTTTTTTATTGATAGTTTAATGCACCAAAACTTTATAAATGTTATTTATTTTTACAATAAATTTAACATGTCATAATTCCATTTTTGATATTGTATTTCAGCCTGTATTCACCCGTGATCCTTCCCAGATTCCTCAATGATTCCATGGGGAATCTATTTAGAGTCATTAAAGGATCCGGTTCTGGATCCCTAATGGAATCCAGTTTACGGATCTTACATTTAGTCCTCGAATCTGATCCGATATCGGACTAGATCCCGTCTGGGAGCCCGGGATACAAGTCAGAATCCAGCTGTATCCCTGCCAAAATTTCTGCACGGGTATATATATATATATATGTATATATAAAAGACTTGGTCCTTAGAGGCAATCCAGGAATCGACCCAATTTTTGACTTCTTCGTAAGTACCGAAGTGCTGGTCAGCCAAATCGTGTGCCATTGACCGGAACAAGTGATAGTCGGAAGGGGCAATGTCTGGAGAGTACGGCGGGTGGGATAAAACCTCCCATTTCAGCGTTTCCAAGTACTTTTTCACGACATTTGCAACATGGGGTCGGGCATTGTCATGCTGCAGTATCACCTATGTCATGTCTTTCGTTGAATTGTGGCCGTTTCTCTTTGAGTGCCTTACTCAAGCGCATCAACTGACATCGGTAGAGTTCCCCTGTGATGGTTTCGGATGGTTTGAGCAGCTCATAGTACACAACGCCCAGCTGGTCCCACCAGATACACAGCATCACTTTGGATCCGTGAATATTCGGTTTGGACGTCGATGACGTAATATGACCAGGCAGTCCCCATGATTTTCGGCGTTTAGGATTATCGTAGTAAACCCACTTTTCATCTCCAGTCACAATCCGGTGCAAAAATCCCTTCCTTTGTTGTCTTTGGAGCAGTTCCCGCAAATGCTGAGAATTCGGCTCGTAGGTTGCCATGTTTGAGTGCCAATAACTTTATAATGCATACACGTATCCGTTAGCTTTTCCAAATTGTTTACATTGGCAGAGCCTCTAGTTTAAAATGCCACTTTTTTTATTGAGCTAGGGCCGCTACTTCGGCCGCAATGGCTCTCTAAGTAAAACGGTCACTGCAAAGTTGTACTCCTAATAAAATAACGAAAATTCAGAAATAAATAAAATAATCTAAATTTAGCAATCAATGAAAAATCCTTTAAAAAGAATATTTCCATTTTCTCGGGTTCTACTTGACGTATACGGGTAAAACAAAGTGCACGCAAATTCTGAAAGAGTTTATTTTCACGTACCAAAAGTTTGGTTGAAAGCTTCAGCCGTTTCTAATTCAACTTCAGCCAAACAGACACTATAATATGCACATACAATATAATATGCACTCGCACAGCATCATAATTTAACCCTACCGGCTTCAATTTCAAGTTGGAAGAAAGAATGCATCGGTTAGATAAATGTCATTTTCATCATATTACTATGCATAAATGATGGGTGATTGACTGAACAAATAATCAAATTACAGAACAATTTTTACAAATTAACCAATAAATGATTCCAAATTGAAAAAAGGCTTATAACTCAAAAGATACAACAATACATAAATAACTAAATGAATAGATGATTACAAAAATGTCGAAATAAAGACTCAGCAAAAACGAATAAGCGTACTGAACCGAATGTTGGATATAAATGGTTTTATGCTTATTTTATATGAGTAAATGAGACATGCATGCGTATATACGTATTTACGATATTAGTGCATACTTATATATATATGAGTATATAAGTATTCACTATAGCAGTAAATACTCATATATGGTTGTATAAGTACTTACTGTATGAGTGAATACTTAAATATGAGTATATAATCCTTTACTGCATGAGTATATAAGTATTTACTATATGAGTAAATTCAAGACTAAATGAGTAATAAATAAAGACCCAGCAAAAACAAACCAGCATGCTGAACCGAATTTTGGATATGAATAGTTTTTTGCTTATTTTAAATGAGTGCATAATTTCTACATGAGTATATGAGTATTTACTATATGAGTAATAAGCAATGAGACATACTTGTATATAAGTGTATAAGAATTTATTACATGAATAAATACTCATATGTATGTATGTAAGTATTTACTGCATGAGTAAGTACTTATATATGAGTATATAAGTATTTATTGCATGAGTAAATACTTATAAATATAATTTTTTATACATTTTCTAAAATAAGCATGAAAATCTGAATTATCAACCGCCATCCATATCGAAATCACTCGAGTATCCTCCCCGACTTACCTTGTTGGGAGACGCACGAGAATAACGCAACGTGTTTCGTAACGTATTTCAATATTACAAAATCCCGTTGTGTCTCGTATATGTATCACTGGTCACGTTTGAAAATACAGCGCGGAGAGGACAATAAGAGAGCAGGCTCGTATTCTGGGCGCCGTGGAGAAAGCCTGCCATTGTCTACCATTTCTGGAGGACGCGAGTGCACTCTCGCAGTTGGCTATTGAAATGTGAGAAGGCTTTCGAGCTTTCGACGAGTGTGCGCAAGGGTTGCAAACAGATACACACACACACATACCCACGCATATTTACGGACACGTGTGTGGCCTCTGCCGCGAAATAGCGACGCCGGATGGTGTGAAATACAAAATTCTTAGGAGCAATTTGTTTTCCTAGAGAGCGCTTTCTTTTTCAATTGAAGTATTTTTGTATTTGTTTCACCTCCTTGTACGCCAATTGGCTTTTACATTCATTCCACTGCTCTGCATTTGCTTATTCCTTTACTCCGGATGCTCCTCTTTGAGTTGAAGTACCGACAGCAATTATTTTCTTCTTGCCAACGAGTGTGTACTTCCAACGATGTCCCGTGAATAATGTAAATACATTGAAAATGCGAAGGGGGTGATACTTTTTTGAACGAATGATTCTTTTCTTTTTTGGTAATTTAAAATATTCATTTTAGTTATCTGGACATTTTTTATTGGATTTTTAGAATCATGCATAATCAAAATAGGGAAGATCGAGTCCAACCCATCGGGGTAGTTGAATGTTTCACAGTCGAAACTGAGGAACTGTGTTCGTTCCATAGCAATGGACACGGATAATAATAACGACAATCATTTGTGCGCAAGTGTAAATATAATACGTGTGAAAAAAATATTTTTGCAAATGCAAAGAGTGCAAAAAATAATAAATAACTGAGGAAGCGCATTGCCCAGAGCGATAAAGTCTATTATTATCATAATAGTAATATCAATAATGGATAAATATGATATAATATAATAATAATGATTATTGTTATTATCATTTGGGCGGAAGTCTAAATATAACTGTTTTCAAAACTTTTAAAAAGTTTGAAAAGTACGTCAAGTGATAATAATGAGTTGTGCGAAACGTATACAAAAATATACTACAGTCGAACCTCGATATAACGAATCACTAGGAAAGTTCGTTATATCGAGTTTTCGTTATATTGAGGTTTCGTTATATCGAGATCATATTCCTTAAGTAAGACTTTGTCCTTGGAGTGCCATATTTCAGGTGTTTACATTTCATTTTTTTTTAAAGAAAACGAGTAAAGCTTTTTGAGTGCGGTTTTTTTCTTGATTTTATTCAAGATATACAGAAGTTAAACATTTTTTTTAACCAAAATGGCGGCCCTTGCAGCTCCGTCAAAACAGGTCCTCAAATCGCGGGAGGTAAACGGCTGACATCACTGCCCCCTCTTTGTTGATCTGAAACACAAATTCAAAGCATATTATCAATCTGTGACTCTTTGGTCATGGAATGACGGATGGGTTTTTCGTTAGTACAAATTTCGGAAAATGGCGGCAATTTAAAAAAAAATCAAATTTTCGCGTTTTTTTCGCATAAAAAGATAAATAATAAATGCAAAAATGTATCTATCGAAAAAACGATCCGTCATTCCGTGAAGACATTTTCTGAGTATGCTCTCCGAATTTCAGGTCGATATGTTAATTACAGCGGCCAGGAGAATGTCATCCATCAAAAACGTGTTTTCGAGAAAAACGCGTTTAATGTTTTGTAATGTGTTTACACAAATGTGTTTATAATTGCCGCTAATCGGCAATGTCTGGTCCATAGAGGCATCCCTCCTCTTCTTCTAGCTGCTCATGTTGAGCCGCTAACATCTCCCGCTGGGCACAAAGGACGGAGTCTCCCTTAAAATGTTCTTTAAAAAAATTAATTAGTGCTATAAATATAGGGATGATTTTTAAAGAAAGAAAGGTTTTAATCAGAGCATTTTTTACAAGTAATTAGCAATTAGAGCATAATGTATATGATTATGTTGTTGTATCAAAGTTTCGGTTGTCTGTCGGAAGGTAATGGACAAATCTTCGTTATATCAAGGTGCGACTGCAAGTGTGAAAAATAATGAATAACTGAGAGTGCGTTGTCCCGAGCAATAAAACCTATAATAATAATAATAATAATAATGGATGAATGTAATATATTATAATATAATATAATATGATACATACATTATATTAATTCTAATAGAATAAATATAATAATAAAAACAATAAATAATAAGTAGATGACGTCCTCCCGGAGATCCTCCGTCCACCCGAGGCGCCAATTTCCAGCTGAGCCAGACCCTGAGGCATGCCTTGCCCCGAGCAGTAAAATTTTATTGAAGATTTTTTTCAACCCTTCGTTGACAGACTTATATTCGGCCATGATTTTCACACACTGGGTCAATTTGTCCCGGGTACTTCATTCACCTGCCGTTAACAAACGTTCGGTCGGTTTTTATGGACAAAAATCAGGGATACACTAAAAAAATATTTGTTGACATGTCTGCATAATTGAAATGCGCAAAGTATAAAATTGAATATGGTGTAAAAAAAATATTGAAAACTTTCAAATTTGGGAAAGTGAGCATTTTATTTTTAATTAATCTGGGTCAAAATGACCGAGTGTGTTAAGAGAGGGTTAATAATAATAAAATTGCAATTTAATCAAATTGAAACATAAAAATAATATTGATCGAATACCACGTGCACATACATAGATATATATTGGGTTGTTGAATAAGTTTTCGCTGTTTCATTCGTGAAAATGAATGCTTTATTTGAAAAAACTCATTTCTAATGCTTTCAAACGTTTCGAAACTGTTGTGTGATCAACTCCTAATGATTCTGCAGGGTCAGCTAACGTCTGACATGAATCTTCATGAAGCAATGACTCTGATTCGACACATCAAAATCATTATTTTTGAAACGTCTAAACCAACGTCTACATGTTGTTTCCGACAGAGCATGGTCACCGTAAATCTAAACAAGAATTCTGTGTGCTTCAGCTGCAGATTTTCTTAAAAAAAGTAGTGCAGCAAAATACCCAGGATTTCGTGCCGAAAATATTCATTTTGGCACGGTATTTGACATGTTTGACACGATGAAAACAAAAAATTGTTCACACTTGGGCGAAATGACAGGGTAACTCCGGGGCAGTTGGCAACAGTTTTTTCGAGGTTGTTTCTTAACTTATCTTCATTTGTGATTCAACTTTGGACATCTATCTTTAAGATGATTTACGAATCTATACCAAACTCCTATCAGATCAACCTTGAAATTACTTTTTTATTTTTAAACGTTGGCTATTTCTCCCGGAGTATCCGAGTATGATGGCCATAGGAGCAGAGGTAAGATGGCCAGTTACTCAGCATCAAGCTCTCGGTTTTCTCTTTGGTTTTGTGTTTTGATCCTTAATTTTTTTTTCTTTTGGGCACATCTACAACACATATAATCGCAATCAGTATAATTTTTGGATACCCAAAGTTGGCATACTATGGTCATCATACACCGTGTGTCACATACCTCGTGACCAACTCCTCCGGAATTACCCTAAACTGAATTTCAAGCTTGCTTATAGTAGGGTGAAAGTGGGAACAGTGGCAACAGTGGGTACACCGAACCTTTTCTGTTTCTCATGTCGGAAGTGGACATGTATATATGTGCGTCTTTTTCACATTGAAGAACCATCCTCGGATGCCAATAGGTTTGAACCTGTCTGTCACTCGCTTCCGCGCAATTCGGTTGCGAGAGGTGATTTTATCGCTGCGTGACATCTGATACGACGACAAAATATCCGCGAAAAAATATCCGATGACAACAAATCCGAAAGACAAAATATCCTCGTGACAAAACATCCGCCAGAAAAAAACCTAAATCTCGTCCACCACATCAACGGGGTCGCGCGCAAAACACCTTCGTAGGGTGTGCGAGATAGTGGGGTGAGGGCATAATACGAATTTCTTCATTGAACCCAAACAAACAAACAAACAAACCCAAACAAACTCAAACGTATCCGTCACATATTAATAATTTTCCTCCTTTTTATGATAGAATAAATTTCAACGGCATGACTGTACACTTGACATGGAATAAATTTCAACGCCACGACTGCACACTTTAAACTGCATATAATATCGGCAGATATTTTGTCTTGCGGATATTTTGTCATGAGGATATTTTGTCCTGCGGATATTGTGTCGTTGGATATTTTATCGAGGATATTTTGTCGTCGCGTCAAAAAGCGTGTTACCGATTTTAGATTATTTTTTGGTGTAAAAAGTTGAAAAACTAGCTGAGTTTGCATGTTTTTTGCGTCTATACCTATCGCAGTTGTGTTTGAAGTCATTGTTCTACCGCAATATACAGCTATATTGCGGTATGTGAGCATGTGAGCACGTGTTTGTTTACCTAACAAAAATAGAAACTCGTCAGTACCCACTTTAGAAAAAAAAGCGGGTCGGTACACCGTGGCTCAATTTTACTAGGTACACAGAGGTGAGTCATAATATGAATATTTTCACGTTGTGATTTAGATAGGTACTGGTACTACCTCATTAGGTAGGTGCTCATTGTTGATTAATATTCAATAAACGATTGCGATTGATCTCGTAACATGCTGTGTTTTTTTAAATAAATTTTTTCATAGCTTACTGTACAATACTCCCAATTGTATGGAGAAAAGCACTCCATCACCAACAAGGGTACAGTGGATCAGGGTAATTTTCTTCAAATTTTGCTTGATCTTGAAATTTTGTTTGACTGTGAAATTAGGCATGTTTCACTGAGTACACCCCCAAGTACACAGTGAATCAAATCCCATTTCAAACAAATGGTTATTATTTCAATATCTATTGGGTAAGGCCGTTCAGTGTCTTTTAACAAAATGAAGCCATTGAACACGCCTCATGTTTAGTCAAGGTTTCATTGCAATTGTGTGAACGGTTAGCCAGCTATAGATCTCTGAAAAAAATGAACCACTGATCCCACTCTGACCCTACTTCTTCATAGATCCATTACCATCTTCAGGGGCTATACCAGTGTGACACTTAAAAAAAATCGATTTCTTCTTGTTGCCTTTTTCGACAGTTTATACTTTCAAGAATATGAGATGAGATTTTTACACTTTCAAGATTTTATAATGTCTCTTGACAGTATAAAAATCTCATCTCATATTCTTGACTGTCTCTTGACAGTATAAAAATCTCGAAAGTATAAAAATATCATCTCATATTCTTGAAAGTAGAAACTGTCGAAAAAGGCAACAAAAAGAAATCGATTTTTTGAAAGTGTCACACTGGTATAGCCCCTTAAGATGGTAATGGATCTATGAAGAAGTAGGGTCAAAGTGGAAACAGTGGCTCATTTTTATTCTTATATAAAATGAGATTTTTCAAATTTGCTGACACTGTAACTCAAAGAGCAATTATCCGATTGACTTGAAATTCGAACTGAGTACTCTTGAATATATTTACTCTACAATGACATAGGATATTTTTGATTGGATGAAAATTGACAATTTGGCATTGAAAAAAAAAACGACCATTTTATAGGCAAGAAAACAGACTTTTTTTCATAACTACGCCATTTTGTTAGATTTTGATATTTTTCGAAAATTCTACGTCATTGTACAGGAAATACCTTCCAGTTTAACGACATTTTTTCCTTTTTCGGTTTCAGCTACTCAATCGGCCGGAACCATGTCAGCAGTGAAGGATCTTTTTTTTGGCGCCTCCGAAGGCAACGCACAACTCGCCTGGATCTCAATATTTTTTTATAAAAAAATGATGTCATATAAGTCAAATACAGCCAAATATATCCTTAATTTTCCGAAACATTTAATGGAGTACTTTTCTTCCAAAAAAATCCCGGAAATTACCCAAATTTTCAGCGTTCACACTGGTATAGCCCCTCCACAAAATGAAGCCATTAAACACACCTCATGTTTAGTCAAGGTTTCATTGAGATTGTGTGAACGGTTAGGCAGCTATAGATCTCTGAAGAAAAATCAGCCACTAATCCCGCTCTGGGGGATCAGTGTACTTGATCTTCTACTTCTTCATAGATGCGTCACCATCTTAAACTACACGCATGCAGTTCTAGCAACGCCATCTCTTATAAAACAGCGAGAACGTGTTCAACGTCCTAATAATGTGGCGTAAAATTGATATATTACCTTTTCATATGGACATATATATAAATCTGCCGAAATTTATCTAAATCACATGAATTATATTTTCCCATGATCCGACATTTGTGGCAATCAAACGAGTTTTATTTCCATATATCGTACGATAACGAAAAGAGCTTCGCAACACGTCGTAATAAAAAAAAAGTTTCGGCTCTGTTTTACGATGATTCAGGCTGTTTGCCGTATCGAGGTGTTCGCGATGTCGGGCCGGTATATCAGCCTCGGAGCTCGTGATGAGAGCTCGGGATCTCGTATACCACGTAGCGTGTTTCACCTGCGCCTCGTGCGGCGTGCCTCTCAACAAAGGTGACCACTTTGGCCAGAGAGACGGCCTCGTTTATTGTAGGTGAGACATTTTCGAAGGTTCCTATTCTCTCTCTCTCTCTCTCTCTCCCCCTCTCCCTCTCTCTCCCCCTCTCCCTCTCTCCCTCTCTCTCTTCCCCTCTCCCTCTCTCCTCCCTCTCCCTCTCTCCCCCTCTCTCCCCTCTCTCCTCTCTCTCTCTCTCTCTCTCTCTCTCTCTCTCTCTCTCTCTCTCTCTCTCTCTCTCTCTCTCTCTCTCTCTCTCTCTCTCTCTCCCTCTCTCTCACCCTTATTCTCTTTACACTTTCATTTTATCCCTCATTATCGAAACCGGAACATTCGCGAGCGATCGATAACGCGAGATAGCGGAAACCTCACGGATTAACGTTGATCTTCTTTTTTGTCGTTGGCTGGCTCGCGTCAAGGCCGCATTACGAGCTCGTGTGTTGCGCCGCCGATTACGGGAACACCTCGGGCAGCACCGACGACATCGGTTCACCGGGGATGTCGCCACTTCCGGCGTACTACAGCGCCGCCGAACAGAGCCCAGCTTCCGGTGGAGCGGTCCACAAGGGACGTCCGCGGAAGAGAAAACTCTCGGAAGTCACGGGATCCGAACTTCCGGTCACCATGAGACTCGCAGCCGGTGCACTGGGTAAGTCGTGCAACCTTGATCAACAAAACCGATCATACGACCGGCAAGTCCAAGACCGCGTCCGGTCTGCGTGTTTTTTTTTTTAATCCACACCGACTTGGTGGAAATTGACAATAACCGTGCAGAAATTGTCGTAGGGATTCAATTTGACTCCTATACACTGAGAAAAAAAAACCAATTGAATCAAAAAAATATAGGGGTTGATCCAAATAAATGTGCTGCTGCGAAGTACCACCGATATATGAGATTGTTACACTACTATCAAATATTGGAAAATTTGATTGATTTAAATAACGTATTATTTTATTTGAAAAGCTCTTCTGTTTTGTGATTATCTACATTATCCTTCAAATAAAATTATATTCTATTGAAATCATTCTATCTACAATCTGTAGATGTATTGGATGAAATAATTAAGCGGTTGCTACAACATTTTTTATTTCGTACAAAAATATAATCAATAGAATTAATTGTTTCTTTACTACATCGAAACGAATGTGCCACGGGACGTAAGTTTTTCAATTTGTTTAAAATCTTAAATAAAAATTGAGCATTAGAATGATCATCCACGATTATAGTGGAGAGAATATTAGATATCCAATGGAATACCCATGGAGAGAATATCAGATATTCAACTGATAAAAACAGGATCTCACTACACTTTGATCTTAGCCACAGGCCAAGAAGCGATACTCTTAAGAGTTTCTCCTGCGTTTAAGGAGGTACGGTGATGACCATGCTAGTAAACTAAGAGTCTTTTTTTCGCCATAATACCGCTACGTTTTAGACATATGTGTGTGGCCTATATTTCGAGAAATATTTTTTAAGTATTGAATTTCAAGCTACTTATTATTGTTATAATATGAAAACAAACGTAATAATCTACTACTCGACTTCAGTAGTACGCCATATCTTTGACGTTTAGCATCGTTGCATTTTCGATAGCTGTCATCGGTCCCACGCGCTCGGCTTATTATTTTTGGTAGCCGGTAAACATGGAGAATGAAAATAAGTACTGTAGAAGTTTATCAAGAGAGTAACAGGATTGTACCTGAAGTCCAGTTTAGAGACAAAGGTAGATTCTGTCGGACAAGAATTAGAGAGTGAAAAGATGATATTGCGAATGCAAATGAAAAACGTCGCGTTGACGTTAACCTCAATATCCAATGTCCAATCTGTCCGAAGTCAAAACATATTTCATCGATTGTTATGTTATTTTTCCCTTTCCTAATTTTCACAATATTTGCAGATATAAAAACGAACGTTCATTTTATATGACGGTTTTTCCATGCTGACTTTACATATAAATGCGTTGTATGCATGTCGCCAGAAAGATTGAGATGCCTTAGCTATACATAAAAGAACTTTGAGTAAATATCGACGAAAGGCCTTTTATAATCGATTAAAAAACGTACGGCTTCACACAACCATATTTTTAATTCGCGTTGAAAATATCCGATAGAAGAATCAAATTTGCGCGGGTATCCGGCGTTGCCACACTTCGAGCAAGATGGCTGCGGTTACGTCACGAGAATACTTCGGTTTTTCGCGACTTTATTTCTAAATTTATTGCTTATTTCTGCGGTGAGCTTTCCAATTCAAGTTGCCTTATTGATCACAACGAACCAACGAACCCAACCGTCAGTTTTTTTACGCGTGTCTTGGCTCCAAGTAGCACAAAAAAATCGATATATGAGAGGACAGGCACATTTTGTCGTCTACGTGTGACTAATTGACCAACTTTAACAATTAATAACTCGGAAACTGTACGGTAAATCTCGCGGAAACTGCGCATACGCATGGACGAAGCTCTCGACAATGTTATTAAAAAAAATCGGGCTTTTATCTTGGACTCGCTCTAATCACCGTACCTCCTTAAGTAGATTTTCGGTTCGCGCTACGCTTACGAGAAACGAGCGCGCGTGCGGCTTCTAGCGGTTACTCCGAGAACTACGGGTTTTCTCACAACTATAATTTCGGCGGCGCTCGGCCATGATTTGATTGAATTTTTTCAACCAAATGCGCAGGAAACGAATTTTATTTTCGCATAATTTTTAACCAATTCAGACATTTGCTTAATATTTTCAAATCAAAATAAAATATTAATATTTTAACGAATAATGTACTTGGAAATCAATATTAAATATGGTGAAAAAAAATAAAATAACATATTTACTCAATAGAAATTTTAGCTGAATCAAATGAGGGAACTTCTATTTTTCCTTGTGTACTCGAATTAACGATATTCACGTTATGAATTGAAACGCTTTTTTTTCGTTCGTTGCAGAAAATGCATTCAAATCTATATAATTTGTTAGCGATAATTTTTTAGATAGTTTCAATAATATATTGTTCTCGACTAACGATATATCTTTTGAGTGAAAAAAAACTTTTATTTACACCAACAATTTTACAATTGATTCAACGAAATTTCATTTAATAACACCAATGATATTGGATCAATGATTTTTTTTTCTCAGTGTTCTTGTCCCTACTTTCTACTTTCTACTTTTTCTCAGTTTTCTTGTCCCTACTTCTTCATGGAGATCCACTGGGTCACCGCATTGGGTGGGGATCGAAAATTCCAACGAATAATATTCAGAAGGACCGAAATGTCGAATTCAGTAATGACGAACGTTCCAATATAGATAGACGAATCTTATGATAGTCTGTAAAATAGTTCCTCGAAATTGCGAATAGAAAAATCTCGAAGTTGATTTATAGGGAAAAAAAATATCAGATTTAACAAAATAATGAGAGATATAATATCGATTCGCCTGTATATATACACCAAACAATTCGAGACGTCAAATCGTCGAATTGTAAATATTACGACAGTTTACAATTTCGAATTCATTAAGGCGAAGGACCAAAATGTCGATCGGTTAAAATAGCCATTGGCCAAAATGGCGAACGGTCCGGATAGCGAAAATTTGGGATCGAGCAATACTACTTGCGCTTCAGAATGAAGATGGCAGATGGCGTCAGTGGTCAGTCGGGTCAGGCAGCCATGCCATGTTCGCTATTTAGGTATCCACCATTTCGGATCATCGGACATTTGCGTTTCTAAGATCTACATATTCGAAGTGTGTAGTCTCGATATATGGCTTTTTGCTATAGACGGTATTACGAATATTAAATACTCACTTTTTTCTATTTCGGAGATATGAATGTTGTAGATTGTTCGAATCTGTATTTGTATGACTCAAACTGCAGACTATCTGAATATATGTTCTCGAATAAATGAGCTCTCGAATAAATAATCCTTTTGTGTAATAGTTATTCGATTTCGTCATCGGTCAAAGGATAAAATTTCGCATAATTTAACCTTCGTTATTTCGAGAGTTCATAATTCTGTCGTTTCGAAATCTTTGTCGTTTTATATTTGGTCATTCGACATTTTGAACCCCACCCATTCGCGCGTCGTCAAAACATCGAGATGTATTTTCCACTCTATGCGTGCATTTTTTATTATTCCTAATATTTTATTTATTCCTAACAAAACTGTGATTCGGTTTCCTCGGTTCAAAAAACAATTGAGTTGCCACAAGCCACGTCGATAGGGAAATAGCGCGGAATTCACTTGGATTCAAATGTGGACACCCTACGTGTATCGCCCCTATCAAATTCCTATAGGGATGTGATAGAATCTGGGGACATCCCCAACAAATTTATACACCGGTAGCTCACACTTTACGAGTATTTTCTATAGTGCAAACACGACAATTGCCACTCTCAGACACGTAGGCATCATCGTGTGGAATGATTTTGTTTTTTTTTTAAACCGGGCCCTTTATGAATAAACATGATTACTCTTATTTTAGTGGTTGGGCGAAAGAAATAATTGATCGTCTCTCAAGTATGTATTTGCACACCGAA
>OZ023319.1:9095821-9168321 GCA_964007375.1 Ophion obscuratus
TATATATATATATATATATATATATATATATATATATATATATAGAACATTAATCGATATATCCGTAGTGGTTGCCGAGGGATCACGCATCGGATCGTCGTCCCTCGGCGCAACGGGCAAAAAAGAAGAAAAAAAAAACATGATCGGTATACCCGGCTTAATTAGTTAGCTCGCGGCGATATACGAGTTTTTCTTCCGGCGCATTTTGTCGTTTTTGTTTTGTTTTTCTCTCTTTCTTTATTGTCGCGACGTTATGCGACGACAAGAGGAGGCTCCTCTCGGCATGTGACCGTACGCGCCGAAGGTAGCAGAAAACTTTGCCGACGAAAGGCCACTGCTGACAAGACGAAAGCGCGAGCATCCTCCCAGTGAAACAAGAACACGACGCGAACGGCCACGTATGAGGACCAAGTTTTTATCGCGGACCGGAAGTCGTATTCCACTTGAGTATAACCGAAATTCTCGCATTTCTGATCCGAAGGTTCGGTACAGTTGAGAATGAAGTCGCTGTGCTTTCTTTTTCCGAATATGATGTGGGAATCACTGGACATTCGAGAAGTTGGCTTTTGTGGTTTTTTGTCTTTTTTGTATTGTTTGGGATTTTTTTTTGTTGGGTATTATTTTTGGATTCTGCAGACTTTTTTGAGGTTGGTGGTAGTGGACGAATGATAATGGGATATTGGTTTTCTTTATGGATAGGAGTATTGTGGCTTTGGGATTTCTTTTTCTTCGAATTTCGGTTTTTTATTAACTCAGGATTCGATACTTTATCGCCCTTTTTGTACTCATTGCGGAATTTTTCAGATTCACTCTTTGGAATTTCGATTTTGAGGGTTGAAAATCGTCTTGGTAGAAATGTATAAAATATCGAATTTTATAAATTGCGTTTTAAAAATAATTAGAAATTTTCAAATTTATCGGGCCTAATGGGTCCAATCTATCCGAATGGAATGGCCCAATGGTCCAAATGGATCCAATCCACCCAAATGGAATGGTCCAATGGTCCAAATGGATCCATTTCATCCACACTGAGAAAAAGAAATCATTGATCCAATATCATTGGTGTTATTAAAGGAAATTTCGTAGCTTCAATTGTAAAATTGTTGGTGTAAATAATCAGATTTATTAGTCGAAACAAAACGCTACTGACTTCAATGATATGATAAAATTGAAAGTTCTTTTTCATTCAAAAGATGTATTGTTGGCCGAGAACAATATATTATTGGAACTATCTAAAAAATTATCGTGCACAGATTATACAGTTGTGAATGCAATTTCTGCAACGAACGAGAAAAGCGTTTCCGTTCATAACATGAATATTGTTGATCCGAGTACACAAGAAAAATTGAATTTCGCGCGTTCCATTCAAATAAAATTTCTATTGAGTAAATATATTGTTTGTTGTTTTCACCATATCCGATATTGATTTTAAGTACATTATTCGTTAAAATATTAATATTTTATTTTTATTGAAAAATATTGAGCAAACGTTTGAATTTGTTAAAAAATTATGCGAAAGTAACATTTGTTTCTTGCACATTTGGTTGAAATAATTCAACCAAATCATGGCCGAGCGCTATTGAAATTATAGGTGTAAGGAAACCCGTAGTTCTCGGGGTAACCGCTAGAGGCCGCACGCGCGCTCGTTGCTCGTAAGCGTAGCGCGAACCTGATAATTAATTCTATTGATTATATTTTTGTACGAAATAAGAAATGTTTATAGCAACCACTTAATTATTTAATCCAATACATCTACGGATTGTATATAGAATGATTTCAATAGAATATAATTTTATTTCAAGGTTAAGGTAGATATTCCGAGAACAGACGAGCTTTTCCAAATAAAATAATAGGTTATTTAAATCAATCGCATTTTCTCATATTTTATAGTATTGAAACAATCTCATATATTGGCATACAGGCACTCCACAGCAGCACATTTATTCGGATCAACCAATATATTTTTTTGGTTCATTTGGTTTTTTTTCTCAGTGCAAATGGAATGAAAATAAGATGCATCCCAAAAGATCCATCTTACATTTATTCTTCATGAAATTGAATAAATTGCGTTTAAAAAATAATTAGAAATTTCCAAATTTATCGGTCCAAATGGATCCAATCTATTCGAATGGAATGGTCCAATGGTCCAAATGGATCCAATCCATCGAAATGCAATGATCCAATGGCCTAAATGGATCCAATCCATCCAAATGCAATGGTCCAATGGCCTAAATGGATCTAATCCATCCAAATGGAATGATTATGAGATGGATTCCAAAAGATCCAATCCATCAAAATGGAATGAATATAAGATGAATCCTAAAAGACCCATCTTGCATTTTTTCTCCATAAAATTCAATAAATTTCGAATGCTATAAATAGCGATTTGAAAATAATTAGAAATTTACAAATTTTTCGGTTCAAATGGATCCAATATATTCGAATGGAATGCTCAAATGATCCAAATGGATCAAATCCATTTAAATGGAATAAATATAAGGTGGATACCCTACGATCCATCTTATATTTATTCGGCATGAATTGTTTATACCAAAATGTCAATTTTACTCGCAATCCGCGTGGAGCAAGAGGGAAATACGATGGAAAGTATTGGAATCAACGCAGTCAAAAAGTAAATCAATATACTTTTTTAAATTCACATACAAAAGTGTAAATATTCAGCTTGCGAGACCGCACTTCGTGTTTTCTCGCCCACGTGAAATATTGCTAATTGGGGCACGATGTATGTGCCGCGTTTATTGGACGAGCAAAAAAGAAACACCGTTTGTACAATCCTCTCGACATTACGCACCTCCACTAGGAGTTCTCCGGTCAGTTTTTCGTCAATTCAAAACTGACGTTTTAGGTCCTCCATCGCGTTATAATATTCGCTCAAATTGCCACAATTTTTTGGTTCCACCAAGGTCCAAAAATTCCCATAGATTAGCTGCGTTATTCACCAATTGCAAGCACTTGCTGTGCCAACTGAATTGAGTTAAGGGGTGAGATGCAGTCAGAGGTGTGAAAAACGAGTATTTTCAATAATTTTTTTTTTTATGGTAATTGCGTTCGTTTTACAAAAGTGGCCACACAGACTTTTTATGTTATATTTTAACATGACTTGTACAAATTATCAAAAAAAAGATTGATTATTTATAAAAATATCGCCATCTTTGTCGGACCCCCTTCGGCATGTAGTGCGTGACCATCATAAAATTTTACTGGATCAGCGGAAATAAAAATTAAAAAAAAAAAAAAATCACTAGTTTAATACTAAATCTAGTCCGTAATCGAAGCTTTTTTTCCAAAAATTAACAAAATGGCGGCTTCCGGCAGATAACTTTCGATTTTCGACAAAAAAATCGCTCGTTTATTGTTAAAAAAATAGAAATTTTCAACAAAAAAGAAAATCCTTCGGTTAAGGACTAGTTTTTAATGCTATCAATTAAGCACACCAAATTTTATCAAAATCCATCGAGTGGTTTTTGAATTATAATGGTCACCGACTTGAAAAACATAGTTTCGAGAAAAACGCGTTCAAAGTTTTTCGATGTGGTTACGGTATTATATGTTCGCAAAATTTTGAGCTCGATGCATGAAGCCAAACTTCTCTTTATGTATTTTGATTCGCTGAATCCGAATATCACAATTTTTTTCCGTAAAGTCGAGCATTCAATTATTTATAGCCAATTGTTAAAACAGTTTTTCAAAAAATTCAAGTTTTTCCGGACGAGTTGTCTTTTTTATAGTTTAGGCAATTTGAAAACGAAAGTATTCTTTATAAAATTTTGCTAAAGTTCATAGTTTTTGAGTGATGAATTTTCGAAAATTTCTGAAAGAGTTTTCCAATTTTACACTTGATTTATGTATAGAAATACTAATTAAAAAATTACTTACATCGAATCATCAATTTCTGGCCCATACAATAGGACTTCTGCCGATGTGGAAGCCTCCAAAATATCAATTTGTTGTTGTCTTCGAAGCATTTCTGCCTTCCCGGGTATTATCGTTTGCGGGTTTGTCAGCCACTTCTGCCGTCCGCTACCTGCCATGGGGACCCGACGCCCCTTCACTAATTATGGGACATCCCGGAAACTATTCATCGGATCGACTTGAAATTTACAGGGAATATTTTCGAAACATCATACTTCAAAAAAATGTAAAAAAATCGATTTTTCGAAAATTCCGCCTGCATCTCACCCCTTAAATTGACTATCTGACAGCTGACTCCCGAGAGAAAAATATAAAAAATAGTGTAAACATATCCGCCTGTATCGGCACGAGTTCTTCGCAGTTTCCCTGTGCCCTCCTGAAAGCGCGACAGAGCGGTGCGAGGAAAGCGCGACGATGGGCAACACTCCGGGGGATTTCGTAGCAACTGGAAATCGTTCAGGGACAAAGGGTAAAAGTGAAAGGGCTCGTAAAAGCTCGCAAGGACATACGAAAGGACATATAAAATAAATAAATGAGTAAAAAAAATACACTCCAAAAAATATTAGACCAAATACGCGACGATTAATGCCTCGTATATTTCGTGCTTTTTTTTTTTGGCGGGACCGATTGTTATTAACGGATCTCGGATGACCCTGATGGCTCATCGACCGACAGGATCGTCTCTTAAACGATCGACCTCTCGTCCCTCGACTCTTTTCCCTCGCCCTGGCTCTCGTATCCTCTTCAAACAACGAGGTTATAAATTGCGGACTCGTGCAGGTGTGGAAAGACTGATTTAGCGTTTGCTCGCGATGTCTCGAGAGAGAGAGACGGAGAGAGAGAGAGAGAGAGAGAGAGAGAGAGAGAGAGAGAGAGAAACGAGAGCTCATCGCTCTCTCTGGTCACGAGAGCAATTTCGTTGAAGTTATCGTCTCGAATAATTGATTGACCAAATTAGTATCACGTATACACAAAACTGCTCGATCAATTTCCGAAGGGAAATTGATCGAGTGTGTGCTGGATGTATCGAGTTTGTCTTTTCTCTCCACATTAACGTCATTTTTTCTTATTCATCTCATCAATTTGATGAAAAAGTCATTAAAACGTAAAAAAAATTGATTTTTCAAAGTAATCTCTCAATGGCGCGTATTTCGAAATTTTACTTCAATATATACGCCCTGGTCCCCAAAAATGGTAATCGTTTCCGTTATAAAATTACCGTCATGGATCTTGTTGTCAATATATGTACATACACATTTATACATTTATATATATATATATATATATATTCGTGACGATTTCGCGTTTTTCTCCGTATACGTATCCGTATATAAAACTGGATGGGCCGTCAGCAGAGTGCAGCTGCCAAACTCTCCGAGTCAACCGGTACCTCTTTTTTGTCGCCATTTTGTTCCCCGCTTGCGACTCTCTTCCATATAAATAAAACACGTTTGCCCGTTCGCAATTTACGCGGGCACGTGCTCCGAGTATACTCTTCTCTATTGTTGGCCGAAACGGAACGTGCTCCATACGCGAACCAATTATCGATAAATTCGTTTAAATTCGGTGGCGCGTTCACCCCGATCGAAATCGTCAATGAAGGGTGAACGATCGTCGTTGTCTTTCGTCGACGAAATTTCGCGGATTGATGCAGCGAGAAATATTTTGGATCGGAGATGTGCCTAAAAATCATATATGCAGGGAAATACAGTGTCAGTATTAAGGGGGGAGATACATTTAGGCAAGAAAAAATTGCTGGTTTTCACGCATTTTTTTTTGTTAGAAAAATTTTGTTAAAAATTTATTAGGTTAAAAATATTTATACTTTTGGCTGTTACATGGTATTTTTTTTATTCGTCTTTAAAATTGCGGAGGTATGACACGGTCTTCTAAACGGGTTGCGGCGGATGTTGTCAGACGGCGTGAAACGTAGCGTCGGCAGAGTTAATCTGGAAAAAAACCGACGAAGATTCTTCTTTAATTAACACTCAAACGCAGAATATGAACTAAGAAAAAGTGAGAAATGATGAAAATCGATGAAATCGCACGCTTTGATACAAAAATATTTAATTTTCCGAATAAAATGGTTACATTTTCAATTAAAAATACTTTTTTTATTGTTAACCCTAGAACTAAAAACGGGGGTAGATATCTACCCCCGATTTAAATCGATTTTTCACCACCCGATTTAAATCGATTTTTCACCACCCGATTTAAATCGATTTTTCACCACCCGATTTAAATCGATTTTTCACCACCCGATTTAAATCGATTTTTCACCTACCCGATTTAATTCGATTTTTCACCTTTAATGAAATTGAATTTGTATTCCATTCACTTCTGCACCTTTCACCTTTGATGAAATTGAATTTACACACCATTCACTTCTGCATGAAAAAAAACGGTGAGATTCATGTACTTACGTCTCATTACTGCTTTCAGGACGATTTTACGGTGAAGAAACGCGTGGGTTAAAAATTTACCCCGATTTGTAGTTTAAAGGTAGAAAAAATGGGTTTGTAGTTCTAGGGTCAATTTTCAAAAACATTTAAGGTCCCGTTTTAGAGTCTAAAACAATTATTTGGTAAATATTTGATATACATTTAGACAATGAGGTTAGAAAAATTTATACCCAATTTCTAAAATTTAAAACAATGAGGTTAGAAAGATTGATACCAAATTTCTAAAATTTTGATAATGAGGTTAGAAAGATTTATACCAAATTTCTAAAATGTAGACAATGAGGTTAGAAAGATGTATACAAAATTTCTAAAATTTGGACAATAAGGTTAGAAAGATTGATACCAAATTTCTAAAATTTAGACAATGAGGTTAGAAAGATTTATAACAAATTTCAAAAATGTAGACAATGAGGTTAAATATTCATACCAAATGCCTAAAATTTAGACAATGAAGTTAGAAATATTTATACCAAATTACAGCTGAATCGGACGATTAGTTTTTTAGCTATACGTCATACCAGTTTTGAAAATGCAGTTTAGAAGTTAATTAAACCCCCCGCGGTCACCCGGGGTCAAAATGACCCCAAGTGCTACATTAAGCAAAAATTACTATTATAAGTTGTTGGCGGCCGAGGCGACTGGCCTACCTTCTAGCAGTGCTTTGGTGTATCCTTTGTAAGTGCAGACTAGGGTCAGAAGTGGAGCTATTTTTTCCCTTAAACGATTTTCCACTGTATTGCTATTTTTACCTTAAACCATCATATCTTGAAAGTATCACGCTAAAATTTTATGAAACAAGATTTAAAATTGAAGAGTTTTTTTTTAGTAAAAAAGGGCTTTTTTCCCCATTGACAAAGTGCTGTTTTTTTTCCGCCATTTTAAAATACGACAAAAATGTAATACCGAGAATGCCACATTCTAAAATGTTTAAGGGGCCAGTCCACT
Source organism: Ophion obscuratus (assembly GCA_964007375.1). Taxonomy (NCBI): domain Eukaryota; kingdom Metazoa; phylum Arthropoda; class Insecta; order Hymenoptera; family Ichneumonidae; genus Ophion; species Ophion obscuratus. The sequence continues at coordinate 9,103,162 of OZ023319.1, forward strand.
TTGGAGCCACGAAAAAGGCTATTTTCGCATTTTTTTAGGATTTTATAAAAGATGAATATAAAAGTTAGGCTTGATAAATAAAGTCTTGAAATACATTTAAAAATAAAATTTAATTGATTTTTATTCATTTTCAAGTACAAAAACTTTAGTTTAACGTAACCCTTCAAAAAAATTCTGTATAAAAATTAATACACAAGTATAGGAAGTTTTTATGAAATTTCAGATACGATTTTGAAAATCCAAAAGAGGTTATTTTAAAAATGAAAGTGTAGCTCCGTAATATTAATATACTTGTGCGTGTGAAAAATAATACACGTGTAAAGAAATAATCACATCCAAGTATATTGAAATCAAGAACCATTTGCTGACATCAAAATACGAGTGTATATTAAATTCAAGAATCATTTGCTAATATCAGCGGGTGTGTATTAATTTCACGGAAGCAAAGTATTACCTTGAATGTACACTGTAAAAAGCTTCTGTGTAAAAATTAATACACAAGTGTATGATGTTTTTATGCGGACGCCGTTTATGAAATTCCAGATAATATTTTGAAAATCCAAAGCAGGTTATTTTAAAAATAAAAGTGTAGCTCGGTAATATTAATATACTTGTGCGTTTGAAAAATAATGCACGTGTAAAAAATGTTCACATCCATGTATATTGAAATCAAGAACCACTTGCTGATATCAATATACGAGTGTATATTAAATTCGTTCGTATATTAAGTTCGTAAAATTCAATTCTTTTGTGCCTTAAATGTAGTGTAAATTTAATATAATTTTGACATTTTTTCATGTGATTTTCATCAGCGTTTATAATTTTTTTTTTCAATTCCAGTTTCGCACTTTTAAATAAATCTGTTGTGATCATGCATTGTACGTATCGTAAAATTCAGATTCACATATATTATATTTTTCAGGCTGCTGTAAATAAATTTCAAACTTGTTTTGTATTTTCAATGCTCTATTTTTTATAGTTGATTTATTATACATCTGTAGTAATTTTCAATTGAAGAGACGGGTTAATGCAATACATTTTCCACAAATTTACAAACTTGTCTTTGAAATTCCACGTTGCATTTATTAAATTCTACATCCACGTTAGATTTTCATGTTCCTGTTTTAAATTTACGGTACAAGTGTTTCAAATTTAATTCCATCTACTGAGTTCGTAAAATTCAATTTCTTTGTATCTTAAATGTATTGTAAATTTCATATCACTTTTTACAGTGTTGTTTCGAAAAAAACGCGTTTGAAGTTTTTACTATGAAAAACTCTTACCTAAACTCAATCGGCAATTCCTGCACCGTACAAAATCCCTTCTCATTGCTCATCATCATCTTTAAGTCTTGCTTGCTTTCGATTTTTTGAAGTGTTCAAAGTAGACTAAACTAATTCAAGTTCAAAGTGGAGTAAACTAATATTCTGAATTTTTATGTCATTCGGAACGATACGGTCAACACGGCGATCGTTTGAAACATGGCTGGGGTCACTGCGACCCCCTGTGAGTCGCATGTTATATCCAGAACGTGTGACCGCGAAGGGTTGAGAAAAAATCGTAAAAAAAAAATACCACATACCCCCAAAAGGAGTAATAAAACATACTCTGAGTCTAAAAAATGGTGAAGAAATATTAGCTTTAAAAAAAATCAGGAAAATGAGCAAAAAAAATTCTCGCCTAAAGCTATCTCCCCCCTTAAATGCAAAAGAGAAATACAATTTAGAAGTCCCAATGTCGTTCAATGCTGTTTGATTTGTGGATGGACCGAGAGTTTTTGGAGCAATGGAACGGTATAGCGAGAATTTGGATTTCGAAAGTACGAACGATCGCAATACCGATTTTTAATTTCAGAATTACTTCATCCAAATGAATTATCGTCCTCGATGGAGTCACTGGCCGCTTATGATGCGTCAGTTGGCTCGCCGGGACCCGTCCATCAGAGTCAGAGAACGAAGCGAATGCGAACGAGCTTCAAGCATCATCAGCTGAGAACGATGAAGAGTTACTTCGGCATCAATCAAAATCCGGACGCCAAAGATCTCAAACAGTTGGCCCAAAAGACCGGACTGTCCAAGCGAGTGCTTCAGGTATGTCTCGACGCGGACGATCGTCGTTGAACGTTCGCCAAGATTTTTTTTTTCAATTGCAAAAACACACCGCCGCCATCTTTCGATAAGTTGTTATTGTTGTATTTGACATGAGGTAAAGTCGTACTCAAAAAGTGAATGAAAAGTAATTCACAAAGATGATCAGCGAGGCATACTTTTGGAGCATCTCGAAAAAAAATTTGAAGCATTGGCCCTTAAGGTTGTCTCTTACACATAGCCCCAATCAACGGACCGTTTCAGAAATTTTTAAAACATGCACATTGAAAGGATCGAAACCATTGATTTATTAGTACAAATCAAATGGTCGTTTTTTTTCGTAAAGTTCTGAATTTATTCATAAAAATAGAAGAATGATAATTTTTTTTAACAATTTTGTAAAAAATGGTCCCCACACTTTTTAATGGCCTTGAAGATGGAGATTACTCGAACTTTGCGAAAAAGACATCGCAGAATTGTTCAATCAAGGGTCTGTTTCAGAGATTCTGAAAAAATAAGGAAAAAAATCGCAATATCGATAATATACATTAGGAGTGCAAATTTAATTCTTGCCTTTTTTATAAAGTTCAGCATTTATTTATAAAAGGACAAGAAAGATTTCGACAGAAAAATTTGTATTCATTTTTTTTCAGAATATTAAACATAATTTAGGCTTATTTATTTATCAAAATGTTTCTCGTAATTTTTTTTACTAAAATTTGAACTTTACGATAATAGTGGAAACTGAATTAATCCATCCCATACAACAATAATAATAGTGTTGATTTATTAATAAATTCCTTTACAAATATGTCCTCAACGGACTGCGGAAAAATGCATTTTTAAATGAACGAAGGTAATTCACATACTTCCAATTACGCACCAATCGTGCACCAATCTACTCCCTTTTATAAATTAATTTTATCATCCTCAAAAACTTCAAAAACGGCCAGTGCAATTTTAAACATATGTAAAAAAAATATTTAAAAAAACGAGCTATTATTTAATGTACTAAAAAGTGGAAAATTATTTGTTTTCCAAGTCACCTATATGTGACTATAAATAAAAGCTTGGGGCTCTCAACGTTTTTAAATATTTAATAAATTTGATCAATTCAGTTTCATTAATCGTATTGAATTTAGCACAGTAGTAATTGGAGAAAATTCTATCACACGTTTATACTCAGTTTCAGGATTTTTAATTAATAAATCTAAGATTGTTTTACAGTAAATTAAATACAGTTGATATGTTAACGGATTTATGCACATTAGAGATTATATGTCTAAATTTTGAGCGCCCCAAGTTTGTATTTATAGTCACATATAGGTGACATGGTAAACAAATATTTTCTACTCTTTAGAATATTAAAACGGAGCTTGTTTTTTTAAACATTTTTTTGTACATATGAATTTTTTCTATTTTTTAGTCATTAATTGATTTCACCAGATAGTTGTTACGAGTAACTTACTAGTTTACGAGTTTGTACGTTAGGAACATAGAATGCTTGCAAAAAATAACAAAGACCGTAATTGGGATTGAACTTACGACTAATTGCAGCATATAAACTTTTCACATACAATCATAGTCGGCTACGAATTTGTTTGTATGTGTTAGTGAGATATCATATGAATGATTAGATATCGCTAATTTTACATGAAAAGTTAAAAATGTTATGGATATTTTTTTTTGTTGCATCATGCATTGTCACCTTTTAGATGCATGTTTACAAAATTTCAGGGCTCTAAGTAGTTGGGAAGTGGATGAAATGTCGATTTTCCCTTTTGCATCTCACAGAAAGTCAAGTTAAGGCGGGAGCCTGAATTAAAAGGTCCAAAAAATCGTTTTTTCATTGCTTTAATCGATAGAAAAACTATCCAAGCATATTTTTACAAAGATACAGAAGCCAATTGTAAATATTTCCGAAGATACAAGGTTAAAAGCAAAGAAGAGATTGATATTGATATTTTCTCCTATCGAAAACTTCGAAGCGCGTTTTCTCCAGTTTCCATTTTCACGATTTTTCCTAGCACGTTAAAGTGTTTTTTTTAACACATTTTTTTTCAAACCTGAGAAAAGTTATTATTTCACGATTTTTTCAACTTTTTTTTAATTCACCTAGAATAAACATATATGTCGATTAAAAAATGTATTGCTTTATTTGGTTCAGTCAAGAATTACGAGCTGTATATTTCCTGCCGATTGGGGACTGTAGTGGCAAGATGAACATGGAATAGGCTGATAAATCTCCTGTCATTTAATTTTTCATGTTGAATTTTTTTTTATACATTTCAAGTATACATGAAAAGACACTTCAATGTTGACTGGGCTCATTTGTTTTCCCTTCTAAAAAATTCCAGAAGAAACGCTTTTTGGACCTTCTAAAAAAACCCGAAAAAAACGCTTTTTAAATCTTCTAAAAAATCCTGAAAAGCGCTTTTTTGGGCCTTTTAAAAAAATTCCCGAAAAATCGTTTTTTGGGCCTTCCAAAAAAAATCCCCGAAAAAACGCTCTTTTTGGACCTTCTAATTCAGGCTTCCGCCTTCAATAAAAGCTTGTAAAATGTTCCTTCGCATAAGCTTTCCATTGTAAGAAATTCAAAATTCCCATAAAATGTCTCCTTCACCTGTGACAGTATCTCCATTGCGAAAATGCGAAATATTGTGTTTTTGGATTTGAAAACGATCGTGTGGAGAAATGGTGAAAAGGTTGGGAAAAATGGATTTTAGGTATGGTTCCAAAATGCCCGAGCCAAATGGCGACGCAACATGATGCGACAGGAGGGCAGCGGCGGTGGGAACGGTATTGGTTGTCCCGGTACGCCGATACCTTCGAGCTCGGTTGGCTCACCGAGTATAGGTCCAAATTCAGCGACGCTCGGCGACAGCAACAGCATGCCATCGACCTCGATGGAGGAACTCCACGCTCTTCATCATCTCCATTCGGGTGTATCCTCCCAGGTATCGTTCTCGGATCTTTACTGACGACGGCTCGAGATGGAGGAAGAAAATTATTCCTCTCTCTCGAATCATCTCGCTTGAACAAGACAAGAACTATACATTACGAAGTGCATCGCGCGTTGCGAAAGTGCGCCGCTGTTTTTACGGTCCGTAAAAAGACAATTCGAAAAATGGAAGGAAAAAAAATAATTTAAAAAATGGCAAGAAAAAAAAACAATTTAAAAAATGAAAGGAAAAAAAACAAGTGGGAAAGGAAAGTTTTTCCTGAGTTTAATATAGTGCACGAAATTACGTGACTGGGATGAGAAAAGGGACTGAGAAAATGGACGTATATTGACTGGGAAATTGAATTGAAATTCGCAAATTAAAATGGTTTCAATTTGAATTCGAAATAAAATTGGAAATAATAATTGCCATTATAATTGACGAAAAAAATCATTTAAAAAAATAAAAATTACAAGTCAAATTAAAATAGTTTCAATTTGAATTCGAAATTAAGTTGGAAATTCATGGCAGCCACATTTTGGTGATTGACGATGCCGAAATATAAAAAATGGATATAGTAATAATAATAAAGATGATTATTTTCAACGAAATATTCGAAACGTTCCATTATTGGTAATAATAATAATTGCTATTATTATTGACGAAAAAAATCATTTTTAAAAACAAAAATTACAAGTCAAATTAACATAGTTTCAATTTGAATTCGAAATTAAGTTGGAAAATCATGGCAGCCACATTTTGGTGATTGACGATGCCGAAATATAAAAAATGGATATAGTAATAATAATAAAGATGATTATTTTCAACGAAATATTCAAAACGTTCCATTATTGGTAATAATAATAATTGCCATTATAATTGACGAAAAAAATCATTTAAAAAAATAAAAATTACATGTCAAATTAAAATAGTTTCAATTTGAATTCGAAATTAAGTTGGAAATTCATGGCAGCCACATTTTGGTGATTGACGATGCCGAAATATAAAAAATGGATATAGTAATAATAATAAAGATGATTATTTTCAACGAAATATTCGAAACGTTCCATTATTGGTAATAATAAAAATTGCTATTATTATTGACGAAAAAAATCATTTTTAAAAATAAAAATTACAAGTCAAATTAACATAGTTTCAATTTGAATTCGAAATTAAGTTGGAAAATCATGGCAGCCACATTTTGGTGATTGACGATGCCGAAATATAAAAAATGGATATAGTAATAATAATAAAGATGATTATTTTCAACGAAATATTCAAAACGTTCCATTATTGGTAATAATAATAATTGCCATTATAGTTGACGAAAAAAATCGTTTAAAAAAATAAAAATTACAAGTCAAATTAAAATCGTTTGAATTTGAATTCGAAATTAAGTTGGAAATTCATGGCAGCCACATTTTGATGATTGACGATGCCGAAATATAAAAAAATGGATATAGTAATAATAATAAAGATGATTATTTTCAACGAAATATTCAAAACGTTATATTATTGGTAATAATAACAATTGCTATTATTATTGACGAAAAAAATAATGTTTGAAAATAAAAACTACAAGTCAGATTAAAATAGTTTCAATTTGAATTCGAAATTAAATTGGAAATTCATGGCAGCCACATTTTTGTGATCGACGATGGAGAAATATTAAAAATGGATATAGTAATAATAATAAAGATGATTATTTTCAACGAAATATTCAAAACGTTACATTATTGATAATAATAACAATTGTTATTATTATCTACAAAAAAATTAATCTTTAAAAATAATAATATAATGTAATATTAGGTAATATTTGTAAATGATATAAATACGAAGTATTCGAGAATAATAATAATTATTACTGTTACTGATTATTCCGAATGGACATCTTTCGGCTATAGATTGGCAAGGAAAATTTCAAATTATCAAGAGATTATTTTACTATATTCGTTGCCATGATTTTTCAATCGAATGGTACGATAATGTCTGAATGTCCTTAAATCCTGCAGATACGATGAAAAAATTAAGTTTCGATGTATACATTTTTTTTACCCAAAATGCGTTTTCAACTTTATTGGCCGCTTGCAAGATTCGGAACATCAAAATCGGTTTATACGAAACCGTGATCAAGTTCGACTCAAAAGTGGGGGGAAGTCATCGATATTTCGAGGAAGAGGTAGGGAAGAGTTTCGAGAGCATTCATCAAGCGGTTTCTCTTAAAGAGCCTTTAAAATGTTTTTTCTCCCGTCAAGAATTGAATTATCGAGGTCAATTAATTTACAGAAAAATGTGCAATCAAAATAAAATATCGTTCACCGAACTTTTTTACTCCACATTATCTTTTTGACCGGCTTCAAATCGAACTTTCACTTTCGAATAATAAATCACGAATAAAATAAAACCTACGAGCTGTAAATCAGTTTTTGAGGTTACGCATTCAATTTTCTGGCCTCGACAAATGACAATAATTATTTTCTTTAAGTTTAACTTTGGTCAATCGTTCAAATTATCTGCAGGATAAAATTCGAGCACAAATTGTGCACGTGCTGTATAAATTTCTTTTACCAATTGGAAAATCGATTGATCGTCGACTAGTCAGTCACGGGTGTGAAAAAGAGCGACAGAGTGGAACGTTTACGAATCGGCTGCAGTGCAAAATCGATTGTTTTTTGCCAAAGCAGCGGAACAAAGATTTCGGCAAAATTCGTTTGTCATGAGTGCGAATTAAAAATAAATCGATAGGTTTAAGCGTAAATCAGTGATAATAACCATAGTTCCATGCACATCCGAATTACCAAAGTATTAAATAGACGGATAGTTTCTATATCGTGTGAGTGCAGCGCGAATGTGTATGAATCGACTGACAATTACTGTGTATATAATTTAATAAGAGATGTAAGTTCAAACGGACAATTTTCCGCGTGTGGAAAATTCCGATTGCTAAGGAAAATTAAAAAAAATGGTGCAGAATAAAAAATCGAGTTACACTTGCGAAGAGCAGATAAAAAATGTCTATGGCTGGTGACGGTTCTTCAACCATCATGAGGGTCTTATGAAAATTATCGGAAATTCTTGAACCCCCCGAATGAACGCAATTAAATTTTATTCGTACCGAAGTCAATGAAATCCTCGAAGCTGTGAGCGGGAAGCTGTAAAAAAAAGAGAATCAGAAAAACGTACTACTTTATTTGCGAAAGTGAGGGGCACAGGCAATGAAAATGCGCGTAAACGGGCCGTAGGCAATGATGTATAGATCTCTGTGTATAGATGAAAAATAATTGTGCTACAATTCGAATGGAATTATTGTCTATGAATTAAAGAGCTGCGAATCTGTGAGATTGAACCTGAGATCTCGATCATGCGTTCAGTTCCTTGTGAAACGATGAATATTATAACAAATTAATTCCAATATTACGTCGATTCGCGTTATTTTTATATCCCATTGCCAAAATGCTTTCCTTCAATTTTTATTTATTTTTAATAGTCTTCAGCATTTTATTTTTTCACACTGAAAAATTAAAACTTGGATCGAACGAATGAAGAAATTGTTTTAACCATTGGCCAAAATTTGTTTAGGCTTAAATAAAAAATTCAAAAAGCAAATTCTATCATCACGAAAAGTGACAAAAATGGAAAACCGTGTCAAAAATATCTCTCGCGTATAAAACCAATTTGGAATACTTTTTTGGGAGATTTCTAAAGTTTCTTTGACACAATAAAAAATATAGAAAAATTCGATTTATATTTGATTTTTAAATAAAGGAAAAATATTTAACACTGAATGAATATTGAATTTAAGCATAGAACAATTTTCTTTTAATCGAGTAAAAATTTTATTTGAAATTGTAAACATTTGTTTTAATTACATTAAAAATTCATTTCAAAATAATTCAATTGAATTAAAATTCGGTTTCAAAATTGAACAAAAAGTATTTATTAAAAAAAAACACATTTAATCCGTGACAAAAATTTGGAAGTCGACAGCGTGTCGAGGTTAGAATAGAATCGCTGATTTTTCTTGCCATCGGGGATTTACGAGACGTCGAAGCAGAGAGTGGCCTTGAAGAGCGGGTCATTACGAGCGCGTGGGCTCCGGGATTAGTGAATTTCGTTCCATATGCAATTTTCCATTAGGCATGTGCCGTGGTCCTCTCGTCTCGTTATAGCCTCTCACATGGTACATTCGTACACGGTAATACGAGTTCGCGTGCAGCTCAACGACCCTTGGCTAATTAACGTAAAATTCAATCAGTCACGGGACTGCGTTTCATAGCACGTTTACAGCAGTATTATCAAAGAAGAAGAAATTCAGCGCTGTTCGTCCATTCCTCGAACGCGGTCGAACAGATACCGCGATTTTATCCTCCTGATCAGACTGTAATGTTTTGTCCAAAAGTGCAGTTTTCGCTCAGTCGGAAAATGATTCCTGCCTCACCGATCGCAAATTATTCCAAAATAGAAAAAAAAAAATAGACGAGAAATAAAAAGAAAACAATAATGAAAAAGATAAAAAAAAGAAAATAAACAAAATTTAAATACATATTCAAAAAATCATTGTATCGAATTACTGGTCGAAGTAAAAACCGGTCACAATGAAAAGGAAAAGAAAATGCGGATCAGCTTAAACTTTTTCTAATTTTTTTTCGTTTTGAAACCAAATATTTTTCACTCAGAAAACCATTCGTGATAAATTAGAAAATAAAGATCAGAATAATGAAGAAACGATAAACAAAATATCATATAAAAAAACTCATGGAATCAAAATGTTAATTGAAATAAAAGTAAATGGCACAACGAAAAGGACAGCAAGACCAGATCAGCTCAGCATTTTTTTCATTCTTTTCGTTGCGAGAACGATATTTTTTTTACTCAGAAAATATCTCGTGCAATAAATGATGAAAATAATTAGAAAGATCAAAATAAAGAAAATAATACAAATTCCCATACTCAAAAAATCATTGAATCAAATTACTGGTTAAAGTAAAAACGACGAAAAGGAAAAGGAAATGCCAGATCAGCTTAGATTTTGTCTCATTCTTTTCGTTTCGAAAACATGATGTTTTTTCACTCAGAAAATAATTCATAACAAATTAGAAAAAGATCAGAATAATAAAGAAACGATCAACAAAACATCATATTAATAAAATCGTCGAATCCAATCATTAATTAAAATAAAAGTAAATCGCACATCGAAAAGGTTTGCTTTCCTTTTCGTTGTTTGGGTTTAGCCAGATCAGCTTAACATTTTTCTCATTTTTTTCTTGTCGAGAGTGAATTTTTTTCACTCAGAAAAAAATTCGCGATACAGAAAAAAAATAACCAAAAATCGATAAACAAAATATCACATTAAAAACATAATTGAATTAAATGATGAATTGAAATAACAGTAAATGGCACAACAAAAATGAAAGGACAAGGCTCGCTCGGTTTAGCGATTTTCTCATTCTTTTCGATGGAAAGAGTTCTTATCAAATCGAAAGACATTACGAGGTTATTAATTCTGATTAATGCAAAGATTCGAAATCGGAGGCTCCGCGGCGAGCTTTGCGGACGTTTTGCCACTTTCGTTCATATATAAATAAATAAATATATATAAATATATATATACACGTGAAAATAGAATTTATGTAGATGTACATACAGATACGGGGGAGTGTACGCGCTTCACGAAGATCTCTGAACGCCGCCATTGTATCTCAAGTTCATTAAATATTAACGAGAGTCTCAATTTCTTCATTTCGTTGATGAGTCGCCGGTGAACGCCATACGAGCTCGCATATAGATTGAAAATTAACTTATATGAGCCTCGACATAATATATATATATATATATATATATATGAAAGCAGTGTGTCTCGGCGGCCAAAAGCCCACGAGACCTCTGTAAGCGAGCGCGAACGTTCGCGCGCACCTCTTACGTGCGCACTTATAGTAGGATATATTCTCCAGCGGCCTACAATTTACGCGATATAAACGGCACGCCGCGATAGCCGAAGTCTCCCTCCGTATGTTAGCATAAGCTAAGTATCCGCCTCGCGAGCCGTGCCCGACGGCCTTTCCTTTTATGCCAGCGCATCCCCACCGCCTTAACGTCCTTGCCGACCAACTTTAACCCCGCGAGGAACGTTCCTCAAATGCTCAGTTCGATGCTCATCGGGACACTTCCCACACTCGTACGATTTACCGAGCGACTTTTCTATAGCGGGATATACGTTCAGACAGGAAAAAAATAAGCAATATTGAGGGATTTTTTAAACTAAGAAATAATTATTCTACAATCATGAAACTTTAGGTACGCTTCAATAGTATATTTGAGTATACGAAACAATTTTTTTTAATTAATTCATGAACAAAATGGCGGAACTGTGGCAGAGGGTTACAGCAAGGCCGCCGCGGGAGTTGCGAATTGGCGTGCAGCTTCCCGTGGACTTTGATTTGCAAAAAAGTTCAAAGTTTGTTTCAGTTAGGTTATGTCTAGTTTCTTTGTGACGGTAATTCAAATGAAGAAAATGCAAATTTAAGAAAATGGCACGCATTTACAAAATAAATCAACATTTCAGTGAAATGTGGATTAAAAAAGTGGTTTTATTTTCCAATTTTCAAAAACAATTTCCGCCAAGTAGAGGGTATCGATATTATAAATATTTCTACCAAGTTTCAACTCAATCGGCTTAAGGCGTCTGGCCACCTTGGCCGATCGAAAAATGGGTATATTTGAAAAAAAATAATAAACTCGAAAGTATGGGCCGGAATATTTTTATTTTTTTACACAACGTCAGAAAGGAGGCTCTCCGCACGATACGCGCGGTCGTTGTCCCAGCTGTTACCCGATCATGTCACATCTGAAAAAAAATCAGCTCATTCGTGAGTAGTTTCGCTACAATGTAGCGAAGCGGTTTGTTTTTCGACCATTAAACAAATTATCCTGAGCCATAATTTCGGTGAAAAATACAATTTTTTTTCTTCGGTTCACCATTATTCGTTTAATGGTTGAAAAAAACCGCGTACATAAGAAAATGTAAAACTAATGATTTGATAATGTTGAACTGGGATTAACATATGTTGAAATAAATTATGTACATATGAATATATAAATATAAGTATATAGTAAAAAATACGTAAGTATAACATACACAAGAATGCATATATATATCTATATATATATGTATGTATGTATGTATGTATGTATGTGTGTGTGTATATATATATATATATATATATAGAGAGAGAGAGAGAGAGAGAGAGAGAGAGAGAGGGAAGAGAATGATCTGGCTCTCTTTTCCTCTTCCTCCCATCGACAATTGAAACTCATCCCATGATCAAAATTGACTTCCCACAAACGCGATAATTTTTCGCGGAAAAGCCTCCCGATCGCAGACACTTGAATTTTCGTAAAAAAGTGTACGCACACATATATTATTCAGCCTGATTTTCCCACGGGTGCCGATCGAAATTCTCAGGAGTCCTGACGAGCTTCATGTCCAAATGGAAATGGAAGGTATTGTACCACCGTTGAGACATAGAGAGAGGGAGAGAGAGAGAGGGAGAACCTAGCTCGCGGAATCATAAATCGCGTGTCGGGTTTTGAGATCCTGAAACGACGAATCCCTGTTCGCCATCCCCGTGCACTCGAAAACGTTCGCGAGGATCGATCCGTCAGTTGCACTTTGATGTACCGGCAAGAAACCCCGCGCCGGTATTTCCGCTCTGTTATATACCACATCACGTACACGCATGTGATACGGACACACATACATGTGTAGCTACATGGGTTCGTGTGTGTGTGTGTGTGTGTGTGTGTGTGTCTGATGCTGAGCTACTGTGGTTGGTTCGTTCTCGCGGAGTTGGCTGAAAAAAGTGGACCAATTTTCAGTAATTTGTACGCGAGGGGACGCTCCTCGGCGCGAATGCTCCACGTCTATATATGTATGTGTGTGTGTATATATATATATATATATCGGCCGTTTAACAGAGGACTCTCCCGCGAATCTTGCCCATATATCCTGTTACGTAGATACAAAGCCTGCCGTGCGACAAGAGAGTTGACGGTCGAGACTGCACACGGTATACTCTTCGAGGCGCTTTAACGGCCTGCTTACTTTGGACGGTTCTTGGCGAAGAATGGCGAATGGCGAGAATGAGAATGGCGAATCGAGCGACAATGACACACACACACGCATGCACACGGGAAACAAGTGATTTTGGAGACATTCGACTTCGAGAACCGCCCTCAAATTGACTTATCGTCCTATCCTCAACATCGTGTAATCTCAATGTGTCTGCAAAATAATCGATAGATAAACGCGAGCATGTCTATCCTCAAGCCAGATGCATTGATAGCCTGCGTGGGTAAAACGCGTTCAAAATGTCCTTTCCCCGAGTGTATCTGCGGCCATTTTGGGTCATTATAGTCATTTCTAGCGCACCGCTAATTCGGATTGCCTCCGCTGATGGAGAAGCCGTTTTCCTCGGATCCAAATATCCCACGAACACTGGAGTCTCAGGCTGTATTCTAACGTACTTGTCTTTTTGGATTACGACAGGAGATTGATTTTTTTATTTAGAATTAGTTAGGATTGCGGATAACGCTCCAACCTCCTTAATACCGCTACGCATGGTCACCAATATACGGATGACATCGAATCCGCAAGGGCCTACAACAAATGAGGACTAACGCAGGCTCGGGGTCCTTCCAGGGTTACCCTCAATCTTGGAAGATCATCCGCGTCCATCCTTGTGGACTCGTATTTGTGCCGATGCGACTTACACGCACTCATCAATACAAACATCCATATATTTATATACAGTCATCCATATACATTGAGCGCGTCCCTCTCGGCAGCGAAGCGTCCTCTTCGTGACGTCCATAAACAACCAGGCAGCGCTCGCATCACACGAATGTGGGCAATCGTGTGACGCACATAAACAAGCGAGCATAGTTGCCAGAGGAGCTCATACCGCGGCAAAGGCACTTTGTGTGTAGCCCTGAGGATGACGTCTGGTGCGTTCATGCACGGGAGTCATCTGACAAACGGAAGGCCACAATCCAGGTCTTCCAACTCGAGGAGTCAGTTTCGATCGCGGCGTTTTGCTAGCCAGGTTGTTCCTTTGCGCGCACACGGAGAACACTGCACTCGCATAGAGCATCGAACGTCATTGCGCATGCTGCGGTCGTGATCAACGCTGATCCCGATAGATCAATGTGAATAATGGATTTGTCCAGTTGGACTTCCAAATTCGTTGCGAGCCGAGAATATTTTCCAAGTGAAAGCTGCTGGTTGCGATGACGAATCGCCAATGCGGAAATTGATGATCCAAGGCTGCGAGTCTTCTGGAACATCCACAATGGCGAACCACGGTGGAGTCTGAAGGTTTTGGGGCTAGACGCCACGAGCGTTGTGCAAAAGTACACGTAGCTTGGGTTGAAATGGCGATCGAGAGGCTTGGTTGAGAAATGGCGAGGGGAATAACTGTGCGAATACTCCATTCCGTATTGTGCTCCTGGAGTCTGTGGATTTCGTAGGTAGGACAGCAGCGAGGAAACGTATACCTACCGTGGAGGTGCGGGGAGATCGGGTCTTTCCACCTTTCCTGCCACGACGGTCGATAGTCTTTTGTTCTGTCAAACGTCGCGAAATGTGCAGAGAGACCGCGCCTCCCACTCGAGATTAACCCTCCTCCTTCTTTGTCTCTTCCTCTCGCTTAGTCTCTCTCTCTCTCTTTCTTTACTCCGTGATACATTTGTGGGTTCCGTCGCGAAGACCTCTCTCTTTTTTCCACTCCCTCTGAGGTCTGTTTCGACTCTTATATCCATGTATACCTCATCTCTCTCTCTCTCTCTCTCTCTCTCTCTCTCTCTCTCTCTCTCTCTCTCTCTCTCTCTCTCTCCCTCCCTCTCTCTCTCTCTCTCTCTCTCTCTCTCTCTCTCTCTCTCTCTCTCTATCTCTCTCTCTCTCTCTCTCTCTTTCTCGCTCGCGCGCGCGCTTTGTTCCATTTTATTCCCTCCCCCTCTCGCATCTACGGCGATTCACGTCGCGTTTCTTTTGTCTATCACTGACGACGATATACCCATCCCCCCAACCCCTTTCTCCATATTCCGACCGTTTCTCCTCGCGCACGCTTTGAGAACGGCTTCCCCACAGGGGAAACCGCGCGTCGGTAGCTCGCCGCAAACCGCAGTGCTCTGTGTGCGTATATACGACCGAGTGCGATGGAGACGAGAATCCGTGAGTTTTTATTGGGGCGGCTGCGCGCTTCTGCTTCTTCTTCTTCTTCTTCTTCTTCTTTGCCACGGATCCTGGACGATCGTCCTCGTCGTCGCCGACCGCTTCGTCGTTCCTCGATCTCTCGTCGTTGTTGGCCTTTTTCGCTTATATTCCGCGCTGCCCCACGAGACGCTTCTTCGCTTCTACAGTATTTTTCACGAGGACACATGCGCCGGAAGATCTGGTGGGAATTTGGACCAGCGCTTCGCTGGTACGTTCCGCCTTTGCGACACTTGCAACCAGTTGGTAATGGTCAGAGATCCATTTGATTCAGTGCAGTCCAGATTAGGTAAGAGACACAAGTGTCTCCTGCCTAATCTGGACTTTGTTCTACGCGACATAAGTCTCGCGTAAAATCAACCAAGATGATTGAAGAATTTCCATTTATGTATATTTCGATTCCATCATTATGACCTGATACGTACAATGATGAAATTCATGTGTTAGGTAGCAGATCACTGCGACGCTGCATAGTTGATAAAAGTGGACTATACAGCATCTATCAGATTGCATGGTTGCATAGTTGCAGATGTAGCCTGAAGTACATCTTTTAGATCATCACATGATTGCATTAGATCATTGCATTGTTGCATCAGATCGTTGGATAGTTGCACAAGATCATTGTATAGCTGCAGCAGATCATTGCATATTGGGAACAGATCATTATTATGCTTGCATGACATCATTCCATACTCCCTTCAGATGATTGCACCCATGAGACTGATGGACAGTTTGTTCGGACACATTGCCACTGGAATATTGTAAAAGAGATGAACAACCAAACCTCGTGACTAGTTGCCCGATGTAGTATGGAGTTCATCTGTCAGATTGCATAGCTGCACACGATCATCGCACAGCTGCATCATACCATTTCATAGTGGTATAAAATCAATTGCATAGCTGCATTAGATCATTTTATAGTCGTATCAGATCATTACCGTACTTACATCACACCATTGCGTACTCCCGTCTGATCGTTGCACCCAGAAGACCGATGAACACTTTGTTCTGGCACATTGTCGCTGGAAAATCGCAAAATGGATGAACAGCCAATCCTCGGGCCGAGCCGACAGATGAATTCTGTAGTTCATTTTTCAGATCGTCGCATGATGAATGATCTAATGCATTATTGCATTAGATCATTGCATAGCTGCAATAGATCATTGCACAGTTGCATTAGGTCATCGAACCACTATCAGGTATCAGGTCATTGCAAGCACTAGGTATCAGGTCATTGCACCACTAGGTATCAGCTCATTAGCATACTGGCATAAGATCATTGCATAGTGGCAACAGATCATTAGCATACTTGCATCGCATCATTACGTACTGCCTTCATATGATTGCACCCATGAGACCGATGGATAGGTTGTTCCGACACTTTGCCACGGGAAAATAGCAAATTGGCTGAACAGCCAAACCTCGAAAATCCATTTGATTACCCAAACCGAAACTTCGCAGATCAAGGGCATCATCTTCCTCTCACATGTGCATTAACATTATACACTACAAGTTCGAAGAGACACGATTACGGCAGCGAATTCGCCAGCTGGTCCATAATTGCACCAACTCTTCGGTATCGCGCAAGCATATGTGTGCGCGGAAGGTCTTGACGGTCGGGCATCCCGTAAGAAGGGTTGTTGGCTATTCCTACCGTCCAGCTGCCACGCCAATACACAGGCTTCGTATATATAAGAAAGTTACGAGAAGACCTACCGCCATTTCGATGCACCAACTTCGCAGATTCGTTCTTTGTCCTTTTCACTTGCCTGCCTTCTGCACATTCTTCTTTGCCGTTATTTATGCTTCTTCAATCCTCCTCGTCTATTGTCCCACATTGTACGACTGTCTGTATCCACATGTCCTTTTTTGTGGTTCTTCCAGCAGAAAACTGGTGAAGTTTTGGGAACAGGTTGAGCAACAATTCGCGACTGTAAATGGCTCATCGTTGCACATCCGTAAGAAGCCTCTCCGGCATCAATGAGTTGGCATCATTGCAAGCTTGCCTTGCTCCATATGGAAGCTAACAAATCGAAACGACAAACACTTTCTTACCTATCGAGTTTAGTAGAAAAGAGAAAATCGTGGGAAAACCGGCAAGCCTGTTTTTTTCCTTTTAGTTTATAGTCGCTGCACCCGTACGGTACGCCGAGTCGCTGCTTATCAATGCGATCACGATATGTGAATTCAATGATAAAGAAGTAAAAATGTTGTCTCATACCCTGCTCTTCCTCGTTCTCACCATGATGAAGCAAGCTGACCAGCAAAATGGAGCGGACCAGGCGACTTTCCGGTATCACATCGTGGGAGTTGCGCCCTTTTGATTGCCAGCAATCGATACATACATATCTCACGTCGCGTAAGAGCGGTGGCTCACCTGTTTCATATATACGCGTATGTACGTGACTATCAAGCTTGTTCAACCGCTCTCTCATCCCCCTGTTCCCAGATACACACACACACACACGCACCCACGTATATACACGTTATCCCGAACACCAGACCACACTGTGCTGTCTTCCACCTCGACATTTTCAAATAAATTCTCGTGCCTTGTCCCCCGACTGCTACCACTCGATCCTGGTTAACTTTCCGGCTTTTTATTCAAATGTACTTGCCAGCGTCCAGCCAGCGTACATAAACCCTCCGAGTTGGTACATACACACATATGCACATTGTATGAATGAAATTTACAGTCACCAGCCAGAGATTTTATCGTTGGAGACTTTGCTCTGTCTTTTCTATTTTCACCTAGACTCTACACACCGGAATATATCTATACGTCACGCGTTAACGCACCAAGAAGCAGATACCGCGATATTCAATGATCAAAATGACCGGAAGAGCACATTGAACAGGCGAATCATCCTCCCGCATCATCTTTTTCTTAACCAAACTGAAGAATAGGACTGGAAAAGTGATGACAACCCGAGTCGAAATTTTCAGCCTCTTTTGCCCCCCCCCCCCCCAGATCCTCACAGTGGTAGGAGATAAAGGCAGTAAAGTAGCTTCATATTCAATGTAAAATGAGCTCCTACTTGATGCCTAGAACGGGAACAAATTTCCCTTTTCTCCACTCGCAGGCACTACGGAGGACGTCGAATTGGCACACGTATACACGCACACGCATACACTCTATGACGCATATAGAGATACATGCCGAGTCGAAATTTTCGGCCTATTTCAAAGGCCTTTGATCCTATGTCAGCCTCACTTGAGTCTGTTTACTGCTAAAAGTCCTACCATGGGCTCCTAACATGCTCTTCCTTTGCTGCTTATCTCCTGAATAGGCCCTTATACTCCTACCTAACCGAGCTGAAGTCGTTGCAGCTCCTCTTTTGCTGCTAGAAGTCTCACTATGGGTCCTAACATCCTACCCAACCTAGCTGAAGTCGTTGCAGCTCCTCTTTTGATTGCGTTTGGACCTATCGCCTACTGGCTGTTTCGACGAAACGAGGGTGGGGATGGTCGCATCCGAAAGAGCGGGTCTGATAGTTTTCAGTAACCGTCATGCGTTGGACTAGGTAGGACCGCGCTTTCGCCGTAGAGGCCTACTTTTCCAATGGCCTTTCCATTGTCTCCACCCAGCGAAACTTTCGCATTCGCTTCAAACTTGCCGCTGCGGCTCCAGCAACTCTCCAAAGTGGAAGAAATGGATCTTGGGCAAACAGTTACAATAATTTTGATAGGAATTGCCCTCACGTATGCATTTATACGCGGATTCCGTATATGTAGTATACGCGTGTGGGTGTATGCTTAGGCATACACCCTTAGGCATGTGTGCGGGTATAAACGGGACCTATGTAGGAGGTAAGCAGCAAAGGAAGAGCATGTTAGGACCCATAGTAGGACTTCTAGCAGCAAAAGAGGAGCTGCGACGACTTTAGCTAGGTAAGGTAGGTGTATAAGGGCCTATGCAGGAGGTAAGCAGCAAAGGAAGAGCATGTTGAGCAGAAGATGAAGAGGAGCCCATAGTAGGACTTCTAGCAGTAAACAGACTCAAGTGAGGCTGACATAGGATCAAATGCCTTTAAAATAGGCTAATAATTTCGACTTGGGAAGACTGCCAAAATGGATAGCTGAACATTGAAGAACAAATTCTCCATACAATGAAGCCAGTACCACCGAAGTGAAGTTTGCCAAGCTACGTTTATGTTTCTTTGATGAGCTGGACCTTCCAGTTCTGCCGAAAAATGATAATTCATTGGCGAAGGAGCGGCCAAAGCAGATACCGTTTCTTACACCGAAGAAGCTTTTGGAATCTCTTAAGAGGTTTCATTCGCAAAAGAGTGCGCTCGTAAACTTGATGCTGGCTCGCGCAAGATTCGCGGTAAGCCGGCACGCTTGTTGGCCGAAGAATGCATCGGTGGAATGCGTTCGCGTATACCCAAGACCCGGTGAATCGGAGAGGAGGCGAATATTTCCCAGAGCGGGGTGACGGGGGGTGTACGAGAAGTGTACTTGGAGAGGTGTATACAGAAATACACGCTCACCTTCGAGTGAGGTTTCTCCGCTTGCTCGTTGTCGAACGCGTACATCGAGACCGCACGTGCACCAGAATGCGCATCCTCACTACACACTCCAAAGGGCGGTATCCGCTGGTGGTTATACGAGCCTCGATAATACCAGGGTATACGTGGTATCGGGAGCGAACGAGAGGAGAAAGAGAGGACGCGAGAGGACCTTCGTAGTCGTCGGTCACCCCGGCAAACTTGCTCAGGTTCGTAAGGGCGTATGTCACATTAGGGTCAACTGGAAATTGGATGGGTTGGGTCGTTTTGATGATCAGTGATCCAGGCACGTGTCTCCGTGCGGATATTTTCTCGGGACCCAATTCCGCGTTCTCAGGCGGGGGGGGGGGGGGGGGGGGGCACTTTATGATAACGATAGGCACTCTGTTCTTTCTCGCCCATTCTGCCCAAGGCACATTCGTTCCGCATACTCCGCAGCTATGGTTCTTTGATCTTGAAAGCGGAGCTTTCCATTCTTCGGCCTTCCCAGGTAGGAATTGACGATGAAAAAAGGGCTCGCCAAGCTCTGAAACAAGGCTCACATTTTTTAATTCAGGCTCAGCACCAGCCTGATTGCAGGCCTAGCTGAACCTCTGAATGATAACGCGGTTTCAGGCTCTTGCACACAGGCTTGACCAAAGGCTGGTAAAAAAGCCTGTACTGAGCCTGAAAAGACGGCCCTGAGACTGAAAACAAGGCCCAAAACGAGCCTTAATGAAGCCTTCATGATCATTTATGACCAGGCTTATCCCAAACTCTTCTCGAGGCTATATGAGGCCTGTTTTTAGTTTTCTATCTTCCAGATTGGGGTAAATTTAATAAATTTGTAAAGAATGTTTATTGCGTCAAATTGATTCAGAAAATTAAGATAGAGGACAAAGTAAAATGTCAGTAGCGTAATTTTTTTTGCAGATACACAATTTTAAAATATTCTCGCATTTATTGCTAAATTTTTTTTTTTTTTCGTAAAAGTACAGAAAAAATATTATTTGTAACTTTTGTTTTTATCACAACCTGAAACGAGCCTGTATCCAGCCTTGATTTTTTAGCCTTAAAATTCACCGGCTGAATAAAGCTTGAAATAACCCTGAGTTTAGGCTAAGCAGCCAGCCTTGGTTCCAGGCTGCTCCGAACGATGCAAAGAAACCTGGCCCAGGTCTGTCTCACTCAGGCTCGGTGAAACAAGGCTCGCACAAGCTTGTTTCCATCGTCAGCCTGTGGATTTCCTACCTGGGTTTTTACCATTTTGATTTTGCATATTCCTGGGCCTGCTTTGGGAATACGGGTGAACTTGTCCCTCCGCCCTTGCTCACTGGAAGTCTCGCTCTCTCGGTCTTTGGATCTTTGCGCTTCATAGAAGCCACCCTTTTCTTGGATTGTTGCATGGTGAAGCAGCCAAGAGAGAGAGAGAGACGGAGCTCTCCCTTGGAGACTCGCCGTCAGCAGATGCTGTTGCATATGGAGAACAGAAAAGGAACAACGAAAGATGGCTGCTTTGCTCGCAGCTTTGCTCTCTCATTCTCCATCTCTTCATCTCTCTTTCGTCGCAGCTTCCTGCTACCGTGGTCCACCGCATTGTCTACCACCGCCTCTCCTGTAAATAATGTTCCCTGCTAGGCTCCTTCCAACTTTCCCGCGACATCTCCGCACCCGCTGCAATACGAAACGCCGTAATCCGGAAGATTCAGCGCTCCCGGTACAGGACCTCGGGCTCCATTCGGTCACCGGCACTTTTGCCACACGTGCGAGCGAGTCGAAGCAACATCAGGGGCGAGAGTCCGTGATGCCGCGGTTCAAGCAACAATCGCATGCGTCTCGACGCAGCCTCGCTCGCGTACACGCTCTTCTGAGTTTTCTTAGTACCTTAAGGCCTTAGGCCACAGTAACGGGTATAAAATCATGTGCGAATTTAACAATTTTTTTTCATATGAAAAACTGATTCACTCATAAAATTAATTACACATCTATTTAGTATGAATATCAAGCTGTTAGAAACGATATATTGATTTTTTTCGATGTACAAAATGGCCGACCACTCGAAACTTCTCGAAACAGCTTTTTTCCAATTGACGTGACAAATAAATTCAACAATTTTCACTCGATTTACTTCAAATTTAAAAGTGACGTTTCTGATTGCATTTCGCAGAGAAGTACGTACGGAATTTCTGATCAGTCGAAAACTTCTCATTTGATGAGTTGTTCGTGAAAAGTTATAACGAAATTTTTCACTGAAAATTCATTTATTAAGTTCAAATACCTACAACTTTTGAATGAAACAATATTTTTTAAATTCCGTACGTACTTCTCTAGGTATTCTAATGTACATTGACGAGAATTTTTTTTTGTTCTAGGTAAAAAATTGTCGATGCTAAATGGCACGCCGCGGAGCGCCTAAAAAAAGATAACAAAAGAAAATATTAGTAGTCGGCCATTTTGTACATGGAAAAAAATATATATATATATATTTTCTAACAACTTGATATTCATACTAAATAGATGTGTAATTCATTTTATGAGTGAAACTCTTTTTCATACGAAAAATTGTTAAATTTACACATGATTTTATACCCGTTACTGTGGCCTCAGGCCTTAAGGCGGGAGCCTGAATTAGAAGGTCCAAAAAAGCATTTTTTCGGGATTTTTTTAGAGAGAAAAGAAACAAGTGAGCCCAGCAAACCTTGAGGTACTTTTCCACTGTCGTCGAATATCCATAAGTGAATATCCATAAGTCGAATATTCACAAGTCGAATATCCATAAGTACGAATATCCATAAGTACGAATATCCATAAGTCGAATATCCATAAGTCGAATATTCATAAGTCGAATATTCATAAGTCGAATATCCATAAGTGGAATATCCATCAGTATGAATTTCCATAACTCGAATATCCATAAGTAAGTATAGGGGAGAAATGAGTGCCAGAAATGGCGGGAGGTAGAGATAAGTGAGTTTGTTTGAGTTTGGGATAATCCATGAACAACCCAAACCCAAACAAACTCATTTCTACTCTATACTCACTTATGGATATTCGACTTATGGATATTCCTTAATGGATATTGGCACGTATGGATATTCGTACTCATGGATATTCGGTTATGGAAATTCGACGTATGGATATTCTATCCCAATAATCTTTTCATGTATATTTGAAATGTATTCAAAAAATGTGTCAACATGAAACAACAAATTACCGCAGATTTATCAGCCTATTCCATGTGCGTCTTGCAACTGCAGTCCCCAATCGGTGAAACAAATGCAGGTCGTAATTCTTGACCGAACCAAACAAACCAACAACATTTTCAATTGTCATATATTTTTCTTCTGCATGAATTAAGAAAATTCTGAAAAAATCGTGAAATTACAACTTTTCTCACGTTTGAGACAAAAAAGTGTTTAAAAAATACACTTTAACATGCTATAGAGATGATTTAAAAATACTTTTTCAACGGCTTTTTTCATTCACTTAGAAGAGATTTTCATACTGAAGAAAATAAACTTTGGTTCGATTCAATACGTCGTTCAGTTTTTTTTTGCTATCACGCCCGCCCATTGGGAAAAATCGTGAAAATAAAAACTGGAGGAAACGCGCTTCAAAGTTTTCAATAGGAGGAAATATCAATATCAAATATCTATCGCTTCTCTGCTTTTGGCCTCGTATCTTCGAAAATATTACAATTGGCCTCTGTAACTTTGTAAATATATTCTTGGATAGTTTATCTATCAATTTCAGCATAAAGTAAAGGATTTTTCGGACCTTCTAATTCAGGCTCCAGCCTTAATCGATCTTCCAGCTACGGATTTACCTGCCTAGCTTGGCGACAACGCGATGAGCGCGTCCAGAATGCGATAATTTTCTATGTCAAGCAATCTGGGCCTGGGTTGGTGCTAAATCATTGATGCCAGGTAAATTGAAATAATTAGTCATGCGTTCGATCGCGAGAAAACTTTGAGCTCTGCAGATTTTACTCTTGTCCTCATTGACTTTTCTCTCCCCCCTCTCTCTCTGTAAATATATATATATATATATATATATATATATATATATATATATATATATATATATATATGCAAGACCGAGAATAAAGCCTGAATACATGCCAGTTCGATCTATATCAAGTCCATCTTCACTCTGTACATTGGTCAATGAATGAATGAATTTCCTCAAGCGTGTGAAACACTGTGCAAGATTTAAACGGAACATTTATCAAAAATAAAAATGAAGAATTGTACAATTCTCGCCTCGTTAAATTGGTGTGTGCTGCCTATATATGTATATATATAGGCAGGCACATATATGTGTGGGTGTATGTGTGTGTATGTGGGTGAGTATGTATGCACGTATACATACGGTTTAAGTGAGAACCTGGCGAGGACTCCGCGGATGAGGTGAAATCCCCGATGGGATTTATGGGTACGTAAGTTTTATGCGATCGTTAAAGTCGAGAGCTTTAATCGCGCTCGTAGTCGCGTTCACGCGCACCCGATACATTTTCGTCGAACCAACCCCGTTGTTGAGAGGCACGATGTGGTACCATATATATATGTATATATATATATATATATGCGACAACACGCGTGTACAGGATACCTACTGCAAAGCTTCCACCTTTTTTTTGCGTCTCCGTTTTGTAGCAGGAGGCGAATATTCCGCCAGGACCTCGTGGCAGTGAAACGAGCGTCGCGCTCTCCCAGCAAAGCTTTCGTTTTTTATCTCTCTCTCTCTCTCTCTCTCTCTCTCTCTCTCTCTCTCTCTCTCTCTCTCTCTCTGTCTCTCGTTCTTGGATTATCCAACCGGCGAATCGCTTATTCGTGTATAAAGCTTTTTTTATCCTTTTCGTACCGTTTTCTTCGACGAGGACTCGCGCCCCTTCGCGACCACAAGATTCTTTGTTTGCGATCGTTTCTCCACCAGAGGAAGAGGAAGAAGGAGGAGGACGAGGAGGAGGAGGAGGAGAACGAGCATGAGAGAAGTAAAAGGAGGTGGAGAAGGCGTACCGCGTGGTCCCCGCGATGCGAGAACGCGGTCTTCCCCTCCGTCCCTCTGCGCCGGGCCTCCGGGAAGATAGTGGCCATTGTGGCACGATCTGGACAAAGGTCGCCATAGCGACGGAATTCAAAGGGGACACGAAAATGGCGATTTATGCAAATTCGAGTCCGTTACGCGTTCTCGCCCTCTCTCTCTCTCTCTCTCTCTCTCTCCCTCTCTCTCACACACACACACCCTCTCTCACTCGGGTTGTTCGCGCCTGGAAAAGATTAACGAATAGGAAAGGGGCGAAAAAACGGTGAAAAAGAATTAACGATTCCGCATTGCAATGGAAGCGAAAAGTTCAACCTATTCGTCTACGCAATATGCATAAAATTTCATTCAATTTTGAGCTTGCGGTCTTCATTTCCCGTCTTTTAATAAATTTTGTAACTTTTTTTTAAATAAAAAAATATGTCTTGGTCTTCGTGTTTTTTCAACGATCTAATGACTTCCTCTTTCTTCCCACCCTTGCCGCTTCGTCATTTCCGGCTATTTACGGTCCCACTCGGAGTGTTGCCCACATCTACACATAGAAAAAAGATTTATCATGTTCTAATGAATTGGCACATTAAAACATAATTTATTAAAAATTAATAAATGTTTACTCGTATGGAGACAGTTTTTATGAGATTGTAACTACAGCATTTATTCGGCATCACGAAATATGTTTTTTTGGTGCCGATTTTTCACATAAAATAAAAGCTATATTTAAAATAGAAAATTGAAATAAATATTTTCTCAAATCACATAAATACTACTTTACAATTACGAAAACCTTGGATTTCGCGACTACGATACTGATGCGCGCATGTGCACTTTCAACGCTACGCCCTCCAACGCAACGGGCTCGAGAGCAGGCCAGTCATCAGATGTAGCTCACGCATGCGCTTACCATGTAGCTTATTCCTATGCTTTTGGCACAATGTGTGGCACAATTGCTTTTGGCACAAGTCTCAGTGTTTGGTTTCAGAAGTGAGAAACTCGAAAGTGAGGAATTATTTGAGTGTAAGTAAGAAAATAAAGTGAGGAAAAAACGTTCAAGTGAGAATATAATGACGGACGAAATGACACAATTCCTCAAAAAAAACCAGCTGGGGGATTATGAAGAATCCTATTAGATGTTAAGAAAAACTCTATTTGTCGAATATAAAACACCTATTTCTTCTAACTTGTATATCCTATTAAATGTTAAGAAAAATTCTTAGTAAATCTTAAATATAAACTTAAATAAAAAAATGTCTTAGCTGTTAATAAAATCGTAGTAGGCCGACATACGAATAAGAAAACTTATTCGCCGGGAGACAAACTTCTTTGTCCTTAATAAATCTTTTTTCTGAGTGTATTTGTTTTCTGATGTTCCACTGGATCGCACTATCACGAGGGCACAGGGGAACTGTGGAAAACCCGTGTCCATATAGGCTACATTTTCACTGCGTTCCCCATCGGAAGCTGAGCGGTCAGCCATCCGAGTATTGGCAATCAACGTTGTTTGACATTTGGATCGAAAAATGCGTTTTTATTTTATGGTGATTTCAATTTCCACCTGGGATCCATTTAGCAACGAGCCTGGCAAAGTTTATATCCTTGAAAAAACTGCAATGGAATAAAACGGATGTGGAGATTTTTTTTTCAATTTTTTGTACTGCCAGAAATTCGTTCGTAATATCGGACGAAAAGATCGCGATATTTGTGCACGTCGAAAAAAGTCTCCGGGAAGTTATTTATCCGAAGTTAATTTGGCGTCGAAAAACTGTCGAAACGCGGTCCGCGTTACGAGAGAACCATGTGTATCTATATATGGGGACGGAGAACCCTTCTTCAGCGTGTTGCGAAGCGATATAGGGGATTTAATTTTTTTACTTTGTTTTCTGTCTCGACTTCGATCGACCCGCGATAAACGGAGGCGCACGGTGGCCATGTTTCCACCGTCTAGATCTCTCGTGCCCATATTGCACAATACATCGACTGCATATTCGCTGTGAGTAAAAAAAATATGTATTAGGGCGTTGAATAAGTTCTCACTGTTTTCTAACGGTTGGCGTTACCAGAACTGCGTGCGTGTAGTTCTAGATGGTAATGCATCTATAAAGAAGTACTATAAGCAGAGCTTGATATTCAGTGTATGTGATTTCGCCGAAGTGTAAGCAACTTTTTTTTTCATAGTGTTAATTCTTGGACTGCACACTGGGTCATTTTGACCCCATTTTTTTTCAACTGACAGTATCGCAAAACGGGGTAATCTATTGGGCCGGAGTGCTAGAATGTTCCCCCACTCCTACTCTATAGGTGAACACTCGGCCCCCATCCTACATCCTGCCCGAGTACTGAGGACAGCTGTCGAAAAAGGACCTGGGGTCGAATCGACCCCATTTATGTAGTGCGGTACCGTTTAGGTAGTGCGGTGAGAGTGAAAACATTTTTTGCGTGAAATTTGGTGTTTTATTACTACATGTAAGTGAGTTACGATAGAAAATGCTCATAGATATTTTTTTATTTGGGCTGCAGTAAATGATGTATTTAGAATGCCGATCATAAAAATATAAGCAAGTGTCCGTTATGTTGGAGGGCTATGTGCAACGAGCACCGAATGTACGTATGCGTCGATTGTGGTAAATGTGAATGATAATAAGTCTTTGAAGTAAAAAAATGCGGGAAATATACGTTTCCAACAATCAATCTGCCGATGGAGTCGATTTTAAAATTTTTTCACTATCCCGAAAATGCCAAAATTCAAACCTTCGAATAAATATACTTTTTGGAAAGACAGTCGACAATGTCTTTTTTTCGTATCTACAAACCTTTGTATTTAAAAACCTCAAAGGACTATTGGTTATATTTTGGAAAAAAAATATATGATCTTTTTCGTGCAAGTGAAGTATTTTCCAACGCATCTCCCACTTTGAACGAATCTTTGGACACTAAATTTGTGTTTCACTTGAAAAATAAATTTTTGCGATAAAATAAAAATCTAGGGTCGGATTGACCCCATATGCAGTCAGAGGTTCGTGGCGGAAGTTTGCAGTCGAAGGATTAAACATGTCAAATTACGTGCCAAGAAGAGAGTAATTGCGGAGCATTTTACTGCACTACTTTACTTAAAAAAATATGCAGCTGAAGAACGCAGAATTCTTGTTGAGACTTATGGCGACCATGGTCTGTCGGAAACAACATGCAGAGATTGGTTTAGACGTTCCGAAAGTAATGATTCTGATGTGTGCAATTGAAGGCATTATTTCATGAAGACATCCCAGACGCTAACTGAACTTGCAGAATCATTAGGAATTAATCACACAACAGTTTCGAAACGTTTGAAAGCATTAGGAAGTATTTTTTTCAATAAAGTCTTTATTTCACGGAAAAGAAACCACGAGAACTTATACAGCATCCCAATAGAAATTTGAAAAAAAAAGATTCCTTCATTTCGGACTGGAGTCTTATAGGTTGTCGCGAAGTGTCGTAAAAAATAAGTATATGATGCATACCCTGATAAGGGGAGGCCACGACGTTCGGATCAGGGATTTTCTTCAAACCTTGTATACTTTTAGTATTCCATTAGGACAACATAATGTGCAAGTAGCAAGGCGTACTACTTAGGTGTTTTCGAGAAAACCACAAGAGGAGTCTTACGCAACCAATATCTACCGGTGCGTAGCGACACTGAGCACGAGACGACGGCTGTCAAGTGGTTAACGCTCAATGTCCGTAATCACTGGATCGCTGGATCGAGTCCCGCTCATGCGATTTTTTTTCCAACACTGGTCATATTCTTTCACATATATTACAATTCAAAGGTAATACAATGAAAAAATATGTGTATTTGTATGAATCTTTATCAAATTTCCAATTTTATTTGGTTGTTTACTAATTTTTATTTTTATTTTTTTTAAATTTATTTTTTATCGTGGTAAAAAGGGAGAAAAATCTTTTAAAGAACATAGGCGTCTCCACTGCGCCAGGGGTTAGGAGTTGCCTCATAAAACCCGGAGCAGCATCGTCACCCGTGTGCCGGACTCTCATCTCGCATTCACGAGATGCATACCGGCTAACACCCCCTCCCCTTCCCCCTTCCCCTCCCCTCGCCAAAAAATCGGAATTTCTTGGTCAGGACGGGGAAACCACTTCTGTCCGATGACCGGCCGTGGACTGCGTTAGCATTACTTCCGGCCGGACATCCTGTCCATGTCCTCTTGTCTGATCGGATCGTCTAGTCGTGGTCTTGGCTACTGAGTGTCGGCCCTCATTCGCTCAGTCACCCAAGCATCTGTCTGCATTCTTTCTCCTAAGGACAGTCTCTTCGAAGGTGGATACGAGAGCCCACCGTTCGCTGTCCTGGGTTATCACGCCAACGATGTTGTCTGGCATGATTTCTCCAACTGTTGCCTCTAGTCAGAGTCTCGTCTCGGTCCATCGGTCACATATAAAGAATGTTTGTTCCGCTGCAGTCCGTACCCTTCCCATGTTGTGCAGGTAACGTCTAAAGTATCCGTGTCCCGTCATGAACTGCGTGAGATAAAAATTTATCTCCCCGGAAGCCCCTTCCGATCCACGGTTTCAGTTCCGGTATCAGTCGTTTTGTCCACGTCTCAGACGTCTCGTTTGTCCATTTGGTCTACCATTGTCGTATCGTCGTCTCCCGTTCCCTTCTTGCCGCATCTGTCCTAGATTCTCCTTCGCTCAAAAGCTAGGAGATCCACCGGGATCACGCTAGCTACGACCAGAAGTGCCCCTGCCGAGACAGTTCTATAGGCGCACGCGATCCTGAGCGCACCTTGTCTCTGTAACATCGTCATTGCGTATCTGTATTTGGCTACGTGGAGTGCATCCCCCTATATCTTGGCGCCATATAAGAGGATCGAGTGGGTCGTCGACATAAGTAGCCGACGTTTACTCGGTCTTGGTCCTATGGTATTCGCCATCAGGCGGTTGAGAGATTTTACTCTCTCCGCCGCCCTCTCGACTGTCCGTCGTATGTGGGGCCAGAAAGTCATCTTCGTATCCAGCGTGACGCCCAGATACTTAATTTCTTTTCTGGTCTCCATCATCTCTGTCCCGACATTCATTGGTATTATCGTCGGTATTCTCTTTTTCGTCAGTATCATAAGTTCTGTCTTGGCTGTGGCCAGTGGAGTCCGTGTTCTGTCATCCATCGGTCTCATCACTTGGTTCAGTCGTAGCTGGGCCAGACATGGATCGCGTTCGACGATTACAGCCACTACGTCGTCGGCGTAAGCAACTAAGAAAGTCTCCGGCGCCATCTCCAGCCGCAGCAAACTGTCGTACACTCCATTCCAAAAGTCCGGTCCGAGAATTGATCCCTGGGCGACCCCCGCCGTGATCGTCCGGGTTTCTTGTCCGTCCGTCGTTTCGTACGTAATACGTCTGTGCCGTAAGTAATCGCTTAGCATTCGGAGTACGTACGGTGGGACCACGACATCCTCGATGCTCCAATTGTCGATCGTCCCTTCCTGAAGCCGTATTGTCTGTCTGACAGTCCTCCAGCGGCTGCGATTGCGTCCGCGAGTCCAAGTCTTATCAATTGTTCGTACAGTTTTTCTGTCGTGTCGAGTAAGCTCAGCAGGCGGTAGGTCGACGGCGAGTGTGGGTCCCCCTTGCCTTTGGCAATGAGCACCATCCTCGCCACCTTCCACCGCTCACCGAAAGTGCCTGCC
Source organism: Ophion obscuratus (assembly GCA_964007375.1). Lineage (NCBI taxonomy): Eukaryota > Metazoa > Arthropoda > Insecta > Hymenoptera > Ichneumonidae > Ophion > Ophion obscuratus. Next base: position 9,133,672 of record OZ023319.1, read on the forward strand.
ATCAAACATGTGTTGTGCATGTCCAGGAGGACCCGCAGCCTCAGGTTGTCCATCAGCCGCAGAATCTCCCCTGGAATACCGTCCGGTCCTGGGGCCTTTCCGACCTTAATCGAGGGGGTCGCTCTCACAAGCTCCTTCTCGAAAAAGAGTGGTATGTCCCCAGGTTCGTCGTCATCGTCCCTTCTCATCTCGTACGTTGGAAACAGTCCGTCAATGATCGTCCGTGTCGTTGGAGGGTCCATCGCGCCGATCGGCGTCCGAACCCCGAGTCTGCCGGTTACTAACTTGTATCCGACGCCCCAGGGGTCCCGATCCACCTTGTCGCACAGTTTCCTCCAAAGCTTCCGTTTTGTGTCCTCAATCGTCATCGTCAGTTTTTTCCTGGCCGTCCTGTAAGCTGTTCTATGCGTCTCTACTTCGGGTCCCCCCCTCGCCCGAGTGAGTTTCCTCCTACAGGCGAAGCAGGTCCTCCGCAGTTCCGCGATTTAGTCCGTCCACCAGTATTGTTGTCGGTTTCGACCGTAACGTTTCTGTGGCATCTTATATTTACAGAGCCGCTGGATAAGTTTCGTCGTCTCGTCAATCAGTCGTTCCGCGCTTTGCTGCCTAGTCAGTCCGTCGGGAATATTCCCCTTTGGAGTTGGTGCTGCCATCAGCTCTTCGAAGAATCTGTCCCAGTCGAGTTTTTTGAGGTTCCACCGCAGTGGCGGTGTACTCCGTCGGGGTTGAGTTGCCATGTTGCCTCCCACCTCAAAGGCTATGTACTGGTGGTCACTGACATTGTAGCCCTCGACCACCCGCCAGCACTGTGAGACGGTTCCGTCCGACGTCAGTGTCACGTCGGGAATGGACTCCCCAAAGCCCGGTCTTCTGTACGTTGGCGTGTTTCCCGTGTTGGCCACTGCTAGGTCCAGCCTCGCGGCCATCTTCAGCAGGAGCCGTCCCCGTTTGTTCGTCGTGGTCATTCCCCACTCGATCGCTCTAGCGTTAAAGTCGCCTGCGACGACTACGGGCCCTTGTATACGCCGTAGCTCATCTTCAAAAAGAGACACCCTCTCCACGAACTCCCCGATGGTGCAGTTTGGCGTTAGGTACACGCTGACATACGTCAGAGCACCTACCGTTGCCCAGACCAAGTCGTCTGACGTACCGCGAGAAGATATCCGGGAGGCGGTCTCCCCCCTGGCCCAGATGGCGGCGATGCCCCTGGTGTTGGAGAGCCACGGCGGCGTTTTCACGTCACGGTATCGTTCGGATAGTATCAGTATCGTCGCGTCAAGTTCGTCAGCTATATGCGATAGCAGCAGCTGTGCCGTCTGACTTCGGTTCAGGTTTCCCTGGAGGAGCTTGGTCATGTCTTGGTCTTGTTCCTGCTCTCTTCCAGTGCGGCACTGAAGACAGCGCACGAACCGGTGCCCGGCCGATGCGCCACCTCCAGTTTTTTGGCCTCGGTGCACAGGAAGCAGGCTGGTCGGTTTTGGCACGTCTTGCCGATGTGTCTCCCGCCCCCGCACTTCCAGCAGCAGTCCGTCCTATCTGGTCCTTTGCAGTTCCGTCTCGTGTGTCCGTAGCCAAGGCACCGGTAGCATCTTGGTACTGTCGTCCTGAGTCGGATGCGGCAATTAACCCACCCAATCTTAAGTCGCTGTCGTTCCAGTAAGTGCATGGCTCTCTGCGATTCTAGCTCGCACACCGCCATGCACTGTCCGGATCTGTTGGAGCCGAAGATGTGTACCTTCGGATCCCCTTCCTGTCCCGTCTCTTGTTTGAGGATCGCCGCGACCTCCTCGGGAGTCGTGACGCAGTCCAGGTCCATAATCTCCAGCGATGTGCTGGGAATCATGGCCCGGACGCGCCCCTCCTGGCCGATTGCACTCTGGAGGGAGCGCTGGAACTTTTGGCTCCCCTCTCGTCCTGACTGCACTTTAAACAGCAGTTTTCCATCCTTTGTCTTGCGGTAGCCCTCACCGTTACATAGTCCGTCGCGGGGTCTACTTTCGTCTTGACCTGTCGCAGTAAGTCTGCGTAGGTCGTGCCGTGTTGTGGTTTGACAAGGATGGCCGTCCCCCGAGGCATAGGGCGCGATATGTCCTGCCTGGCCACTTTGTTGTTCTCGTTCACCTGCTTGTTCTGTTCTGTTTTTTCTTACGTTTCTTTTTGGTCGTTTGTAATTGCCAGCTCCTCTCTGGCGGTTGCGTGTCGTCAGTCGTCGTCGGTCTTTTCGCCGGCTGTTGGGGAGGGCTGGCGTCAGACTCGTCACGTTTTCGTTTCGGCGTTGGCTCCAGTTTCGTCTTTTCATCCTGTCCGGCTGTCCTTATTTTCCTGAGCCTTTCGCATTTGCCCATGGCGATCTCAGCAACCTCCGTGATGACTTTAAGACCGTCTTTTGTCTCTTTGTTCACCTTTTTCTGTATGCTTGTATTTTCCTGCATGACTCTGACTCGCTTAAGGATTATCCGCAGATGGTCCTTAAGCTCGTCAATCGTCTGCATTTCAAGACACTTTGTCGTTGCGTTTGTCAGTAGGCTGCCGCCTGTTGCGCTCTTAAAACTCGCAAGGCTCGCATTGCTGGAGACGCTGCTGCGTCTCGTCCGGCTCGTGTGAACCTCCAGCAAGTAGCTGTCTCCGTCCGTCTTGTCCTCGTCTGTCTTGTCTCCTATTGTTGATTTGCATGTTCTGCAGCCCCCAGAATCCTTGCTGCAACTTTGAGCCACCGGGGCTTGCACCCAGTTGGAGCTCAGGGTGGAGTCCCCCCCGTCTGGGAGTAACCACCTGGGGTAGTTGTTTTGGTTCATGCGTGTTCATCATAATTGCTCCGTCTACTCCGTTCTATGTGGGGTAGGTGTGAGGTGGTCAGAGATCTCCACCTGGAAGTTTTGCGTTCTCTCTTCGCGTCTCGCCAGAGGGTGAACCGGCAAATGAACCGTGGGTTCATTTTCTCGTGGGCGATACCCGTTTATAGGGCCCGCTCCATCCATGACCCGCTTGGAACAAATACCCGTCTATACGGTTTCCTTTTAGCCTTGGGTGGTACTCGTTCACAGGGTGCCCAGACTCACCCCGCCACGGGGCCTCTGCCGGGCCGCTCAGAGGAGCAAGTGTTTTTGTGTATGAGTGGTTGTCTAGCAGCCGCTTACCATTATATGCGGCTGCGGCCAGAGCTTCCCTTAGCCGCTTCTGTTGTTGCGTTGTTGCGAGGGACATTGGCGCGACAGTAGCGTTTCCGGCGGGCACGACGTGGACGCAGGGAGATAGCATTTTCCCCCTTTGCGGCTGTTACCCACACAAAGGGGCTGCTCGCCTTACTAATTTTTATTATTACAACAGCTATTATATTCATAATTATCGACAAGTAAACGACCAAACGAATAAAGTTTTCCTCAAAGTGTATGCCTGTCGAGTTTGACTTTCGCTTTCCAACCCTGGCCCTCCCCCCATCCTTTCAAATCTGTGTCTGCAGGTCGAAGCGTGCACAACAGTTTCGGGTACGTTACCCGCTTTCAAGTATAAGGGATTTCGCAAATCTCGACAGGCACACACTTTGAGGAAAACTGTATTCGTTTGGTCGTTTACTTGTCGATAATTGTAAATATAATAGCTGTTGTAATAATAAAAGTTCGTAAACAGCCAAATACCATTGGAAATTCGATAAAGATTCATGCAAATACACCTATTTTTTTCATAATATTACCTTTGAATTGTAATGTATATGAAAGAATATGACCAGTGTTGGAAAAAAAAATCGCATGAGCGGGACTCGATCCAGCGATTACGGACATTGAACGTTAACCACTCGACCGCCGCCGTCTCGTGCTCAATTTCGCTACGCACTGGTAATATTAGTTGCGTAAGACTCCTCTTGCGATTTTCTCGAAAACACCTAAGTAGTACGCCTTGCTACTTGCACATTATGTTGTCCTAATGAACTACTAAAAGTATATAAGGTTTGAAGAAAATCCCTAATACGAACGTCGTGGCCTCCCCTTGTGAGAAAATAACCAATTGAATCAAAAAAATATATTGGTTGATCCAAATAAATGTGCTGCTGCGGAGTGCCACCGGTATATGAGATTGTTTCAATACTATAAAATATTGGAAAATGTAATTGATTTAAATAACATACCACCCGGGAAAAAAAGTTCATGCCTGAGTGGATATGTTCATATATGTTTCAGATATTGTCATATATGTTTCAGATATCGTCATATATGATTCAGATATTGTCATATATGTATCAGATATATTTATATCTGACATTTTACAGTATCATATATGATTAGGTCTGATCATATTCCACATCACAAATGCTTAAAGAAGATCATATCTGATCACATATCCCGGGGAAAATGGTCACATCTGAGCAGATATGCTCATGTAGGTGTTTATCTGCAACATAAATGAATCTGATCTGATCATGCATGGTCAAAGATGAACATACATGTATTTTTATGCGCTCAGGGGTAGCTCTATATCTGGTCAGATATGATCGCGCATAAGTAAATATGTGCAGATATGAATTTGTAGCTGAACATGTCTGCCCATATGTGGTCATGTCTAACCAGATATAGTACAATTCACGACTACATTCGAGCTCACACATGAATAGACTTGAATATGTGCGCGCATGCATGAACATATCCAACCAGGTATGGATGAATACGCAACCGAACCCAACTCGTGCATGAGCGGGTCTGAAAATATTTGCCCATGTACGATTGTATCTGCCCAGATATGGAATTATACTCGAATTCATCCAATTGGATCTACCAGGTGTGTAAGTATGAAACCGGAATTTTTGTACAGAAAAAACACGTTTATTGTAATGATATGATACAAAGTATCATATCATTACCGTAGGTACATCCGCCAGTTGTTGTTGTGTTTGAGCGTCGTCTTCGTCCAACAAGGCTTGCAGGTCAGCGTCTTCAAACTTTTTCGGTGGTCTTCCACGTTCTTCGTTCCTCACGTCAAAATCGCCACTTTTGAACCGTTTGAACCACTCGAAACACTGTGTTTTACCGAGAGCATGCTCACCAAACGCCTCCACAAGCATTCGATGCCATTCGGCTGCGGTTTTCTTCAGATGAAAACAGAAAAGTAGTGCTGTCGGCAAATCGTAATTTGTTGGCACAAAACTCGACATGTTTATCTCTAATAAACTAATGCTACTGAATGAAACTCCTGTTATTGTGAGTTGGAAATCTTTGTCGGATATCAATACAATAACAAGACACCGCTGACGTGATGTGTCGGTAACTGCATCGACATCTAGCGCCACCTATGGGCAAATTCCGGTTTCGTACTTACACACCTGGTATATGATCATCGCTGAACATGCTTGCCCACGTGTGATCAGATCTAATCAAATATGAATCAATTGATTCATATTTCATCAATTGATTCATATTTGAACGTATTCATCCATACCTGGTTGGATATGTTCATGCATGCGCGCACATATTCAAGTCTATTCATGTGTGAGCTCGAATGTAGTCGTGAATTGTACTATATCTGGTTAGACATGACCACATATGGGCAGACATGTTCAGCTATAAATTCATATCTGCACATATTTACTTATGCGCGATCATATCTGACCAGATATAGAGCTACCCCTGAGCGCATAAAAATACATGTATGTTCATCTTTGACCATGCATGATTAGATCAGATTCATTTATGTTGCAGATAAACACCTACATGAGTATATCTGCTCAGATATGACCATTTTCCCCGGGATATGTGATCAGATATGATCTTCTTTAAGCATATGTGATGTGGAATATGATCAGACCTAATCATATATGATACTGTAAAATGTCAAATATAAATATATCTGATACATATATGACAATATCTGAATCATATATGACGATATCTGAAACATATATGACAATATCTGAAACATATATGAACATATCCACTCAGGCATGAACTTTTTTTCCCGGGTGGTCTGATATCGTCAAATCTAATCATACATGCTCTGATATCGTCAAATCTAATCATGTATGCTTTGATATGGCCATTTTTCTTATGCATGATTAGACAAGATCCAGATATGATCAATCATATCTGGATCATATATAATCCAGATATAATCAGATGTGATTTGGTCTGATAATTTTTTCTCGGGATGATCATACATGCTCATAAGCATACATGATCTGTCATGACACTATATGAACAGATATAGCCAATTCTCTTGTCTGATCATATCTGATTCTACAGATATGCTGAGATATAAGCATACATGATCTGTCATGACACTATATGAACAGATATGACCAAATCTCTTGTCTGATCATATCTGATTCTACAGATATGCTCAGATATAAGCATACATGATCTGTCATGACACTATATGAACAGATATGACCAAATCTCTTGTCTGATCATATCTGATTCTACAGATATGATTCAGATATGTTCAGATATGATCTTTTTTTCCCGGGCATTTTATTTGAAAAAGATCTTCTGTTCTCTGAATATCTACATTATCCTTCAAATAAAATTATATTCTATTGAACACATTCTATATACAATCCGTAGATGTATTGGATGAAATAATTAAGCAGTTGCAACAAACATTTTTTATTTCGTACAAAAATATAATCCTTAGAATTATTTCTTTACAACATCGAAACGAATATGCCATGGGACGTAAGTTTTTCAATTTGTTTAAAATCTTAAACAAAAAGTGAGCATTAGAATGATCATCCACGATAATAGTGGAGAGAATATCAGATTCCAACTGATTAAAGCAGATACTACACTTTGATCTCAGCTACAGGCCAAGAAGCGATACTCTTTAGAGTTTCTCGAGCGTTTAAGTAGATTTTCGGTTCGCGCTATGCTTACGAGAAACGAGCGCGCGTGCGGCTTCTAGTGGTTACTCCGAGAACTACGGGTTTTCTCACACCTAAAATTTCGGTGGCGTTCGGCCATGATTTGGTTGAATTTTTTCAACCAAATGTGCAAGAAACAAATTTTACTTTCGCATAATTTTTTAACCAATTCAGACATTTGCTTAATATTTTTCAATCAAAATAAAATATTAATATTTTAACGAATAATGTACATGAAATCAATATCGGATATGGTGAAAACAATAAAATAACATATTTACTCAATAGAAATTTTATTTGAATCAAACGAGCGAAATTCAATTTTTTTTGTGTACTCGAATCAACAATATTCATGTTATAAATTGAAACGCTTTTTTCGTTCGTTGCAGAAATTGCATTCAAAACCATATAATTTGTTAGCGATAATTTTTTAGACAGGTTCAATAATATATTGTTCTCGGCTAACAATATATCTTTTGAATGAAAAAAAAACTTTCAATTTTATCATGTCATTGAAGTCAATAGCGTTTCATTTGGACTAATAAATCCGATTATTTACACCAACAGTTTTACAATTGAATCAACGAAATTTCATTCAATGACACCAATGATATTCGATCAATAATTTTTCTTCTCAGTGTAGGTATTTGCTTTCGATTTTTCCTATAGGCTTCAATTTTTTATTGGAAATTGTCGTAAGGGCGGGGGACGCGTTTCCGCGTTTTTTCAATGTAGTTTTCGACCTCTGTTGAAAACTCCGTAATATTCGGAATCGGCGGAAAATGTTCTCTTGGAACGACCCTTCAAATGGTGTCAAGGTCGAAAAAAATCGTTCGTTTTTGCATCTGTCAAAATCACTAAAATCTTGAAATTTGAACGGCCGTAGCAGTGGTCCTATTTGGGCCACGGAGACTTATTTTAAAGTCATAGAGAGGATTTTGATGGACTCAGAGAATGCAATTTGATTCAGCCCGATATCTGAATTACTTTTTGCGGAAAGCCCACTTCAAAAATGGCCGAAAAAGAGGCCAAGGAATATGTATAGGAAAAATGCGCCAAAATAGTTGGTCCAAGTTTGTAATTCTGTCAAAAATCGAAAATCTATCGGACCTCAATAAGTTAAACGGCGTTTTGAAGACCAAACGATTATCAAGAGAATGCGCGCACAGCAGACTTTGCAAAACGAAACAGAAAATAAATTATCACTGATTCAGTAAAGATACTTTTTTGGCCGAAAGATGAAAAAAAATCGATTTTTAGTATTTTTGAATAAGTCCATATCGATGTATTTTTATCCACAAATACAAGTTCGCCATTTACTTCCTCCATAACCTTCAATTATGTTAAAATCCGTCGAATGTGCGTGAAAAAAGTTTTTTCCCGTTCAGCCGATATAATTTCGAGCTTCCGACAAAAAATTCGTGATATTCGTAATCGGCACAAAATTTTTGAAAGAAAATCGAAAAAAAATTGTTTGCACCCTTTTACGCTCTTTTTCAAGATTGTCACATGCCTGAAATTTTGAACGGCCATAACATTAGTTCTATTTGGGTCACAGGGACTTATTGAGAGGTTTCCGAAAGGGTTTTTGGTAGACATATTAGAATGCCGTTTAATTCCTCCTGATATCTGAATTAGTTTCCGCAGAAAGTCCACTTTAAAAATGGCTGCAAAAGAGGCAAAGGGATGGAAACATTCGCAAAAATCGTTGCTTCGACTTTGAAATTCTGCCCAAAATCGACAAATAACAGTAGCTCCACGAATCAAGGGGCGGTTACTAGAGAAAACGATTACGAAAAGAATGCGGACAGAGCGGAGTTGAAATTCGAAACGGAAAATCGATGACCGCTAATCCAGTAAAAGAGCTTTTCTTTACCAAGACCTAAACAAAATTTGCATTTTAAATATTTTTTTTATAAGTCCCTATCGATGTATTTTTATCCCCTGAATACGAATTCATCATTTATTTCCTCGAACGTTTAGAATTTCCATTGAAAAACCTCGAAAATGGATGGAAACGCGTTTATTCATATTTTCCTAATGTAATTTTTGGCCTTTGACAGAAGTTCCTTCATAATCATAATCAACAGAACATTTCTATCATTAGGATCGTCTCTCTCTCTCTCTCTCTCTCTCTCTCTCTCTCTCTCTCTCTCTCTCTCTCTCTCTCTCTCTCTCTCTCGCTCTCTCTATCCATCTATCCATCTTGCGAAGTAGACTTAAATACCTACGTAGCCATGTCCGCATACGAACACGTGCTCACACCCAACGGGGAATAATGCATGTCCAGGGATCTATAATACTCCAGGAACTGCTGTTTAGTCAGCTTCGTAGCGGTGAACTTAGCTACGGTTTTTAGTTTAAAGCGCTATAACTCAATCGGACGATGAGATACGGGACCCGCCTACTCCACGCCTTTTCCTATAACTTTTGAGTCCTAGAGCCTGAGTAAGAAGAGAGAGAGAGAGAGAGAGAGAGAGAGAGAGAGAGAGAGAGAGAGAGAGAGAGAGAGAGAGAGAGAGAGAGAGAGAGAGAGAGAGAGTGAGGGAGGCAGAGAGAGTGAGGGAGGCAGAGAGTGAGAGACAGAGATAGAAAGACAACTAGCAAGAAAAGACGAGAGAGTTTGAAATGGACCGAACAAGATGGAAATAGTTCGAGAGCTGAAAGGCCTTCACCCCGATCACTGACCGAATAACGCAAATAATGACCCCTCGGGGAACTAAATCCAAACGTGTCGTCACATTCATCCAACGTTTTACGCAAATTTTAATCATCATCCTCTGTTTCAATATTTTCAGCGTTCTATTAACTCCAATCAATATTCAATCAATGATATGGAATAACGGTTGAAAATGATTGAACATTTTTACGCTGTATTTGCATGTCGATTTTTTTGGCATTGGGGGGGAGGAGGCGCACTCGGAAAGAATTTATTTATGGCAATTATAATAGCACTCGGTATTTTGTATCTGGCCTCGACTAGTCCGGAGAATTGCCAATGAAAATATGCAATCGGTGACTGAGCCACCCCCAAGCCACCCCTAAACGTACTCATACTCGACCCAATCCTTTATCTCGTATGAGGAAGTAGGATTGGCAAAAAAATATCGATGTATCGATATATCGATATTTTTTGTTCGATGTATCGATATTTTCAGGCGATATATTGTATTTCGATGTGTCGATGTATCGATATAAAATATCGAGTATCGAAAACGTATAATAAACGATATTTTTTCCAATAGCAACACCGACCCCGTTGTCGCCATTGACTATACTGCCACCAACTTGTCTGTTCAAGTGGACAAACTTGGAACTAAGGCCGCTCCGACCCGTGTATGTATATAAACTCTCCACTAGCGATGCTGCCAACTGGACAGACAAGTTGGTGGCACTGGTTGAACAATAATTTGTGAGTATGTGACTTTAACCGTGTTAAAAAATTACTCTGTAACTGGCCTAAAAACAAAACTAACCTCAAACTTGGACATCATTTATATAATCTGTGCCTCGATCATACGTCAACGATTCAACCAAAGAACATATATTACATAGAAGTTCACTAAGTACAGGCCTTATGGGAGCGCTGTCACGGTTTCTTGGGATGATACTTAGTTATCACCCCAGCCACCTAAAGCGCAGCCTATATCGATGTGCATGAATCATCCAAAGAATATATGTTCTTTGATCGTGTGTGGCACACCGATACGTCGCCGCGCAATCTACCGGCGAAATTATGCACTACATTTTCTGTGCCAACTATCAATACCCCGAGTAGAAATTGTTCTAGCCTGTCCGAGTTACGACCTAGTAACTGTCTCGCTCAATTGAGCTCATTCGAACTGACCAATGGTTGGCTCGCTATGAGCTAGTAATATTGCGAATGTTTTGTTATCCAGCCCTTGTCTAGTCACTGCCCAGCTGATCTTGGTCACAAATGACAAAGTGAGGTTATGTGACTACGTGTAGTTCCATCGAGCGAATGACTCATGGCTGGCTAGCTAACGTGAATTTTAGATGGCTTTGCAAAAGGAAAACAATTCTCAAGTGGGTATGACGCCATGACCTAGCCAACACTAGCTAACTGCGGCTATGCGCCCCTTGGCTAGTCACTGCCCAGCTAATCTTGGTCACAAATTACAAAGTGTGGTTATGTGACTACATGTAGTTCCATCGAGCGATTGACTCATGGCTGGCTAAGCAACTTGAGTTACAGATGGCATTGCGAATGCAAGCATTCTCAAGTAGGTATCTGGCCATGACCTAACCAGCTATGCGGCGGTGCACCCCTTAGCTAGTCACTGCCCAGCCGAGCTTGGTCGCGAATGATAGTGTGGTTATGTGACTACGTGTAGTTTTATCGAGTGATTGGCTCATGGCTGGCTAAGCAACTTGAGCTACAGATGGCGTTGCGATTGCAAAAATTCTCAAGTAGATATCTCGCCATGACCTAGCCAGCTAACTGCGGCTGTGCACCCCTTGGCTAGTCACTGCCCAGCCGATCTTGGTCACAAATGCCAAAGTGTTGTTATGTGAATACGTGTAGTTCCATCCAGCGACTGGCTAATGGTTGGTTAAGCAACTTGAGTTACAGATGATGTTGCGAATGAATAAAATCCTCAAGTCGGTATCTCGCGATGACCTAGCCAACACTTCCCAACTGCGGCCCCACTAACCGGAATAAATGATCAGACAAAATTCAGAAATAAAACAAGTAGAACTGGCTCAGTGGACAACGTCACAACTCATAACCCAGAGGTCCCGGGATCGAAACCACGTTACGACGTAAACGTTTTTCTGAGATAATTTAAAGCTGAACCATTTCTATAGCTGAACCCTAAAGCTGAACCCTAAAGCTGATTTAAAGCTGAACCATAAAGCTGAACCCTATATTTACAGCGCAAATATCATAACCCTAATTAATGAACAACGAAGAGTATCGTAAAAGGGTCCAAGGATGTAAATAATGTAAAAAAAATCACGAAAAAATATATATATATAGCCGCAATTTTTTTTGTTATCTAATCGTCACATAAATTTTTTGTTCCCAGTCACTACCTGAAAAAACTAGGTCATGGCTAGGTCAGAAATATAATACAGCCATGAGATATTTCTTTCTATCTAGTCACCATCTTATTTTTTGTATTCAGTCACCAGAGGATCAGGCCGTTACAAGGCTGGGTAGTCAATCGCTAAGACAGCTAGCTAATGGCGATTCGAAACATCACTTTACTAGCTTGTAGCTAGGCGGTGATGAGCTACGTTTTCCACTCGGGACGGAACCTGTTCTTCCATGTGATATATGTTCTTTGATTCAACGCAATGCAAGCACAACTTGTCAATCGTGAATGCAGAATCCACAAGTAACAAGTGTTTTGTTTTGCGCAGCCATGTCCAGTGTGGTATGGAAGTGTTTTAAAAAACTAGATATTATTTATATAAAACTTTAGATCACTATCATGATTGTCTGAAAGGATGTCATCCGTCGTTTGGTGTTTATTTGTATTGAACTGGGCAGAGATAACACAATCTGTTTTATAAAACGGACTAGATTTTTCTAGTATCGTTACAAAATCTTACCGATATATCCATATATTTGTTTCGATATATCGATATGAATAACGATATATGAAAAAAATATCAATACGATATATATCGATACTTTTCGACCCTTCCGACATCCCTATGAGGAAGCAGGTGGCTGCTTCCGATTCACCATAGCAATCGGGCCCTTCGAGATGGTTTTCTAGCCGCACCTAATCCTCGCGAACCGACAGTAAAGGACGACAAGTGTGGGGTGAAAGTGCACCCCTGCGGAAACTGAGTTAGGGCTTTGGTCGGGACCATCTTCATTTTGCCTCACTTTATTAGGGCCCTAGTCTGGAAGCCCCACATAAAAGCAAAATATCCAGGCCTTTTAAATATCCTCAATAGTGCCTCATCAAAACCATTGTAGTCATATGTGTACGTGTGTGCACTGTAAAAAAGAAATGTGTATTTCCATATGGTTTAGGCTTGGAATTCTATCGCATATTTTAACACGGTTGATTCCGCCTTGTTCAAATGAACACACGGCATGCAGGCTGCTTTAGGGCATGGCAGTCCGTCTACTAAACGAATAGAATATTCCATAATCTATACGTATGAAAGAACATGTCCTACCTGATTTATGAACTCCGAGTGAAAGCCGCTGAAGCTAATTACATGAAATTTGGACAGTAGGTTGCTTCTGTGACGTGAGCACCCACTGAGAAGGGATTTTTCGAAATTTAACCATTCAGAGGAGAAAGAGGGTGGCAAAGTTTGTAGGCGAAGTAAAAAAATCTAGTCAGAATATCACTTAAAACTTAGTATTAAAGCTCTTGATCACAATACATAAAACACATTTTTGAGGATTTTCGAAATTCAACCCCTAAACGAAAGAGGGTGGCAATGTTTGTACGAAAGCTAAATAAATTGGGTCAAATTTACTTGAAACTTTGTATTACTGCTCCTAGACTCAATTAATAGAATTTCAGCGCTTTTGGAAATTCAATCCTTAAGGCGTCTGGCCGCCTTGGCCGATTGAAAAATGGGTATATTTCGATCGAAGAAAAAAATGGGTATATTTCGGCCGAGGAAAAAAAAATTGTCTTCTTCACCGAAATTATGGCTTACCATAATTTGTCTAATGGTCGAAAAAAAACCGCTACGCTACATTGTAGCGACACTACTCACGAATGAGCTGATTTTTTTTTCTTTAGATGTGACGTGACCGGGTCACAGCTGGGACAACGACCCCGCGTATCGTGCGAAGGGCCTCCGCGGCAATCTGCATAATGACGCCATTTTTTAAAATATTATGAATAGAAACTCATTAACGTTATTCTTAAAGCCCTTTCTGGCGTTGTGTAAAAAAATACAAATATTCCGGCCCATACTTTCGAGTTTATTATTTTTTTAAAATATACCTATTTTTCGATCGGCCAAGGTAGCCAGACGCCTTAAAGGGAGCGGAGGGTAGCAAAGTTTGTATGGTAAGAGAAATATCTGTTCAGATTTACTTGAAACTTAGTATTAATGCTCTTCAGCACAATTCTGCGTGTTTCTTAATAAAACATTTCAGGAGCACATCTCATTAAGGAGAATTCTACACAAGTCTACGCGAGCGAAGCCGCAGGCGGAGTACTAGTTCGAAAATAAAACAAAACACTTCACTGATAGTTCGAACTCAGTGGTTTTTTTTTAATTTTAATACGCCATTCTCTGACCTACTGAAATTATTTTTGTCGACGAGAATAATTTGCCTACACATGTAATCGAACCTACAAACAACCCGCTTATCTTCTGCCTATACTACGTTCCCTACCACTACGCTATCAAGTGCTTGTTGCATCCGAATGCGCCCGATATGACATAACAGACACTAGTAATACCTATAACTATACGTTGTGACACATAAACCATGTCACAACTAGGAAATCCACAAATAAACCCTTGAAGGGCCCAATGTGTATCAGGGCTAACCTGTTTATCTTCTGCCTATACTACGCACGCTACCACTACGCTATCGAGTGCTTGTTGCATCCGAATGCCCGATATGACATAACAGACACAAGTAATACCTATAATTATATGTTGTGACACATAAACCATATCACAACTAGCGAATCCACAACAAAACCCTTGAAGGCCCCGAAGTGTATTAGGGCTGACCTGCTTATCTCTGATGACATAACAAACACAAGTAATACCTATAATTATATGTTGTGACACATGAGCTACGCTACGCCATATCACAACTAGGGGATCCACAAAAAAACCCTTGAAGGCCCCGAAGTGTATTAGGGCTGACCTGCTTATCTCTGATGACATAACAAACACAAGTAATACCTATAATTATATGTTGTGACACATGAGCTACGCTACGCCATATCACAACTAGGGGATCCACAAAAAAATCCCTTGCGGCCCCGAAGTGTATTAGGGATGACCTGCTTATCTTCTGCCTATACTACGCACGCTACCACTACGCTATAGAATGCTTGCTGCATCCGAATGCCCGATATGACATAACAGACACAAGTAATACCTATAACTATACGTTGTGACACATAAGCCATATCACAACTAAGGGATCCACATAAAAATCCCTCACCACCCCGAAGTGTATTAGGGATGACCTGCTCATCTTCTACCTATACTACGCACGCTACCACTACGCTATAGAATGCTTGTTGCATCCGAATGCCCGATATGACATAACAGACACAAGTAATGCCTGTAACTATATGTTGTGACACATAAACCATATCACAACTAGGGAAATAAATCCCTTTCCGGCCCGGAAGTGTATTAGGGTTGACCTGTCAATTTTCCGCACGGACAGGGGTTGCGATCGTACAAAAGAAGATGAACAAAAATCTTGTTTACCTTCCACCAATCAAATTGGACGACCACTACCAATGAAAGCATACCCTGTTCACAGTTTAATAGCCAAACCTTCAAAAGCTCGCAATTCTTGTTCAACTCCCCATGTCTACCGAGTCTCCTACTTGATGTCAATGTCAAATATAATACTCCCAGGGCTGGTGCCCAAGTGTACGTCAGGTCTGAGAAATTTCATTCCCCTGGCAATACCATCTTCGGGTCTTTGGGTTCATTTGTAAAAGATACGATGTGTGCTGCACAGCACGCACGCACACACACACACACACACACACACACACACACACACACACACACACACACACACACACACACACACACACACACACACACACTGTGTGTACGCAAACGTGTAATGGGGAGAGAAATCACGGGAAAGGTAACCACGCACCACGTTTCTCTCTTTTCTCTTCGTTCCTCATCGTCTCTTCATCTTCTTCGTGAACGTTATGTCGGGGAACCAGCGAGTTTGCGTGCGAGAGAGATCGTGAGAGAGAGAGGGGGGGAGAGAGAGAGAGAGGACTGAACGATCGTAGAAGTCTCGTGGCAAAAAAGTGTTTAACCCCCGGCACACACGCGAGAGTGAAGAGAGAGCGCGTAGGTTTGTTTTAACAAGGCATTTAAAGCGTACTCGGTAAACATTCGGAGAGAAATATCGGTTGTTTATGGCACGGTGATTTATCACCTCGCGCTAGGAGAGAAAAAGAGGGAGCGAGACGACGCTACAACGAGAGAGGGAGGGAGGGAGAGAGAGAAACGACCGAATGGACCGAACCAAATGGGACGACCCTGTGCGCAGAGTCCGTGCGGTGGATATGGGCTCGAGAGGAGATGAGCAACGGAATGGGATAAGCGAAATAAGTTCAGGTGAGTCTCTCACTAGTTCTTTCTCATTCCTTTCCCTCTTACGTTTCTTTTTAATTCTCCTTTTTACCGCTCTTTTCATTCGTATTATGCGTGGAGGAGTATTGTTCTTGCCCTCTGGCTCTGCGTTGATCTATGCGCTTGCGAAGAGGATGAAGTTCGAGGGAAAAAAGGGGCAAATAATTGTAAGCGCGATTCGATAGTGCGAATAAATGGATAAACCGTAAAAACGAGCCGGGTTCAATTAAATTTGAGTTATGCACGGTGCGTGAAAATTCATTGAGTTAGTCTATATATATATATATATATATATATATATATATATATTGTGACGAGAATAAATTTGGCGCCCCCGCTCGGTGCGCGGGGTCGAGACGTCCCTCCGGCTTGGGGCCGACACTGCGACCACGACGAGCTTCCATGGGGTCCCCTGAAGGAAAATTACCAATTGTTAATCCCCCCCCCCCACCGTTTCTCTTTTTCTATATGAAACGTCGGTGGCCTCCCGCGAGCGAGAGAGAGAAGACGAGGTTTGGGAGACGGTCGCGCCATCGGAAGCGACTGCGGCGAGGGCGTCAAGTTGAGGCGGAGAGAGAGAGAGACACCGGAGACAACGAAGCGACGCGCGGGCTGCGAACGCGCCCAAATTCATCCACGCAATAGGGGACGGCGAGCGCATGCCCGCTCACCTCCCGCCCGTCTACTTATCCGTCGTAGGCCCACCGTCGCGTCCGATCGGGTCATGTAGCGAATCGTCCACGCACGATCTGGCTCGGGATCGTTGAGAATAATTTATATTCGCGCGCGCTAGTCCCGTGGCGCGACACCGGAACACGCGCGCCCGCCCTCTATACGGGAGATCACGTGGCCCGCGTGAGAGAGGGCCGGCACGTTGGCCCGCGTGCCGGAGAGAGGAGCTTCCTGCGAGGTGTCGAGCCGGACGGACGTGGACAATCAGAAATACGCGGTCCAGCCAAAATCTCCGGGTGAGCCAAGCCGCGCTTCCTCGTGTCAGCTCGGTGGCTGTAGACCGTAGATTCGATCCTCGATCTCGGTGCCGTCGCGGCCGCGGCCTTTTCGCGTTATTATGGGGAATTCCGGTGGGAGGGTCGCGCCCGTGCATCCCGCCGTAGGATTCGCGTCGTGGTCGCGCGCGGGAAGTCTCAATTGTCGCGTCGGGCAAGTCCCCGAAAATCGTTGTTATTGTTGTCGCGTATTTGGGTGAAAGTGCATAGAGTGAGTCGGATTCCCGTCGACGATCCTCCGAATCCGCGGCTGGACCTGAGGGGGCGCAGAGACGAAAATAATCGTTCGCGAAGGTGGAGAATCTCTGATCGGAGAGTTGGCCTCCCGCCATTCAGCGGGACGCGAGCTCGAACCCGTGTAGAGCCTCGACCGTTTGGCCCGGTATAACGGGTGTCTCTGTCCTCCCGTCGGATTGTCCCGGTTCTGCCGCTGAGGACGGTTGTCGATACGGGAATCGAAAGAGTGAGTGTGGCGACCGGGAAAGATTTTGTCGCGTTAAAGGATAAATTCTAGCTCGGCCGGGTAACCGAATAGCGGGGGCCCGGTTTTATTTGAAATCGTTATGGCCGTTAGGCGAGAGTGAGGAGAGGCCGAGACGAGCTCGCGGTAAAGTGTAAGTGAGTGTAGGTCCCGGTCGCGTGTGCGAGTGTGAATATCCGTTCTAGTCTTTTGTCGCGTGTCCCGTCTCGGGAATCGTTTAATTGTCGGGTGAATTGTGTTAATAAAATCAGAATAGAGAATCGCAAGACTAAATTCGAACTCGAGTCGGGTTAAATTATTTTCTTTTCCCCAGTGTCAGTGTTTGTGTAACGCACCCCCCCCCTCTACCATTTTCCCCAGGCTGCGGCAAAGCCGGGTATTCCCGTCCTCCCTCCCTCCATCCCGACGAGCCGATTTTCGGCTGGCGCCCTATAACAAAAATAAATCGTCGGGAAGGACGAGGACGGGATTTTGTGGCCTCGCGGATATCCTAAAATACTTCTCCCGTTTCCCCTCGAAAAATCGGTCACAATATACAGTGCAGTCTGAAATGTAATGATGAAAAGGAAAATTTAGATGTCTTTTATCCAAATCATTGTATGTTCTACGATCTTTTCTAGTTTTCGAAAAAAAAGCTTTCTCCCGAGTGGAAAACGTAAATCATCACCGCCTAGCCACAAGCTAGTAAAGTGATGTTTCAAATCGCCATTATCTTAGCGATTGAATACCCAGCCTTGTAACGCTTTGGTCCTCTAGTGACTGAATACAAAAAATTCGATGGTAACTAGATAGAAGGAAATATCCCACGGCTGTATTATATTGCTGACCTAGCCATGACCCAGTTTTTGCAGCTAGTGACTGGGAACAAAAAATTAGGTGGCGATTAGATAACAAAAAAATTGCGGCTGTATATTTATATTTTTGTGATTTTTTTGCACATTATTTACATCATTGGGCCCTTTTACGATATTCTTCGTTGTTCATTAATTAGGGTTATGACATTTGCGCTGTAAATATATTAATGGTTCAATTTTAAATTATCTCAGACAAACACTTACGTCGTAACGTGGTTTCGATCCCGGGACCTCTGGGTGATGAGTTGTGACGTTGTCCACTGAGTCAGTTCTACTTGTTTAATTTCTGAATTTTGTCCGATCATTTATTCCGGCTAGTGTGGCCGCAGTTGGGAAGTGTTGGCTAAGTCATCGCGAGATATCGACTTGAGGATTTTATTCATTCGCAACGTCATCTGTAACTCAAGTTGCTTGACCAACCATGAGCAGAGTCGCTCGATGGAACTCCACGTATTCACATAACCACACTTTGTCATTTGTGACCAAGATCAGCTGGGCAGTGACTAGCCAAGGGGTGCACAGCCGCAGTTAGCTGGCAAGGTCATTGCGAGATACCTACTTGAGAATTTTTGCAATCGCAACGCCATCTGTAGCTCAATTTGCTTAGCCAGCCATGAGCCAATCACTCGATAGAACTACACGTAGTCACGTAACCACACTATCATTCGCGACCAAGCTCGGCTGGGCAGTGACTAGCTAAGGGGTGCACATCCGCATAGCTGGCTAGGTCATGGCCAGATACCTACTTGAGGATGCTTGCATTCGCAACGCCATCTGCAACTCAAGCTGCTTAGCCAGCCATGTGCCAATCGCTCGATGGAACTACATGTAGTCACATAACCACACTTTGTAATTTGTGACCAAGATTGGCTGGGCAATGACTAGCCAAGGGGCGCATAGCCGCAGTTAGCTAGTGTTGGCTAGGTCATGGCGTCATACCCACTTGAGAATTTTTTTCCTTTTGCAAAACCATCTAAAACTCAAGTTAGCTCGCCAGCCATGAGTCGTTCGCTCGATGGAACTACACGTAGTCACATAACCTCACTTTGTCATTTGTGACCAAGATCAGCTGGGCAGTGACTAGACAAGAGCTGGATAACAAAACATTCACAATATCACTAGCTCACAGCGAGCCAACCATTGGTCAGTTCGTATGAGCTCAATTGGGCGAGCCAGTAACTAGCTCGTAACTCAGACAGGCTAGAACAATTTCTACTCGGGCTAATAGAATAGGTTTTTTTTACTCTTTTGCAGATGTACTGCTCTTCCAGAAGTTTCTTAAAGCAGTCGGCAGTCATTTAGACTAGTAAAGGGTGTCTCAAAATGACCTGACATTTAAATTTATTAATAAAACATGTTATTTATATGAAAAGTATGAGAATTTTTATTTTAAAATCGCAATTTTTATTACACATCACCGCGGCGCATATTATCACGACCATGAAACTTTGTCTGCAATAACTGCATGGCTTTGCCCGCAGTGTGGCAGGTTGCGCCATCTTGTTGAAAGAGTATGTTTTCCAAGTCCATGCCGTTTATGCCATTTATCGGATATTGTGTTCCACACATAACCTCCATGTTTGTACCTTGTATTAAAATGAATTGCATGCAAAAAAAAAAATATTTATTTAAAAAAGACAAGCTTTTATGTAATGTACTAAAAAGTGGAAAATATGTTTTTTTACCAAGTCACAGTTATGTGTCTACGAATAAAAGTCTGGAGCGCTCAACTTTTTAAATGTTTAATAAATTTCATCAATTCAGTTTTTTATTTACCGTACTGAATTTGGCGCAATAGTAATAAGAGAAATTATTATCACACGTTTATACTCAGTTCCAGGATGTTTATTTTAAAATTTTACGGTTGATCTACAGTAAATTAAATAGAGTTGATATGTTAGCCATTTATGAAAATTAAAGATTATATGTCAAAATTTTGAGCGCGCCAAGCTTTTATTTATAGTCGCATATAGGTGACTTGGTAAACAAAACTATTTTCTACTTTTTAGTACATTAAATAAAAGCTTGTTTTTTTAAATATTTTTTTCTCATATACACAATTTTCCACGTTTTAGTATCAAATGATTTTACTAGCTAGTTGTTACTCTCAGTTTACTATTTTACGAGTTTGTACATTAGGAACATGGAATGTTTGTAAAAAATAACAAAGACTGTAATTGAGATTGAACTTTCGACTAGTTGCTGCATATAAACTTTTCACATACAAACACAGTCGGATTCGATATCGCTAATTTTATATGAAGAGTTTAAAATTTTATGGATATATTTTTTTAAAGTTGAATCATGCATTGTCACCTTTTAGATGCATGTTTGCAAAATGTCGGAGCTCCAAGTAGTCGGGAAGTGGGTGAAATATCGATTTTGCATCTCACAGAACTTAAGGTAAATAAAAACTTGTAAAATATTCATACTTTGAAAATGAATAATACGTTTCATTAATAAATGAAAGTGTCAGGTCATTTTGAAACACCCTTTATGAGTATTTTTTTAATTATCTGAACTTCAATGACTAATCGTCTCGAACCTAAAAAAAAATCTTTTGATCAATATCTAAGGCATTTACGTTAGTGTTTAGTTGGCCATGTATTTATCACTAAACAGTGCACTCCACAATAATAACACTAGTTTAACATATTGTGAGGATAGTTCATATACGACAAAAACAAATAAAATGCATTTTTCTCCAAAAATACAAAAGATCGAAGAACTTACGTGCAGCGGTTCGACTAGGCATTGGTAAAAGGCATCTAGATTTCTCTCTTCGACGTCACTTTTCGATCCATCCAGTGTTTTCCAAAGATGGGCATAATTAAATTACAATGTAATTCAATTATTAATCTGGTTACAAAGTAATTAAATTACAACGTTATCTCATTGAATTGTATCTCATTACATTGTAATTGTAATTATTCAAGACCTATAACGAAGTCTGGTATAACGTACTTGATTACAAAGTGATCTGATTAGAATGTATTCAAATACTTTGTAATTTAATTACCTCGTTACTAGTTATGGTATAATATAGGAGAAAATGTAATTTTATACTCGCAATGTGGATAAAAAATGTGATAAATTATATGTCGCTCGGCCTAGAAAATCAAAATATTGTTTAGCTATTGATCGCTTAATAAATTCGAATTAATATATAATCGATTAATTTGTGATTAGATTGACTTTCAATTAAATCACATAGTAATTAACTACATGAGGTACTTGTGATAACTAATTATTCAAGTGATCCGTTTCAATGTAATTAAATTATCAATTGCAGTAGTAATTGTAGCTGTTAATTATTGATTTAATTACTTTTTGACCATCTCTGATACACCAATAAGTAAGTAATAAATAATAAGTTATAAGTAACCTAACCTGATGAATGAAGTCCAGCGGGGTGAAATTTTTGTTACTTATTACAACAAAAATTGCAAAACCAAATGTCCAAGGCTAGAAGTATCGCAGTCTTCAATATTCTTTACACAACTCGAATACATCAACCTACGAACCGCAGCCAATTTAAAAGTGCTAAAAAATGCATCTTAACCTAAAATTTCATAACGAATCGGGATAAAAAGTATCCTGTATGTTATTTCCTGGGTATAATGTATATCTATACCCATTTTTTAAAATCAATTCCGTGGAATACTTATTGCCTGATGCGCGCACATACAAACAAAACAGACGCACTAAATTTCCAAAAATTGGGCTTTTGGCCTCTGCATCGTTTCCAAACAACAATTACTCTTATAACACAATATTTCATGCCCAGGCACGGCTTCATTCCGTTTTTATCACACATACACATATACGTATAAATAAATTTTCATATTTTTATATCATTTTATGTAATATATAATTTTTATTACACGTATACATATATACAATACGTATACACAATTATGCGATATTATGCGTACTACCACGTGGTCATAATTTGCACTCCGCTGATCATATTCATGAAGATGTACCACGTGGCTTTGGAAGTCAACTGATTAATTCCATCGATTCCGCACCGACACGGAGCTAGATCGCCCTTTGTGCCGGTGCGCGGAAGCCCAAAAAGTGGCTTCCCATGATCGCGCGACCCTGGCGATCCAGCTAATAAGACTGTAGTGCCTCACGGGTGAAATGATTTGTGGGGACGTGCGCTATTTTTAAGTGGCGCGCGTCGCTCGCGGTTCAAACACGGAAATTCCTCGTAGAGATATATCGGTTGGTGGCGGTCTCCCTCTCTCTCTTTCTCTCTCTATACATACATACATACATACATACATACATACATACATACATACATACATATATATATATATATATATATATATATATATATAGGCTGCCTCAAAATGACCTGACATTTAAATTTATTAATAAAACGTATTATTTATTTGAAAAGTACGAATATTTTCATTTTAATATAAGGTACAAACATGGAGATTATGTGTGAAACACAATGTCCAATAAATGGCCGCCTCGGCCCCGTTTGCGAACGTTCACTCTTTTGACGAAATATTCAGTAACATTTTGGCATAATTGCGGACTAATTTAATTAAGAGGTTAGGCCACTTTAGAGGCCGAAAAAATAGGCTTTTTGGGGATTTTTTTTCAGAAAAACTACAAAATAAATCGAGATTACAAAAAAGGGTGCTTACCATACATATCAGTGACTGTATACAATAATTTTTTTAAAGCGCGTAATTTCAAAATGGCGACTGCGCAGCGTTTATCTCTAAACTGCATTTTTTAAGTTGGCCGGAAACACAACTCAGACAATTTTCAACCGATTCACTTGAAATGTTGAATATATCTTGAAAAATACATTGTCTATGGAAGTACGTAGGATTTCTTCTATATTGCATAGTTCATTTGTTATTAACAATTATCTGACGATTTTTTAGGCAAATTTTTCACTTCCCAAAAATTCTCGTCAGATAATTGTTAATAACAAATGAACCATGCATGTATGCGGTATTGTGTACCACACATAACCTCCACGTTTGTATCTTATATTAAAATAAACATATTCGTACTTTTCGAATAAATAATACGTTTTGTTAATAAATAAAAATGTTAGGTCATTTTGAGACACCCTTTATATATGTATACATACATACATACATACATACATATATATACATACATACTTATATATAAATATATACATACATATATATATATATATATATATATATATATATATATATATATATATATATATATATATATATACATACAGTCACATCGAAGAGGACACATGGACGATATTCAGGTAAGAATTGGAAGGTGCTATGAAGAAGAGGGCAGAAGCGCGACCTGTTCGTTAACCGCACCCTTGCATATGAGGAAGAATCGGCCGCCGGAGCGGTCGTGACGAAAGCCTCGCGCGTTATTATCGTAGAAAATACAAGACATCTAACAAAATATGGCGGTATCGAAAAGAGGCGGTGAAAGGTTACAAAAAAAGCGAAGGTAAAAAAAGAGGTATCCTCATAGCTTTCATCGCGTCGTCGCTATACACGCGGCATTTTCTCTCTCTCTCTCTCTCTCTCTCTCTCCCTCTCTCTTCTCTCTCTCGTATATATATAGAATATATGCGGCTACCGTTGAAAATGAGATCCCGAATTATCCCCAGCTCTCAGTCCCACAGCTCTCGCGTGATCGAACCCCGAGATATACACGTACATACGCCCCTATACATATGATAAACCTGCGTATGCGTTGTACCTGGATACGCGAGAGCGCGTGTGTGTGTACGTGCGTCGATGCTACCGTGCGCGCGAGAGGACCTTTTTACGTTCTACCTCGCGCTCTTCATCCCCGGGACTCGAGCGGGACTTAATTCCCTCACGAGAATAAATTGACCACGCATATAGTGAATGAAATACTCCGTTGGAGGTCCACGCGCGGGACAGCGATGACGCCAACGGAGACTCATCCGCGGGGGCACCGCGCACTCTTCCGCGATCGCGTTAGACGGTCGACGACGATTGGACAATAGAATTATATATATATATATATATATATATATATATATATATATATATATATATATATATATATATAGAATACAATATATATATGCATGTATGTATATATGTATACATATAGTGATATAGACACATTTATATATTATAACGACCAGCATTCATGGGTATATGTATATATACAGGGTGAATAGTAATTCAACCTATTCCTTAAAAGGGATTATACTAGAGGTAATTTGCAATGAATTAAGGTAGGACACCATCGTGACGAGTAAAAAAACAATTTTATTGCAGTTTCTCAAAGTATACGTATTCAAGAATATGTGAAAAAATGTTCAAGTTAATATATTGAAAATTGGCCACGTTATAGGCGATTTAGTGAGAGCAAGTAGCGCAACGATTTACGTTTACCAAAACTTTCGATCGCGTTTTTCTCGAAACGACTTTTCTCGACCTGGCCTGAATCATAACTCTAGCTATAATTGTCCCATCTTCAATTTATAAAAACCAAAATCTTTTTAATTGCAGTAGCTACCCCCATGGAAATTTATGTATGTAAAATATATGCCGAAAGTATATGCTACATATATATATATATATATATCGGTCGCATATATAGTGACGAAAAATAGAATAATACGTATATATTCAGTATATATGCACCAAATATATGACGCATATATGACCCATATATTTTCGATATATTTTTCTGACCAAAAAAATATATGCTACGTATAAACACTATATATGATGCATAAATGAGGCATATACGACGGATATATTTTCGATATATTTTCAATCTATTTTTTTGTCAGAAAAATATATCAAAAATGTATGCGTCATATATGACTCATATGTGTGTCATGTATGTGTCATATATGACGCATACATTTTTGATACATATTCCTGACAAGAAATATATGCTGTGAACAAACAGTATTACAGTTAAACTTAATAAAACGTAATTTACAGTTAAAGTACACTATGACATATAAACACTATATTCACCCACATGAAAATAAAATATATAAAAAATATATGGTAAAATATATAAAACCTGTATTAAATATAATTGGTTCGAAAAGTTGGATATGCCAATTATATTTTTGGGCAAGAGTAAAACCTATACGATATATAAATATAAATCCATTTAAGATACATTTTAAGTATATCAAACATACAAACTGAATGTATGTTTTATATATTTTAAATATGATTGGTTAAGCAACTTGAGTAACAGATGACGTTGCAAATCAAAAACATCTTCAAGTCGGTATCTCGCGAAGACCTAGCCGCACTAGCCGGAATAAATGATCGGACAAAAAAATTGAAGGTTATGTAATCTCGTAATTCTATTCGATTATCGCCCTCTATGCGAACGCAATTAAGTAATTGATCCGATAATGTTAGTTACCTTTGTAAATCCACACATTTCTCAATAAACTAACATTGTGTATTGTACGATATGTAGACGATAAGAAAATTAATTTAACAAGTAGAATTAGCTCAGTGGGGAATGTCCCAGCTCATCAGTCAGAGGTCCCGGGTTCGAAACCATCTTACGGCGTGTAAGCGTCTGATATAATTTAAATTTGAAATATTAATATATTTGAACCGCAAACACCATAATCGTAATTAATGACAAGGAAAAATATCGTAAAAGGGTGCAATGATGTAAATAACGTCATAACAAAATTTTTAAGAATATTTCAAGTTTAGTTTAATTATATTTCAAGTATATCTTAAATACACGTTGAATATATTTCAATAATATTTTAAATGTAGTATGAACATATTTCAAGTATATTTTTAACGGAGTATGAACATATATCGTGTATATTTTAGATGTAGTTTAAATACATTTAAAGTATATTTTCAATATAGTTTGTGGCATATATGTACCACTTACGCAGTATATATGTGGTATGCATGCAGTGTGTATGCAACATATATGCTAAATATATGTAGTATATATGCAGGGTAAATGCTACATATATCATTGATATATGGTACAGTGATATACAGTAATACCACGCATATACATCTCATGTATAAAAACGTTACGAAAATTAGAATTTGGCACATATATGCAACATATATTTTCAATATATGGCATACATTTCACATATATTATAATTATTAATCAAATAAATTTGCCGTATATTTTTGCGTATATAAATTTTCATGGGGGTACCGTTGTACGTAGGCTTTTTTGAAGTTTAGTATTTTTTAAGCTTCTTAATACAAGTAAAAATGTCGCCAAAATTAGACTTTTTTTTCAACACCCGTCATTTTGTGATTTTTTTGGCAAACAGCTATGTACAAAGAGAATTACATTTATATGGTCATACATTTTTTTTACTTTTCAGACCAATGTCAATTTATCGATCCAGCCGTTGGACCACGTTTTCTATACAGAGGCTCCATTGGACATCAATAACGTCGTTAATATTGAAGTTTTTTAAATGAACTTTTACACGAATCAAGTTCAATGTATGCTTCATAATATACCATTTTTTCCAAATCCCAAATAGATTATGCGATAGACAAAAAAGTCCGGAATAAACGACCCTTTTTCGGCCCGTCAGAGTGGTGTCTTCCCTTAAGGAGGTACGGTGATTGGAGCGAGTCAAAGATAAAAGCCCGATTTTTTTAAATAACATTGTCGAGAGCTTGGTCCATGCGTATGCGGAGTTTCCACGAGATTTACCGTACAGTTTCCGAGTTATTAATTGTTAAAGTTGGTCAATTAGTCACACGTAGACGACAAAATGTGCCTGTCCTCTCATATATCGATTTTTTTGTGCTACTTGGAGCCAAGACACACGTAAAAAAAACTAACGGTTGCGTTCGTTGGTTCCTTGTGATTAATAAGGCAACTTGAATTGGAAAGCTCACCGCAGAAATAAGCAATAAATTTAGAAATAAAGTCGCGAAAAACCGAAGTATTCGGCGAGAGAGACGTCTCGTGACGTAACCGCAGCCATCTTGCTCGAAGTGTGGCAACGCCGAATACCCGCGCAAATTTGATTCTTCTATCGGATATTTTCAACGCGAATTAAAAATATGGTTGTGTGAAGCCGTACGTTTTTTAATCGATTATAAAAGGCCTTTCGTCGATATTTACTCAAAGTTCTTTTATGTATAGCTAAGGCATCTCAATCTTTCTGGCGACATGTATACAACGCATTTATATGTAAATTCAGCATGGAAAAACCGTCATATAAAATGAACGTTCGTTTTTATATCTGCAAATATAGTGAAAATTAGGAAAGGGAAAAATAACATAACCATCGATGAAATATGTTTTGACTTCGGACAGATTGGACATTGGATATTGAGGTTAACGTCAACGCGACGTTTTCTACCTTTTCTACGTTTTCTACCTTCTACAGAATCTACCTTTGTCTCTAAACTGTACTTCAGGTACAATCCTGCTACTCTCTTGATAAACTTCTACAGTACTTATTTTCATTCTCCATGTTTACCGGCTACCAAAAATAATAAGCCGAGCGCGTGGGACCGATGACAGCTATCGAAAATGCAACGATGCTAAACGTCGACGATATGGCGTACTACTGAAGTCGAGTAGTAGATTATTACGTTTGTTTTCATATTATAAAAATAACAAGTAGCTTGAAATTCAATACTTAAAAAATATTTCTCGAAATATAGGCCACACACATATGTCTAAAACGTAGCGGTATTATGGCGAAAAATAGACTCTTAGTTTACTAGCGTGGTCATCACCGTACCTCCTTAACTCCCGTCAACTAGCGGTCGAAAATTAGCCGTTCCTGAGATATGGTGGTTTTAAGATTTTTATGAAATTTTCTGATTTGTTACCAAAAACAAATAATGGATAATAAAAACGACTCCATTCTAGGCACTGAATTGACAATTTTTTAAAAGCCGATAAATAAGTGATCACTTTGAAAAAAGTTAATGCCCAAAATTATTAGATAATTTTTTTTTAAATGAAATTTTTTTTTATTAAAATAATTTTGGGATTAATTAGATAATCTCAGAAATGAAAGATCTTGAGTGGGAAGTATTATCATTTTTTTAAATATTTTTTTCAAAACTCGATGAGAATTACTCAAAAAAAATGTATGACACTTGGCATACAAATGATGGAAATAAGTTTCTTATTGCATAAGCTTTCAAAAAAAGGATAGATGTTAACAACTGTTGCACAGGTTCATGAAAAAATGCAGTAAGCTTAGCAGGTTTCAGATTTGCTGAAAGCATGCGGTACCTGGTGCCGTCACTCTTCTGTCATTTTCGACACCTAATAGACAGGAGTCAATTTGTTGTAAATAACCTCTGGTAAAACCCCTATCAAGGAATAGGTTGAATTACATGGGAACGATTCGGGAAGGTATTGATAGGAAGCATCTAGATTTTCCTTACAGATGTCACTTTTCAGGCCATCCTGTAAATATATTAGGACGTTGAGTACGTTATCACTGTTTTCCAACAGATGGTGTTACCAGAATTGCGTGCGTGTAGTTTAAGATGATAACGCATCTATAAAAAAAAATACTACAAGCAAGCTTGAAATTTAGTATACGTATTTTCGCTGAAATGTATACAACTTTTTTTTCATATCGTTAAGCATGTCAAATTTCGTCCCAAACATGTCAACATTAAACATGGGAAATTTTAAACAAACATTGATCGTGTGAAATTTCGTGCCTGTTTTAGACAAACATTAAATTTTTTTAGACAATGTTTTAGACAAACATTAAATTTTTTTAGACAATGTTTTAGACAAACATTAAACATGTCATATTTCGTGCAAAAAAGAGTATGTTCTGGCAATTTTGCTGTACCACTATATTTTTGAAAATGTGCAGCTGAAGCACACAGAATTCTTGTTAAGACTTACAGCAACTATGCCCTGTCGGAAACATCATGCAGAGATTGGTTTAGATGCTTCAAAAATAATAATTTTGATGTGTTGAATTGCAGGCATTACTTCGTGAAGACTCATGTCAGACGCTAGCTGAACTTGCAGAATCATTAGGAGTTGATCAAACAAAAGTTTCGAAACGTTTGAAAGCATTAGGGACGTTTTTTTTTCAAAGTAAAGCATTTATTTTCACGAAAAAACAACGAGAACTTATTCAACATCCCTTAGTCCAAACAAAACGCTATTGACTTTAATAACATGATAAAATTGAATGTTTTTTGTCCATCCAAAAGATTATTGTAAGCCGAGAACAATATATTATAGAAACTATCTAAAAGATTATCGCAAACGCATTATATAGTTTTGAATGCATTTTCTGGAACGAACAAAAAAGCGTTTCAATTAATAACATGAATATTTTTTATTCGAGCACACAAGAAAATTGAATTTCGCTCGTTTGATTCAGATAAAATTTCTATTGAGTAATTATGTTATTTTATTTTTTTTCACCATATCCGATATTGATTTTCAAGTACATTATTAGTTAAAATATTATTAACTAATACATTATCAGTTAATATATTATTATTCGTTAAAATATTAAGCAAAGGTCTGAATTGGTTAAAAAATCATGCGAAAGTAAAATGAATTGCTTGCGCATTTGGTTAAAAAAATTGAATCAAATCGTGGTCGAGGGCCACCGCAATTATAGGTGTGAGGAAACCCGTAGTTCTCGGAGTAACCGCTAGAAGCCCCACGCGCGCTCGTTTCTCGTAAGCGTAGCGCGAATAAAAAATCTACTTAAACGTTGGAGAAACTCTTAAAACTATCGCTTCTTGGCCTGTGGCTCAGATCAAAGTGTAGTATCTGTTCTTATCAGTTGAATATCTGATATTCTCTCCACGGATATTCCATTGGATATCTGATATTCTCTCCACTATTATCATGGATGATCATTCTAATGCTCACTTTTTATTTAAGATTTTAAACAAATTGAAAAACTTACGTCCCATGGCATATTCGTTTTGATGCAGTAAATAAATAATTCATTCTATTGATAATATTTTTGTACGAAATAAAAAATGTTGCAGCAACCGCTTAATTACTTCATCCATACATCTACGGATTGTATATAGAATGATTTCAATAAAATATAATTTTACTTGATGTAGATAATATAGGGTAATGTAGATATTCAGAGAACAGAAGAGATGTTGAAATAAAATATTATGTTATTTCATACAATCACATTTTCCAATATTTTATATTATTGTAACAATCTCATATATCGGTGGCACTCCGCGATCAGACATTTGTTTGAATCAACCAATATATATTTTTTTCATTCAATTCGTTTTTTTTTCTGTGTAGTAAAAGGCCTATCGGCGATATTTAAAAAAAAATTTAACTTTGTTTCTGTTTATAGTGGAAGTTGGCATTTTTTATATTCTATAGTAATTGACATAAAAGTTCGATAATCATTAAAAACCGTCGATTAATTTGAATATTTTATCATTTTATCGCAAATCTCGCTTAGCTAGATTATTACCCGCCGGTACCTCACATATATATAGACGCTACTGTGACCACGAGAAAATCCCCCGGGTGCGAGAAACGATGACATTTCTTAAGGAATTCTCGGCATAGCGACTCGTTAGGAAGATGTTTTAGAAATGAGGCAAATCCTCCTGCTCAGCTTCGATCTCCCTCACTCTATTTCTCTCTTCCTTTCGTCACGAGATCTCGTAGAGCGTTCCCTGGACCAACCCTTTGTGCACGTGTATTCGTGTGGAATTTTTTTCTTCCTTTCCCGTCTTCTTCATCTCGTTCTTCCTCCTTTTCTTATATATTCCGTTGGATTCTTAATCTTCATTAGTTCCATCGGGATTTGCATACCAGAGAAGCCACACGGTCGTTTATCTGATCGTACCCCGGGAGCCTCCGCCAGCAGCGGAGGGACACAACAGGTGAAAGAATACGTAGGTATATGAACAGTGAGCTGGGTGAGGGGGGGGGGGGGGGGATGGGTGGGTTTATCGTCGTTTTTCCCTGCTGCTCCTGTACGCGGTCGCACATTTGATGCAGGATAGGAAGGAGTACGGCTCATCGTGTGGAGCGATACGTAGACGCGTTCATTCGTGTAGCTTGATGGCGAGGAAGTGACGACGACCGTTCAGACGTTCAGGGACTATTTTGCGCGTTTATACCTGAGGCTACCGGACCTGGAAGAGTTTTGCTCTTAGCTACCGAAATTCACGTACGTGTGTTCGTACATGTGCAGATACGCATGTGCGAATTCGTAGGAGGAACAAAGATGGGAACCCGTTGACGTCTTCATATCCCACTAATTTGATACTCTCCCTCCTCATGACGTAATTACGTCCGTGGGAAAGAAACGCGATGTCCGCGCTTTCGAGAGACAATCTTTGGCTTTCAAGCAGATCTTCGACAGATTTTTCGGCGTCTTCCAACAAAGCAATTGATCCCTCATCATCCTGGCATGGTGGTTCACCACCTCAGCATTATCGTCATCCAAGAACGTCGAAAATGAAAGTCAGAGGGTTCCGAGCCCCAGATGGTCGAACCCAAACAAACCCAAACATCAAGATGCTGCGACGAAGGGACTGTGCGATGAAGGGAACTCCGGGGTGCGCACGTGTCCAGGAACCATTGCATATCTCGATCGGTAAGTGGCACCGAACGCGGTTATGTAGGCACGTAAGATTGCGCGCATATAAATATATTCCTCCAGACCGGGTTCCCAGTTATTAGGTACTCTCTCACCATGGTGAAGCATATGGGAGGACAAGGAGTGTGGCAGCAAGGATCTCTCGCGGTCCTTCAGCGTGACTCTCTCCGCGACGAAGACTGGGAAGAAAACTTGGCAAGGAGAGATGCACACTGGGACGGTGTGTGTGCACTTCTTTAACACATGGATCTGCTGATGGCATATTCGAGAGTTCGGGGATGAGCGCAGAGCTCATCTCATAGAGTCGATACGTAGAGAAAGGAAGAGAGAGAGAGAGAGAGAGAGAGAGAGAGAGAGAGAGAGAGAGAGGGATAGCGAGTACGTATACTTTGGGAACAGCAAGAAAGGCAAAGAGAAAGAGAAGCCAAGAGGGAACAAACTCTTGGGGTCTCCAGGGTCAAGCTTAACCCTGGTGGAGAAGAGGGCTCTTCGACCGGGGCCACGGGTAACTCACCTTATCGCGCTTTGCGCCTCTCTTTCTCGTCCGGGTGGCCTACTCGGCCTTAATTGCGGGCCCATATCACGATTCAATATGGCCGCCCACCGAGCATACTCTATATGCTGTATCGAAGACGAACCAAGAGCGAGAGGAAGAGACAGTGAGAGAGGGAAATCACTGGAGAAGAGTCCCTTGCCAGACTAACTCTGTTTGCAAGGCGACTGAACACTTAGAAACGGAAGGGCGTAATCCACTTCGTATTTGCCGCTGGATCATTCAACTTACTGCCAGTCGTTTGACGACACTCGTTCCATGTATTCAGCTTGGCTGCTCCGTGTGTGAATCATCTCGTCTTCTGCTTTCTTACGATCTTACTGTTCCGACAAGCTGGACCCAGTAGGATGCATCATACACGAATATATATATATATATGAGATGTTCCAAGGGTTTTCGAACGGCCTGACCTTCTTCAAACTTTTTCAAAGTTGGTGATGTTTTTGTATCATATATTTTGAGTACGTGGCATTTTGTGCAGATTTTTATCGGTCCGCTAACTCGGCTAACTCGGGGACAAGATTTTACGCGTGATAAAAATTCTAATTATCGTATCGTAGTGATCTTCCCGCCGTACGAATAAATGTCCTCTACAAAAAAGATGTGTTTTTCTATTAACTATTTTGAAAAAAAAAAAAAATTCAAAATTTTCCAAGTACTACAACACTAAAAACAAAAGAAAAATCTTTCATTTTTTAATTTTTTAACCCCAGTGACTAGGTTGATTCTGCTGAAATTTATACTGAATTTTCTTTTATTAGTGTACAACAACATGTGTAAGTTTCATTATGGGCTGGGCTTGCGTTAGGTTAATATCGTCGTCTTAAATTTAACGGGAAATTGTTTTTATTGAATAACTCGGCGATTTACAATTTTTAAGTAAAAATGGTAACGACTAAACTTGTAGGCAATCGAGTGCTTTACAACTTCGGTCATTACATGTTTTTCCCTACCATCGATATTTTTCGAATTAAACCTGAAAAACGTGACTGTTGCATTATCTCGTTTGTTTTTGACTTCAGGGCGTAAACAAACATGAACAAACTTGTAGAGACTGAAATTTTGGACAATTCTTGTTCCTACCTTTTTTTCCTAAAATCAATATTTAAGGTCGTACGCCAACGGTAAAAAAAACGAGAAGCGTCAAAATATTATTTCGCGAACCATTCGCTCTTTTCTCTTACCGTTGACGTACGACCTTAAATAATGATTCTAGGGGAAAAAAGGTATGAACAAAAATTATCCAAAATTTCATTCTCTACAAGTTTGTTCATGTTCGTTTATGCCCTAAAGTTAAAAATAAACGAGATAAATCAAAAACCACTTTTTTCAGGTTTAATTCGAAAAATATCGATGGCAGAGACAAAACTGTAATGACCAAAGTTGTAAAGCACTCGATTTCCTACAAGTCTTCGTAGTCTTTTTAGTCTTCAGCTTGGAACACACCTCATATATATACTTTATTCACTGACGATTAAAATCCTTCAACATTTACCTACACGCAGTACAGGCATCTACGTTGTCCTTTTTTTTACATCGCAATTGCACTGCTCTACCGACCACACAACGGTTTTGCAGACGTTTTGGAATAAACTGCAAAACGAGTTTTCCTACATTGTGTCTTCAGATTGTTTTTCATTGGGGATGACAACGACGTTTCATTTACCTGCCGGCCTATTTGCTCCAACGAGGTATGGAGTAGGGTTGAAGAAACTTCGTCTCGATGCTCGTCGAATGTGCCTTGATGACGAAGTCGCCTGTCGTCAGTTTGACAGATCCATTCGCGCAAGGAAAGTGAACGAGAGAAGAAGATTTTTATCCTTACTGGACCGGTCGCTGAAGGGATGACTTTGGAAAAGTGTCCTGTATGCTTGTGGACTGTTGGTGGCGCTTGACCAGACCAGACTTCTATGGAGGGACTCGTATGGTCAGGTTGTGGAAAAAGTGAAGGAATGACTGTCACTTTTACCGGAGATCGGTAGCTGCAGGTCCAGCTGAC
>OZ023319.1:9170821-9329811 GCA_964007375.1 Ophion obscuratus
TTATTTTTATTACTACCTCTTTTGTTAATACTATTATAGTTATTATCATCGTTTGTTGTTTTCAATTCTTATTACCATTTAATATTTAATATTATCATTTAGGCATTTTATTATCGTCATTAATCCGGATTAATCCGTATTTCCCCCATGGAGATTCATATACGCAAAAATATACTGCAAATTTATTTTATTAATAATTGCAATATATGAATATTACATATATTGAAAATATATGTTGCATATATGTGCCAAATTCTAATTTTCGTAACGTTTTTATATATGAGATGTATATGCGTGGTATTACTGTATATCAATGTATCATATATCAATGATATATGTAGCATTTACCCTGCATATATACCACATACATTTAGCATATATGTTGCATACACACTGCATACATACTACATATATACTGCATAAATGGTACATATATATATACAGATATATGGCATAAAAAATCACCCTGTCACTTGTCACCCTGCCATATATATACAGATTTTTTTATGCCATATATATACAGATATGCGTAGCATATCTGTATATAGTGTTTATATGTAATAGTGTACTTTAACTGTAAGTTAAGTTTTTTTAAATTTAAGTTTTAATTTTTATTAAGTTTAACTGTGATAGTGTTTATACACAGCATATATTTCGTGTCAGGAATATGCATAAAAAATGTATGCGTCATATATGACGCATACATTTTTCATATATTTTTCTGACAAAAAAATATATCGAAAATATATGCGTCGTATATGCCTCATATATGCATCATATATAGTGTTTATACGTAGCATATATTTTTTTGGTCAGAAAAATATATCGAAAATATTTGGGTCATATATGCGTCAGATATTTGGTGCATATATACTGAATATATATGTATTATTCTATTTTTCGTCACTATATATGCGACCGATATATATACATATATATGTGGCATATATTTTGTGCATATATTTTACATACATAAATTTCCATGGGGGTTGCCCATGCAACAATGATATTATTAATATTAGTATTGTAATAATATTAATAATATTAATTATAACAATAGGATTAATATTAATTATTAATATTAATTAAAATAATATTAATTATTAACAATTAATTAATTAATAACAATAATAATATTAATATTATTAATATTATTATTGTTGCCATCAACATTATTATTATATTTTATGGTCGCTATTTTCGTTATTAAGACCATTGTAATTCAGGAATTGATGAGTTAAAATTAAAGACCTTGGGAATTGGTTGAACAACTGAAAATCTGATATTCAAGGTTATTGACGGTGACAAGTCAAAATTGAACAGCGTTGAATAAGTTTAGAATTGCAAGTGCACCAATTAGGTAACGGGAGCTAGAGAGAGCGAGAGAGAAAAAGAGAGGGAGAGAGAGAGAGAAAAAGAGAGGAAGAGAGAGAGAGGCAGACGTCGTTGGAAGGTTCAATCGACACCTGTTACGGTAACAAGTCGAATTGGGTTTAGCAGCAGGCCTCTTACGCGTCGGCGAGCAAAGACGGGATATACCGCTAACGAGGAACCTTGCCAATGTCCTGAGAGGTCGGTAGCCTCAACGTCTTTCCCCCCTCGCTCGACTGCTAACCGCTCTCGGCCACGGTCTCTTCCTCTTTTTCTCCACCCTTCTTTCTCTCACTCCCTCTCTCTTTTTTTTTCTCTCTCTCTCTCTCCCCCTCAAACTTTGCTAATTAACGAAGCGAGCGAATATACTCTCATTTTCATCTCACTCCGCAGCTCTTCCTGATTTCTTGCCGCCGGACACCGCAAGTACTTCTTGCTCGACTCGTGGCCTGCCCCCGATCCTTTCCACACTCTCCCTTTCGCTCGATCCTTTTTCTCCGCAGTGTCGCGTTTTTTCATCGCTTTTTTTTTCCCAAGCTGACTCCTCGACGGCCCAACGACACCTGATGGAGATTCCGATTTGTCCACCAAAAGCTTTGAGGTAACGAAAGTCAAAGGAACGAGAGCACTTTTTTTTCCTCAAACGTGCACACGTGCTGCTGTCGAAGTTCCCGTGCGGGGGGATGAAGGTGCAACTTTCCTTTGACTTCATCATACTTGCACTTGATCTCGTCAGGAGGACGATGCACATACTTCATGGGTGGCTGAGCCCGCGTACATCGCAATGATCGAACCTCTCTCTCTCTTTCTCTCTCTCTTTCTCTCTCTCTCTCTCTTGCCAGTGTCGTGTCCACGAACCCTCAAAAACCGAAAGGAGAGCGCGACCGAGAAGAGCATTGCGGATGATGGGATGACGGACCGCGGGCGTGTCCGACAGAGTAGCCGATATACCAGGAAGACGAAGCTGGCGATAGCGGGGCATGGGGGAGGGTGAGAGGGACGCGTGATCGGTAGACCTCCCGGGGACCGACCACCCTCGAGGGGCCGCGAGGTCGAGTTGTTAGGCCAGACATCGAGGGGCCAGGAAAGTAACGGGGACCCCTAGCTCCATTGGTTGCATATATATATTTATATATATATATATCTGTGTGTGTGTGTGTGTGTATGGTGAAAAAGTCAATTGATACGATTTAAATTTAATTTATTGAACTAATGGACAAATTGCAGGGCTGCACAAAATACAGCTTCGTGTTGTGGATATCTATGCATTCTGTTCGTGTTACGTACAAACGTCACATTTTTTTATTTATTAATTCTTTATGCAAGGTAACTTTTAATCGAACCCAAACTAATGCCAACGGGCCGTGAAGAGTAGAAAATGTACCCGGGATCACAGTACCACATATATAGGTATATGTTTGAAGCAATTCATTTTGGTCAGCTGAACAAATTGGAGAATGTATTTTATTTGAATTGTGTTAATGAACATACTAAAAGATATCCATATACACTACATGCCAATTAATTAATAAATGTATTTTTAATTAAATTCAATCTAAAATTTATTTGGCTAACAAAAAAAATTATTTGAACATGAAAATAAGGATTTGGCACCACAGTGACTTTTCTTTTCATCAACCGAACAAAATACGGAACTAATTTTATTCTATTTATATTAACGTTTTTGCATTACCTACATATATACTACTGTGTCCAAAAAATAAGGTGACATTGTATTTATTTCGAAAATTCTTTATTTATTTTTCCAAATCAATTTCATCCCCTTCAAAGTAATCCCCTCCCGATGCAATGCACTTATGCCAACGGATTTTCCAATCTTCAAAACACTGATTGTAGTCACTTTCCGGGATGGCCTTCAGTTCCGTCTTCGCTGCGGCTTGAATCTCCTCTATCGTATCAAAACGGTGTCCCCGGAGCGATCTTTTGAGCTTGCTGAATAGCCAGAAGTCGCACGGCGCCAGATAAGGTGAATACGGTGGTTGCGGAACGATATGGGTTGAGTTTTTGGCGAAACGTATCCGCAGCAGAAAATTGATTCCGCAAATAAAATTTAATGCAAATTCTTTGCTCCACAAATTTCGACATCGCAAAAAACGAAAAACTCACTTTTAGCAGCTCACAAAACGACGCGTATCTCAAACGCTAATGAATATTTTGACATGTAAATTTGACATAGATGTCACTGACAGTACTACCAACCTAAAAAAATAATAATTCTCCAAATCCTTCGACGCGCGCAGTTTAAATTTAAATGTCACCTTATTTTTTGGACGCAGTGGTATATTACTTTTTAATTTGTATTTTGATTAGAAATTTAATAAAATTTATTTAACCACTTAATTTTTTATTTTTAATATATATATGTCTGTCTGTGTGTGCGTGCGTGCGTGTGTGCGTGCGTGCGTGCGTGTGTGTGCGTGCGTGTGTGTGTGTGTGTGTGTGTGTGTGTGTGTGTGTGTGTGTGTGTGTGTGTGTGTGTGTGTAAATTTGAATAAAAATAACTGAAACAAAAATTTATATTGAACTAATTAAATCCATTTTTTAAATGAAATTATAATTTGTTTGATTAAAAAAAAATGATATTCTCATGTAATGGAAGACGGTACTTAATATAATTCAAGGGGCCAGTCCACTTTGAAAGTTTCAAAAAATCGTTTTTTTAAACTGTTTTCGAAAGTACATACATTCAAAAATATTGTGTCAAAATAGGTGCAGGGATTGCCGATTGAGTTTAGGTAAGAGCTTATCATAGTATAAACTTCAAACGCGTTTTTCTCGAAACAACGTTTTCAAAATCTAGCTCCATCGTATCTCTAAAACTAATAAACCGATTCTCTTGAAATTTGAACCACATATTGTAAACACGATTCGCACCAAGATGACCCTCGATGGTTTAAAAAATTTGATTTTGACTCTTTTTTGGGAAAAACTGCGAAAAAACGCGTTTTTTTATACTTTTTTCATTTTTCATCTACCTTTTTTTCATTTTTTGATAAAACTTTAAACCCGAGGGTCATTTTGTAGCTGGTGTCATACTGAATCTAATGGACTTTGATTTTTTTGTTTCAGGCAAGCCGTTGCCGAGTTGTGATGGAGCTACCTAGCCCACCTATTTTTGAGGCGTTACGTTAAACTATAGTTGTTGTACTTAAAACGAATTAAAATGAATTAAAATTTGAAAAAATGTATTTCAAGACTTTATTTATCAAGCCCAACAACTTTTATATAGCCTTTTTTCGAAAATAGCCTTTTTTCGTAGCTCCAAAGAGGACTGGCCCCTTAAATAAAATCAATTCCGTCCTTTATTTAGCTCACGAAAAAGAAAGTAACCGTGGTGCCAAATCTTTACAGCAATATGAATATATATATATATATATATATATATATATATATATATATATATATATATATATATACACATATATATATAACGAGAAGAGATGATTAATTCAATTTATATCAAACCCATTGGACTACCAAATGAATCACAAGCTCGCACAGAATACATCCACGTATCATTCACACTCACGTCAATATTTTTTTCTCTTTATTCGTTCAATGCAAATTTCGATCGATCCTAAAAAATCTTTATGTCAAATAACACGCTCGTTTATTTTCTTTTGTGCAAATGCACACTGAAAAGTGTACACGAGTTAGTTCAATTCGAATGAAATTGTTCTCATAGGCCGCGCTAAGCTATCGATCTTGTACAACGAGATCGAACGAAAGGTGACGAATGCGTGGGTAAATTATTGTAAACACATTCTCCAGCCCTCGTCCACGATAATTTATCGTCCCAGCGTGGCTTGATAGACACGGAGATCAAACAATCGATCGGTCATGCTCTCGGGACCGCGGGCGAGGGGGCAAGTTGAGTATATCAATGTAGGTGTTGCTATTGATTGAAAAAAAAAAAACGCCGACCGAGAGAGCGAAAGAGTTGTGTTTAATGAATCAAGAAAGAGAGAGAGAGAGAGATTGATTGATTGATTGATAGTTTTATTATGCCCTAGTTACATTACTTTTGGGCAAAGTAGGTAATGCTTCATCACACATTTTAGTGCTCTCAATTCGTGGCAAACAAAAATTCAAAAATATGAAAATAAAAACAAAAATAGTCTAGAGACGAATGCAAAATATTTTATACGACGTTTTTCACGACTTATGCAATAACTTTCTATATCAATGCTCAAAATCATCCGAAATCACAAACTCAAGTAAAATTGCATTGAATTATATTAAGGTATTTGTCTGACAAGGAACATTACTCAAGTGTTCGCCTCCGATTTAGTTGAAACTCATATATGTGATAAAGCACTGAAATCTATTAGACACGTATTTTTTTTATCTGCGAAAAAACGTTTTCAAGGGAGGAAACGACCCCTCAAAGAAAGGCGTGCCACCCCTAAAGTTAATTTTTTTCAATTATTCTATAGTGGATTTTTTATCGCTTTGCATTAGGAAAATTTTGGTTTTTGTTTCCTTCAGATCGTTGGACTGCTTGTGGGTGAAACTCCAAAACCACCCCTCGACAGGTCTTTCTTTGAGGGGTGGTTTCCTCCCTTAAAACCGTTTTTTCCGCAGATACAAAAAACACGTGTCTAATATTTTTTTAATGCTTTATCACATATATGAGTTTCAATAAAATCGACGGCGGACACTTATGGGGTTAGGCCACAGTAAAGGGTATAAAATCATGGGCGAATTCAACCATTTTTTCTTGTGAAAAACTTACTTGTTTCACTTATAAAATTAATTAACATTAATTAATTTTATAAGTGAATACAATAATAAAATAAAATGATAATAAAATGATAACATGATAACAAAAATAAAATTAATTAAACATCTATTTAGTATGAATATCAAGCTGTTAGAATTTTTTTCGATGTACAGAATGGCCGCCTACTGATATTTTCTTTTGTTTATGTTTTTTCTTAAGGGCTCCGCGGCGTGACATTTAGCATCCGGACTTTTTTTACCTAGAACAAAAAACAAAAATTCTCGTTAATCTACATTAGAATACCTAGAGAAGTACGTACGAAATTTAAAAAATATTGTTTTATTCATAAGTTGTAGATATTTGAAATGAGTTGTCGGTATTTGAATGAATTTTTTGTGAAAAATTTCGCATAAAACTGCTCATAAAATGAAAAGTTTTCGATTAATGAGAAATTCCGTACGTACTTCGCTGCGAAATGCAATTAGAAACATAACTTTTAAATTTGAAGTATATCGAGTGAAAATTGTTGAAGTTATTTGTCACGCCAATAGAAAAAAAAGTTGTTTCGAGAAAAACGCGTTTAAAGTTTTTGGTACTCTACGGCCGTCAGTGAAAAAAAATGTTCTTGCTATCAATCGAATAGTAACGTATTCTTATGATGATAAAGCACCGTTGTAGCGAAAAAAATCGATTTTTTTTAATGCTACTGTGGCCTTACCCCTCAAGTGCCTTGTGAGTCTTGTGAGTTGGAACAAAAAATTGAACCCTTTTTTTACAGGCTCAAATGGAGTATGAACATTACGAAGATAATATGCAAAAAAAGTCATACACGTTTTTTTTACCTTTTTTTCATTTTTAGAGCTAATTTTTCGAAGCGCCTCCGAACGCTCCGAAACGCACGAAACAGCCTAGAAGATGAAAGTAGCAATTTGGAGTTGTCTAGTCCAGTCGTTGTGCAAAAAATATACAGCGACCTAACAAGCGAAGACGTACCATCAAATGAGTGCTTCAATTCGGTCGTGTGGATGAAGGCACCTACATGAATTTATAAACTTTCAAAGCGTTTTTTCTCGAAACCACGTCTTTAAAATCGGGAGGACGCATAATTCGTGTAGTTTTCATCCGATTGACTTGCAATTTCGACTGTTTCTTCTTAGATAGATTCCCTAAAGAAGTACACATGATTTTTACGATGTATCAACATTTCTCGATTTTATAAAAAAATGAAGGCTGATTTTGTAGCTAAAAAAAACTTGTTCACTATGATGCCATTTTGCGAAAAAAAAATCACATTCATCAATAATCGTGTGTACTTCTGTGGAAAAATTAATGTTAGTAACGAATATTGTTTGTTCTACCTGTTACTCCATAAAATTTCTACTTCCTCCCGCAGAGCGCCTCAAAAAAGCTCTGGTTGTGGCTACGACTGAGCCGCCATTTTGTATTTTTCTTCATAATAATGTTTTTTGCATACTGACGTATGCAAATATAGTGCCTCTTTCTTTCTCTCTTTTTTTCCAGATTTGTTATCATATTAAGTTTGTTTGATTTTATTTCACATTGAATAATTTAATTCGTTTCGTATGAATATTCCTTTTGATCTGATTTCGTGAGGCTGCATGAGTGTGCGGTTCAATGCAAGGCGTTTCTTGATATTGCCCACCGAAAAATGAGACTTGTTTGAGAATTTTTTTCTGAGAATACTAAAAAAGCTAAAAATTCGATGCTAAATACTAAAAAACTACGTTAGAGGTACTACAGTACTACCTCCCTAAGAGAGCCCTCGCTAAGAGAGAATTTCCCCGCCGTTCCGCTTGAGCGCATTTTATGGCTTCCCCCACCTAGCTCGAGCTGTCCAGTGTACCCGAGGCCTCCCGAGTTTGTCGCGGACAACTCCATAAGAGATCGCGAGCGATTTCAGAAAATCGCACGTCGCACGATTGTCAAATGGATAATATTCCTTTGTATAATAATATATACGTTTAAGCCGTAAAGTGGGAGAAAAAAACATGCACCATAATTAAATTTCAAGTAGTAATTTAATGCAAGTAAAATATATTTTCGATTCAGCCATCCCGTTTTATCTAAAAATGAAATATTTATACATATATATACATTGTATATTTCAACTTGAAGTATATACACAAGATAAATTGTTAGTTACATTTTTTTGTACACTGTACAGTAGAACCTCAATTATCCGAACGATGATTTAGTTTATCCGAACTCTCAATTATCCGAACGTTGGCGCGAAAGATACATTGTTGCTCGCTGCCACCGCCGTGAGCAACAATGAGGAACCCAACGCAATCTCTCCTTCCCAAACGGCTGCGAGACTTAGCCGCTCAAAAACGCGTTACAGCCGTTCGTCAATTAAAAATGGACGATTTTATTTTTTTTAAATATAAAAAAAGCATTCAACTTTTTTCAGGTATTTCAAATACATTATATATATATATATATATATATATATATATATATATATATATATATTTCAACGTTAACATATATGTCAAATTATAATATATATGTATGTACTGTTTTTATATAAAAAGGTGTTGTTTATGATCTCGTCCCAAAAAACCCACGTTTCGATTATCCGAACTTTTGATTATCCGAACTAGTCTCGGTCCCAATTGGTTCGGATAATCGAGGTTCTACTGTATATGTTCGAGTTTCGATAACGAATATACTACGTATATTTTTGCGAACAATAAGATAATTCAACAATTATTGATAGTTTTACAAATGTTTCCTTCATATGTGTTATAATATTGCAACAACAAAATATACCAAACAGCAGAATAAAAAAAACGCGAAGAAAAAGAAAGATTTACACATCAATATTCAATGAGATATACTTACGCATGAAACGACGAAACGCCAGTACACTTTCCGCAACTTGTTTACATTTTTCTCAACACTTTCGTTCGCGCTCTCTCATAGAGGTCGAGTAGAGAAACACATACACGCTACCACATGCGCGATTTTCGAGCGCGCTAACCTAGCGGTGGGGGAAGGCTTCGGCGACGAATTTCTCAAGAATTACTTCCCCTAACCGCCCTAGACCGCTCTCTTAGGGAGGTAGTACTGTACTACTACTTCTGAGGATACTAAATACTGGAAAAATCAAAA
Organism: Ophion obscuratus; assembly: GCA_964007375.1. Lineage (NCBI taxonomy): Eukaryota > Metazoa > Arthropoda > Insecta > Hymenoptera > Ichneumonidae > Ophion > Ophion obscuratus. The sequence continues at coordinate 9,180,072 of OZ023319.1, forward strand.
TAAGGTTTGGTAGGTTTATTGTGCATGTGTTGACACACATGCACAATAAACCTACCAAACCTTATTTTGATTTTTCCAGTATTTAGTATCCTCAGAAGTAGTAGTAGTACCTCTAACGTAGTTTCTTAGTATTTAGCATCGAATTTTTAGCTTTTTTAGTATTCTCAGAAAAAAATTCTCAAACAAGTCTCATTTTTCGGTGGGCAATATCAAGAAACGCCTTGCATTGAACCGCACACTCATGCAGCCTCACGAAATCAGATCAAAAGGAATATTCGTACGAAACGAATTAAATTATTCAATGTGAAATAAAATCATACAAAATCAAACAAACTTAATATGATAACAAATCTGGAAAAAAAGAGAGAAAGAAAGAGGCACTACATAGACCGACAATGTATTTATTTATACACAGAGAGAGGGAGAGGGAGAGAGAGAGAGAGAGAGAGAGAGAGAGAGAGAGAGAGAGAGAGAGAGAGAAAGAGAGAGAGAGAAAGAGCAATCTGAATCCGTTGTCACGTCGAAAATGCCGTCAATCATTAAACGGATGTTTTTCATTGGTGTTTCAATTGAGAGTCGAGCTACCTGTGTCGCGATTCCACGGCCACCTTTATCACGATTCCAGTCATAGTTAAGACTCAATATATGCAAATAAATCTACGTATACGCACACACAAACATACCCACACACACATACGCTCGCGTGTGTGTGTGTGTGTGTGTGAGCGTGTGTGCGCATGTATGTATGTATGTATGTATGTATGTATATATGTATATGTGCCAATTCGACGACTAGCAATAGATTTTCTACGGTTGTTAAAACGGTAAGAGTACAAAGATGAATCGTATCTCATAACCTAGATCCATCGAAACGTGTATGCTGCTCGAATAAGCACGGGTTATTGCGATTTGCATAGAAACGCGGATGAAACATATATTCGCATGGATACGTGGAAGAACGAGAAATATACGACGATGAAGAAGAAGGAGAGAAAAAAAGGAGTTGAAAGAAAGTCGAACGAGAAAAATCGGGAAGTTTTCATATTAATTTACGACGAGTGAAACACGTTACGACGCTTGGGACAATTCATTAGGAAGAGTACCGAGAACTTGTCGCTTTATACTCATACATACATTATTGAGAGCCTTTCATCAGTATGATCGTCGATCGTAATAGAGTCGGTGGCCACTAAAGTATAAATCTATGCGGTCGAAGATATATATATATATATATATATATATATATATATATGTACATATACAGATATACAGGGTGTTCTGTTATGAGTGGACAATCCTGCTACTGTCGATGGCTCAGATAATGTCCTACTACACGTTGGAATTTCAGTTTAGTAAAAGTTTCACGGTTTTTGAGATATTGGCCTTTATGTCATTTTTTAAAAGTCATCTACTTTTGGTTTTTCGCATGCTGTTTCTACAAATGATATGAATCGAGAATAACTGAGCAACTTTTTAAAGTAATTGGCACGATATGCGTAGTATATTTTTTTATACCGCAGGCTATCAAAGTCAGATGTTCGAATTCGTTTGTATGAAAATTCTGCAAAACATCGTTTTTTTATCAAGTTTCCTTAAGGGATTATCACAATGTAAGATTTTAAAAAATTCGATTTTTTTTGCATTATCCGATTGTACATATGGTTATAAACGTTCTGTGCAATTGTGAGATCAAAATTCGAATTATTTCGGCCACTACAGCCTTTCTTAGAAAAAGTGATTCGAGCGTGAGATCCCGCACTCCGTACTTTAAACACGTTTTTCTCGAAAGGGTGTTTTTGAAAACGGTGGCCCCTCTCTAAAGACAGAGTTTTCAAGCTATCCATTTGAAATTCCAACAGAACATTCTTCATGTCATTCCTTATGTTGCTATGGAAGCCTTTTTTGATCTTCCTATTTTTTTTACGAAAAACTATCGAAAAAAGCTAAATTTGATACTTTTGGTTCAAACGGCCGGCGATTTTCGAATTTCACTAAAAAAAAACCTCCACGGGAATATGGCGGCTTTCCTACAGAGTAATAATTATTTTCAATTTTTTTTTCTTTCAGATAACCATTTTTTTTCTACGCAATTTTCCGCAAATAAAAACAATGTTAAACAATAAGTAAAGAAATTAAAAAGAATAATTTTGTACGCTTTATCGGTGCTTTAATATGTAAAAAAAATTAGACCGTTTAGCTTATCCTATCCACCTAGAAAACAATCGCGACAATCGGCTATTTTTCGGGCGGTCACACTGTGATGATCCCTTAAGATTTAAGCTTAAAAAGATGACTTTTCTGGACAAAATAAACAGCCAAGAGTATTTTTAAAAAACCGGGTCAAAAACGTATTCATTCGTAGAAATGGCATGCGAAAAACCAAAAGCAGATGATTTTTATCTCGTAAATGGTGAGATTTTTACTAAACTGAAATTCAAGCATGTAGTAGGACATGATCTGACCTATCAACAGTTGCAGGATTATCCATTCTTAACAGGACACTCTGTATGTGTATATATATATATATATATATATATATATATATATATATATATATATATATATATAACGCGGTCGAAAGGCAATCAATTATCGCTCGGTGTAATTGATCGGAATTCAGCATGGAACGTGATTAACATTGATCTTTGCTGGCCGGGAGGATCGATTCGCAAGAAAGTTATTCGCCGACAGTGCGACGTCGTAATGTCGAAGTAACGCCGCTAGTCCCGACGCAATGCGACCGGAAACACCCCGCTGGTGGCCGAATAGCTGTGAATGTGACGTCGCGTAATCATCACGGCATAATCGATCGATTATCCAATTGAACGCGGTAATTGCTTCACTAAGGAAGACGTTGACAGATCACGCGCTTTCCTGAGGATTCGCGGAAAAACAATGCAATGAAAAAAGAAAACGAAATTTTGATAGTCGTTTTTTACTAATTTTTCATCATCTGCATGAACCAAATTGTCCAAATTTCATGGACTTTTGTTGCATTGTCACTTCACGATTTCCGGTTCCGAAGAATTACCGGCCTGGAGTGCTGCCCACAGCTCGTTTGCTGATGCACGTTTTTCAGGAGGGCACAGGGAAACTGAAAATCCCGTGCCGATACATGGAGCCATATTGTTGCGAGCAAGTCAGAGCCCAGCTGAACGGCCACCGATCCGAGTAGTGGTCACCCAGTGCACGGCTGAGCGGTCACCCATCCGAGTATTGGCCCGGGCCAAGGCTGCTTGATAGCGGAGCACGCTGACCCCGCGATCACTACTGTCGTAGGTTTTCTCTCGGAGGTCCTGTCAAGCATGTATTACTGTTCTCCAATTTTAGCGTCCTCTACTGTTTTTTAGGTTACTCTAGGGCACTCGAGCCCTTCACGAATCCCTCGAGAGTAATCAAATTTACGCGTATCGTATGGTTGAGCCATTCGTAAGAAAATTGGCAGTATGCTTCGCATCAATCGGCGAAACGTTCGATACTCCTGCACACCCTTAAATGTTGCGAAGGGTGCGGGAGGAAGGCAAGGTACAACGTGATACCAGGAGGCATCGGCCACTCTCACACGTGACTCTTAATTTTATTACGGCCTTATTATGCTCTAGGAGCCACTGCACCGCGTATGCATCTGTACTTCAGATACTATTGAAGGGCTGAACACGAGGGTACTCTTCATAGACAGGATACTCCTCCGGCGAATGGTCGAGGACGCGAACGATTCGCCACCACTCGACATGATTTCAGACGGTGACGGGTACAAAAGGTTGGCAAAGCGCCCGGCTTTCTGACTCAGCAAAGAGCGACTCATAAAGTGCACACACGCGCAGTCATCACTCGTTCTCCTGGCTCCCAGGATCGGGAGCCGTGGAGCTTCTGCTTTTTTTGCTTTCACCTGTGGTACTTGATGCTCCATGCATGGGCGGTTCTTTGCTTCAACTTATATCTCAGCAACTCCCGGAGCTTTTTGGGTACGCCTTGACGTTCAGCTCAGGACAAAGCACGGACTGCAGGACTTGATGGGCAAAGTAAAGACCTGAAGTTTTGGATAGCATGGTACGGGCTTAAAGGTATGGGGTATAAGGTACAGGCTTGAACGCCTAAGTTATAAAGTACAGGTCTTGGGTACATAATACAGGTTAGAAGGTCTAGAGTAAAAAACGTGGGTTTGAGGGTTTGGAGAATAAAGTACTCGTTCGACGGTCTAGAAGGGCTAGAATACTAAGGACAGGCAAGAAGGTCTGAAATACAAAGCACAGAGTGCAGGTCTTGAAGGCCAAAGTACAGATTTAAAGGTCTGGAGGACATAGTACGGACTTAACACGGTCTTGGATATAAGGTACAGGCTGAACATCTAAGTTATAAAGTACAGGTCTTAAGTACATAATACAGGTTAGAAGGTCTAGCTTAAAAAACGTGGGTTTGAGGGTTTGGAGGGTAAAGTACGCGTTCGAAGGTCCAGCATACAAACTACAGCTTTGAAAGTCTAGAATACAAAGTGCAGGTTTGAAGGGCCGAAGTACAAAGTGTGAGTTTGATTGAATGGTGACACTCTTAGATGACACTGGTGTAAGTTCGATGATTGATGACACATTTATAACACTTACAGTCAAACTCACACAGGAGTACAAAAGACAGGCTTGAAGGTCTAGTATGCAAAATGAAGGTTTGAAGGTTTGGAATACAAAGTGCAGATTTAACGGGTCAAAATACGAAACGTAGGTTTGAAGGTCTAACATACGAAGTACAGGTTTGAAGGTCTAAAACACAAAGTGCAGATTTGGAAGGCTGATATACAAAATGTAGGTTAGAAGGTCTGAAGTACGAAACACGAGTTTGAGGGCCTGGATGGTACAGTGTGGGTTTGAAGGCCTAAAATACAAAGTACAGGTTCGAAGGTCCGGAATCCAAACTGCAGGTTTAAACCGCTGAAGTACAAAATGTAGATTTGAAGGTCTGAAGTACAAAGCACGGGTTTGAAAGTCTGGAGGGTAAAGTACGGGTTTGATAGTCGACCATACTAAGCACAGGTTTGAAGGTCCAGAAAACAAAGTGCCGGTTTAAAGGGCCGAAGAACAAAGCGTATGTTTGAAGATCTGAAGTATGAGGTGTACAACTTAGTTCGGTTCGTTTTCAAAAGAAGGCTCTAGGTGCTATAAATGGTTGACGGCAACAGCTGATTTCTGCTGTATCGTGAAGTATCAACATCTCTTAACCAAATATCGTTTACAGACCTTTGAGTTTTGCGCATCAAGTCTAATTTTTACTGCGGTGAAAATGTCGAATTTCGTTCCATTTGCGGCAAGCGTTGATTTTCTGTTTCAATTGGAAGAAAAGTGCAGCTGAAGCCCACCGAATGCTTGTGGGACCATCACGGGAGACTTCTACAGGCAACATTTGATCCGTTTAAAGCCAGCTATAGCCGAAAAACGTCCAGAATATGCGACCAGACACGAGTCCATAATCTTTCAACATGACAACGCTCGGCCTCACGTTGCTATTGTGGTTAAAAACTATTTGGAAAATAGCGGGTGGGAAATTCTGGCTCACTCGCCTTATAGCCCAGACCTTGCCCCTTCCGACTACCATTTGTTTCGATCGATGCTGAACGCTTTGACTGGAACGCATCTTCCGCGATGGAATTCATAAATTACCAGAAAGATGGGGAAAAATAGTGGCTAGCGATGGACAATATTTTGATTAATGTATTAATTCATTTTATCATTCAAAGAAGTGCTTATTTTAAGCAAAAAGCGGACCGAATTAAGTTGTACACCCAATCCAATGTACAGGTTTGGAGGCCCCAAGTACACCCTGCAAGCTCGAAGGTCTTCAGTACAAAGTAAGGCTTGAACCTCTCCACCACAAAGTACCGATTTGAAGGTCAGAATTACAAGTTGCATGTCGCCAGTATAAAAAATCTATTCCGTCAGATGATTCAAGATCTCCTCCAACCCAATGATGCGTTTTCCTCCAACCCAAGGGTGCGTTTTCATTAAAATCGTCCAACGAAAATGCCCCAAAGCCGCGAAAGTTTTGCAGCAACGATGCGGTTCCCTGCACATGTACTCGTCTCGTCTTGTACGCGACCAACGCGTGTACACCTACGAGGACCGCAGAGTCAGAAAAATCGAAGGAGAGACGAAAGTGCAGCGAGTGCAGAATAAGCATCGCGCACAAATCGCGCGAGTGAACGAGCCGCAACCATACCATCGCGCACCCTGTACTCATACACAACGAGACCATGCGGAGTTCCCACGCGAGATTCCTCCCACGATTCAACGAGGTGGGGGCGTGTACAACGATTGAAGATTCTCTCATCGACGAAGAGACAAAAGAAATCCAAAAAATAAAACCTCGTACCGTAGACGCCGCTCGAAACCACGCTTTCCCTCAACTTTGGATTCGCGATGAAAGAAAAAAGCATACCACCCCCGCGTCTGATTTTCGTGAAAACCCGATCGAACAACCCCCGGAGCCCGGCTCGAATCGTAAAAAAAAAAACGAAAGAAGAAAAAACGTGTGTTCCACGTCGTATTAGTGGTGGCGTGTAAGTTAACCCTGATAACTCTGTTGAGGGTGTATAGGAGAACGAAGTGCTGGTCGGGGGGCTGCCGCGCATGGAGTACGTGTACGCGCCTCGGGGGTTCACCGCCGTTGGGGGTGTTCGTTATATTCCGAGTGAATCTTTTCAATGGGTCACGTGCCACGTCGGCTCTCATCGCCTCCCACCATACGTCACCCCCTTTTTCATCCCCCACTGGCCACCTCCTCTCAAGCCGATATCGTATTTGTACAACACGCACATCTATTATTGCAATCCGTTGTTTGTGTGTTTTGCGCTTTCGTTCCTACCACTGATACCCCAACCTCTCTCTCCCTCTCTCTCTCTCTCTCTCTCTCTCTCTCTCTCTCTCTCTCCATCTTTCTCTCTAGATCGTTGTGCGTTTCACACACTTGTTTTTCTTGATATATATATATATATCGTGCATGTGCATGTATTCAACGATCTATGAGGTGTATTATGAAACGAAACAATGCGTGCACTCGCGATACGAGTGTGTGTATATATATATATATATATATATATATATACATATATACAAATATACATATATACATATATATATGCATTTTTGTATTTTCAAGTCTGCTGTATATAAATATATAAATATCTGAGAATTGTATATATATACGTGTGAAGGTGCGTGTGGGTGGTTCTGAATAACAGGGTTGGAAACACAAAAGTATTATCCGTCTGACAAAATTTCATGCGTTTCATTGGATCGCGTGGGAAAAAAAATCAAAATTTGTAAAGTCAAGTTTCGTTTGTGAGTTTGTCCAAAAGAGAGATTCGACATGAATGTAAATAAAAAAATATGGAGTGTCTGGCGCATGGGTAGACACATTTTTTTGGGTTATTGGGGCAGTCATTTGCTAATTTTTTCACTCTTAGACGCTATGTCCTAAGTGTCACGGCACAATTAACGTCATTTTTTCAAAAATCATATTTCTATAAATATGATTTTTTATTTCGTTTTTTTAAGTACAGTAAATTTTGCCTTTAAATCGTCATAACTTTTTTGTTTGTAGTTGCAATAGCACGAAATAACTATTGTTGTATTCTGCGCTGTATAGTTATTTTATATAAATAATTATTTGATACAATTGGTTTCAAAAAAAGGTTTGAGCTTCCAAAGTCTTAAAAATGTGTAAATGAAATGGTGAAATTATGAATAATTTCGACTTCTTAATTTATTATATAAAAAAAAACTTATTCTCTTTATTTTGACCACATAATGAATGATTTCTATGACATGTTGCATACCGTTGGGAAGGGTAAAAACTAGAGAACTTTGTATAACAAAGCTGCGTTCAAAACAGCGTTTAGTTTTTTTCTTTATAACGAATCTAGCAGTTGACATTTTTATACATTTACGCATTTTTAAGACTTTGAGAGCTCATGAGTAATTTTTTTAAACCGATTGTATCAAGTAATGATTCACTTATAATAAACAAACATTGCAGAATACAACAAAAGTTATTTCGTGCTATTACAAACACGAACAACAATTTTATGATGATTTACAGGTGAAATTTCGAGTAATTAAAAAAAACGAAAAAAAAAAATCATATCTCAATTACCGTGACACTTAGGACATAAGGTCTGAGGATAAAAAAATAGCAAATCACCCATCCCCCCCAATCGCTCAAAAAATTGTGTCGGTCCATGCGCCTAATACCATGTATAATAGACGAAAATAGAAAAAAGTAATTTACCGACAGTGGTGCATGGGCGATCGGGATTCGGCCACAGGGGGTCCACGGCATTATTACAATGTTTTCCAGGGTATTGGGATCTTTAACGATGTTGGGTATTTTTTTTCCTACCTGATTAATAACCAACGATTGCATACAAAAGCCCATAAAAAATTAAACAATATAAAAACCCAATTAAAACATTGAATAATATAGAAACTCAAAAAAAAATTAAAAATACAAAAAAAAAATGAAAAATACAAAAACCCAAAAAAAATTGAAAAATACAAAAACCCCAAAAAAATCGAAAAATACAAAAACCCCCAAAAAATTGGAAAAAATTAAACATGGAGTCAGATATCCGCTACGTCCCCGTTCGTTGACTCCGGGTGCGGCTGAAAGCGGACATTCCTATCGTAATTCAATGAATGGTAATTCAAAGAATTTTCCGTAGACGATTATTCCGACAATTTCGGCTTTCCGGTAAACTTCCTGCGTTAGTTTACAATTTCTGACGAAATCGCACTTTGATTTGAAATTTCAATTGAAATAATACATTTTTTTTAAACATTGTTTCGAAAGGGGTCCACAGGTAATGCGAGATGGTCCACAAAGCTCAAAAGGTTAAGAGGCCCTGGTGTAGATACTTGAGTAAAACGTCTGCACACCAGAGAATCGGAAGAATATGGGGCCGTATATATTGGTACGGGTTTTCCACAGTTTGCCCGTACCCTCGGCAACTGCGGTATAGTGTCGTTTAAGGGTTGAAGCTACTTAAGGATTTTTAAGTTTTGAGAAACGTAAAGAAAGCGGTCAATGGTAATTTGGAAGGCCAGATGTATGGTAATGGCATTACAGATTGGAGGTGAATAGAACATTTTTTTTGTTAAGGGGTCTTTGCACTTTTGACGCTAAGAAGGATATTTTCATGATTTTAAAAACAGAATTATATTATAGTTGATATAAAAGTTGTTACACTTAATAAATACACTTTCGAAACACATTTTTTAATCATTTATTTAAATCACTATTTATAGACGGAAATGGTAGTTGAAAAAAAAAACTCACGGAGTTTCCGAGCACCATGTGGGCCTTGGAAAAGTGCGCCATGCAAACGTGGCCTGTGAAGCTGTACAGATGATACTGAGTTTGATAACATTAAATCCTTGAATATATCGTGGTAGTTGAAAAAATGTCCTAAAAAATTGTAGGTCTGCGCTGTTGATGAAATCTCGGAGATGGAACATCCCAAACAAAAAAAAATGGTAGGACAATCGAGTTTGGGCTCATCAACTTTGTTGACTTGGGCATTATTTATAATTACACCATTATAAAGTTTCTCGCGAAACATTTATATTAAAAGGCAAGGTCTTTGATTACACCGATGTCTGAATGGCATGGGGGTCTGGTATGAAAAATAAATAAACATATTCTAATACTATAAAGTATAAAATAAAATAAACATAAATAAAACTTTCCAAAAACAAGCTTTTATTTAAAATGTACTGAACTGAAAAGCGAAACATGTTCAGTAAAATTGAACATCAAAGCGGTATAACTACAAAAAAGTCCCTTCCTAGGTCACTCATCATAGGTGCAAGTACTTAAAAGGTACGCAAACGTAGATATTTTTAAAACATGAAATATGCATTTTAAAAGCTTAAGACGTCGAACGTCATAAGAACTAATACTATTTTGAAATTTCTGAAAAAGCCCCGAGCTATTAAAATGTATATTTCGTCTTTAAAAAATATCTACATTTATGTACCGTTTGAGTACTTGCATCTATGATGAGTGACCAAGGAAGAGACTTTTTTGTAGCTATACTGTTTTCATTTTCAATTTTACTGAACGTTATTCTTTACTTCTTAGTACAATGCCTTCAAAATAAAGGCTTCTTTTTAAGAAGTTTTTTACGTTTATTTTTTTCAAGGTTTATCATGAATACTTCCTTCAAACATTCGGTGACCACCTGTTTTTATTGTCGTTACGGAATCCCGAGATTTTCTACACGCGTGAGCAGTTTATATCAGGCATCTAGAGTCGTTTAGTATATAAATTATTAGATATAAATGTCCCGTGCAGAAATTTTGGCAGGGAAACAGCTGGCTTCTGACTTGTATCCCGGGCTCCCAGTCGGGATCTAGTCTGATATCGGATCAGATTCGAAGACTAAATGTAAGGTCCGTAAACTGGATTCCATTAGGGATCCAGAACCGGATCCTTTAATGACTCTAAATAGATTCCCCATGGAATCATTGAGGAACCTGGGAAGGATCACGGATGAATACAGGCTGAAATAAAATGTCAAAAATAGAATTATGACATGTTAAATTTATTATAAAAATAAATAACATTTATAAAGTTCTGGTGCATCTATTAATAAAAAAAAATTTGTCCAAAGATTCAAATGGCAGATCGCGCTCATCGCGAGATTTTGATGTGAATTTAAAAAAATTCATGATCTCGTCCCAAAAAACCCGCGTTTCGATTATCCGAACTAGTCTCGGTCCCAATTGGTTCAGATAATCGAGGTTCTACTGGAAATGAAACGATTTTTAGAGTCCTAATTTTTCGTAAAAAGTTCCGTAACTGGGCTTGAAATTTTGCCAGTATACTGGGATGTATTTTTACTTGATTATGGACGAAAATCAGTTAATTGTTAAATATTCGGGTTCGTGAGAGGACTACCTACACCAGTGTGACACTTTAAAAAAATCGATTTTTTTTGCCTTTTCCGACAGTTTAGACTTCCAAGAATATCATTATCATTGATATAATTTATATCGATAGTTAAATCTTTAGACGCGTTTTTCTCGAAATGAGATTTTCAAATTTGCTGACATTGTAACTCAAAGAGCAATTATCCGATTGACTTGAAATTTGAACTGAGTACTCTTACATATATTTACTCTACAATGACGTAGGATATTTTTTCTCGGATGTAAATTGACGATTTGGCATTGAAAAAAGCGACCATTTTATACGCAAGAAAACAGACTTTTTTTCATAATTACGCCATTTTGTTAGATTTTGATATTTTTCGAAAATCCTACGTCATTGTACAGGAAATGCCTTCCAGTTGAACGACATTTTTTTCCTTTTTCGGTTTCAGCTACTCAATCGGCCGGAATCATGTCAGCAGTGGAGGAACTTTTTTTTGGCGCCTACACTGGAAAAAAAATTCAGTTGGTTTAACAAAATGTATCTTTAAATACGTTCAACTTGATTTTTGATTGGCATAACAAACATTTTGTTAATCTAACGATAGTTTTAGTGGTGTGAACTGTAGCTAAATAAGCTAGATTAAACTATCTAGTTAGACTAGATAAGACTAGATAAGACTAGATAAGACTAGATAAGCTAGATTAAACTATCTAGTTAGTCTAGATAAGACTAAACTATCGTTAGATTAACAAAATGTTTGTTATGCCAATCAAAAATCAAGTTGAACGTATTTAAAGATACATTTTGTTAAACCAACTGAATTTTTTTTTCAGTGTACGAAGGCAGCGCATAAGTCGCTTGGATCTCAATATTTTTCTATGAAAAAATTTTGTAACAGAGGTCAAATATAGCCAAATATATTTTTAATTTTCCGAAACATTTAATTGAGTACTTTACTTCCAAAAAAATTCTCGAAAATCACCAAAATTTTCAGCGTTCACACTGGTATAGCCCCTTAAAACACATTTTTGGGTAACTCATCCATGAAGAATGGCTGCTGTTCGAAATAACAATAAAAAACGAACGTGCAAATCCTTCAATTTTTTCGTATTTGCATTTGTCCTGTACTTTGTCAAAGTTTTCTTTTGGCTTGGAACAAAGGGCTGGCAAGCTTTAGATTCATTGGCTCTCTTAGTCTTGGGTGTAAAGAGAAAATGTGTGTGTTTCTTACAAACACAATTGAGTGTTTATATATATATATATATATATATATATATATATATATATATATTCAGCTGGTGTTCAGCAAAGAATATCCAAGAGAGGATTATACGTCACGTATATACGTCGACGGCTTTTACGAAGTCGATGCCAAAACCTCTTTTATCACCGTACACGCCAAATGATGGCAATTTACCACTTGTAAGGACACGTGACCGAACGGGGGAGTAAGAGAGAGAGAGAGAGAGACAGAGAAAGCGAGAATACTCGTGCCTATAATAGTTTATGGATTGTGCGTGCACGCCCCCTTGCACGGGGCTCGTTCCACTGATTCTGGTGTTACACGATGAGAGAGCGTCCTTCGAGCCCGCACTGGACGCGACCCTAATGCCACAGGACTCCGCAACCCCCCTGCAGAGCGAGAAACATGTGGGGTGCGTTGACACGGTATTAATGACGTCTGTATTGCTCGGTAGTTCTTTCAGTGCCACCAGAAAATCGTAAACGACCGAAAGACCGACTACCAGCTCGTACGACGATACTTTCACGTCTGTATATCGGGGTATCGGAGTAATGGGGAATCCTAATGGAAAAAAGTGTGAAGCGATTTTTTTTTGGCAATTCATTTTTTTGGGGAAAAGTTCATATTGGATGGGGAAAGAAATACGTAGTGATGGGAAGATTTCGATGGAGAGATTTTTAGCTGTTTCTCGTAATGGCTTCGAGAATGTGCGGGAATTGTGAGAAAAGGAGAATTTTTCCCATGGCTGTGGCAATGTGAAGAGAAGTTCAGAGGGGGTTGAGGTTTGAATTGTTTTCGGAATAATACTCGATTTCTGTTTTTTTTTCTTTTTTTTTGCAAGTTCTGATTTTTTTTCTGATTTTTCGTGGTTTGTTCGTAATTCCTTGCGGGCTCTGGACCGCGGGACTTTTATCCCACACTTGCGACTTCACTAGATCCAGATCCTTCGATACTCCTAGGGTGTTGCCCACGGTCACTTGTCCCCCAATCCACCACCGTATCAAGTTCGCACGAGGGCACAGGGAAACTGGGGAACCTGTGGCGATACGAGGAGGCTGAGCGGTCACCCATCCGAGTATTGGCCCAAGCCAACGCTGCTTAAGGGAGAATATCAGTGTGACTGGCTGAAAAATGAGGGATTTTTGGGGATTTTTTTTAACGGCTCGATCAAATTATTTGAAATTTTGTGTATTAATTATTGAAGTAATGAAGCATACAAGGAAATGTTTTTATTTTAATTTTAGTACATTTTATTAAGCAGAGGAGCGGTCGCAAAATGGCGTCTCAAAAAAAGACTCTCCGACGGTTGACAGCATAAGTGCCACAGCAAGCATGTGAAATCAAAAATTCAAAAAGATTATTAAATTATAATAGTATAGCTACCGCAGCATCGTAGGAAATTTGAAAATTTTGATTAGAAAAAGAATGGCGGCCATTTAAAAAAAATCGAATTTTACACAAAAATGTTGCAGTAAATTTTTAATAAAATAAAGTAAACAATTTTGAAAAAACTGTACAATGCGACGATAGCGATAAGTTTTCTGAAGAGCATCATTTTTGAATGAAGTCGATTGGACAAAATTTGACAGAGTTATGCTGTCAACCAGGTCAAAAAACAGGATTTCGAGAAAAACGCGTTTTAAGTATAGAAAGGCCCGTTCACAAGGCTCTGAGAGCGTCGACGCTTGGCGCCAATTTCGAATACTTCTAAGCCGAATATTGTTTTGAAAATTTGTAGGCATCTTCTTAAAGGCCAAAAATATATATTTAAGCAAAAAAAAATCGATTTCTTTTTCACACTGATATTCCCCCCTTAAGGAATAATCACAGTGTAACGGGTCGGAAAATAGCTGATTTGCGCGATTTTTTTCGATGGCTAAAATACGCTAACCAGCCTGATTTTTCAATGTCAAATCAAAGCATTCATAAAGAACAGAAAATACAATATTTAACGTTTATTTTAATTTTACATTTTACTTTTTTTTACGGTTAAAAATGTCTTTGAAAAAAGGAGTCCTTACACTGTATACGTTTATGGCCGTAAGTATAATATTATCTGAAAAAAAATTGTAAAAAGATTATCAATCAGTATGAAAACCGCTATCTTGCTAGGAAGGTTTTTTTTTAAATCAAAATTGACAAAATGACGGGGGTTTGAAAAAAAAACGTATCAAATTTAGGCTATTTTTTCGACAGTTTTTCGTTATGAAAAATGTAAAGATTTCAAAAAATAAGCTTCCATAGCAAGATAAAGAATGGCGTGAAGAATGTTGTGTGAAAATTTAAGACGTATATGTTGAAAATTCTTCCTTTGAGAGTGTACACCGTTCCGAAAAACGACATTTCGAGAAAAGCCCGTTTAAGGGGGGATTGTCTTTTTTTTTCGCAAAATTTACCGCTTTTTGGGAATTTTTTTGTGAAGAAAGTATACAACGGAAAACTTGTGAAACTTGGCATATAGTTTTATTGATCTGTTTACTACTCACAAAAAAATTTTTAAACAATTTCATCAAAAAATCCGCCTCCCACCCCCCTCGACGCGCGATGGTCCTTTTTTGATGGTGTGCACGATTACAGCCTTCACGTTCATCCTGCAACAAAAACCCAAAAAGCATTTTACTTTAGACACATATAGCTATCGTTCGATGAAGGGGAAAAAAAATTGACGATTTGGTGACGTTTTGAACTTGAAGTATCGATTTTTCGAAAAAAATTGATCGATTTTTTGTTATAAATAAAAAACTATTAAACGTATTGCTTTTTTGCTTCATCAAACGATAAAAGGATGTCAGCTGAGCATTCTGTCCAAATTTGAAGGCAATCGGTTGAATAGTTTTTGAGAAATCGTGCACACCATCAAAAAAGGACCATCGCGCGTCGAGGGGGGTGGGAGGCGGATTTTTTGATGAAATTGTTTAAAAAATTTTTTGTATGTAGTAAACAGATCAATAAAACTATTTGCCAAGTTTCACAAGTTTTCCGTTGTATACTTTCTTCACAAAAAAATTCCCAAAAAGCGGTAAATTTTGCGAAAAAAAAGACAATCCCCCCTTAAAGTATCGAGTGCGGAATTTTTATATAAATTGTCTACTTACGATCAATCAGCGGTGCCAGGTCCATATTTATAACCGTCTATCCTATCGGATGAGGCACAAAAATCAATTTTTTGAAAACGTTACACCGTGATTATTCCTGAAGGGCGTATTCTAGTGTGAATACCAATTTACAAGGTTATTTTTGGGAATTAAATTTAGAGACACGGTTAAATTTACATTGGTAATATTTCACAGTTATACTTATACATATTTGAAGTAAGATCTTAAATTTTTTAAAAGCCTGTTCTTCAAAACTTTACATGATATTTGCTGTTGCGCAGGTCATGTCACGAAAACGTTGTATCGTCGGGCGTTGTGATTGCGACCGTCCTTATTATCTGAAACAAATAATTTAAGGGGTTTTCTCACTTTAGTCGCTAAAAAAGCCTATTTTCGTGCATTTTTTGATAGGTTTATATCATAGATATTGATATAAAAGTTGTTACACTTAAAAAATACACTTTCGAAAAACATTTTAATTTTAAAAAAATGTATTTATGTATTTTTATGTATTTATGTATGCATACATTTTTATTTTATGTACATTTTTTATATGTATTATTTTTTTCATGTAACCCAAACATACTTTAAATGCGTTTTTTTTCGAAACAACGTTTTTCGACGGTTTGTTGATAAAATATTCGAAACTACTAAACCGATCGTTATGGAATTTTAACCACATATTCTTTACAACTATAGCTAGAGCGCATATGAAGGATGTTTTAAATGTTAATATTTACTATTTTTTTGCCAAAAACGGTGGAAAACACGTTTTTCTTGTTTTTTTGAAAAATGTTCGCCATTTTGTTATTTTTGCGTTTATCAAAAATCGTATTATATACGCTATAGCCATTAACGTACTAAATCTTAAACAGTTTGATTTTTTTGTTTCGGGTGATCCATCTCCGAGATTTCTTCAACAGCGCAGACCTACAAGTTTTTAGGAAATTTTTTTAACTACCATTTTTGTCTATAAATAGTGACTGAAATAAATATATTTTTTAAAAATGTATTTCGAAAATGTATTTATTGAGGGTAACAACTTTTATATCAATATCTATAATATAAACCTATAAAAAAAATCATGAAAATGGCCTTTTTTAGCGTCCAAAGTGAGAAGACCCCTTAAACAAATTCTATTTTCTACAAACGCGATTATCGTTCGGCCCTCTAATAAATAAAAAAATAGGAAAAATTTCCGAAATGGCAGCGTTTTAAAAAGAGTACCTTGATTTTAACAATAAAATGTTTACTTCCCACGGCCTGGAAATATCGTAATTATAAAGCATTTAAAAAATGGAGACTCGAACGATAAATACGTTCGTAAAAAATGGAATTTTTTCAAAATCGTTTATTTCTGACCACAAGGCCAGTCGCAATCGCAACGCCCGACGATAAAAAAATTTCGCGACATGTCCTGCGCAACGTCAGATATGTACAGTTTTCAATAAAACACTTTGAAAAAATGTAAAATGTTAATTCAAACACGTATAAATATACCTATGAAATACTAACACTGTAGATTTGACCGTTTCTCTAAATTTAATTCTCAAAAAATCACCTTGAAAATGGGTGTTCACACTAGAATACGGTCTTAACACGGAAGGTTTTCAACCTTCCCATTCCCCATAAGAGAAATGTTCCAACAGGAAAATTCTCCCACCGAATTTCCCCAATAGCTTTCAAACCACACTTTCGTTTCCCCATTCACCAGGACGTTACCTCTTGATTTATAGCCACGATTCGCGGCTACATAAATTTTTAAGGAAACTATGCATCTCCGTGTAACGTCGCGTTGTGTCGAAATACGAGAAACTCGAGCATAAAAAGAGAACCGCGTGCAGGTATATATGCTCCACCGCTTCTTTTGCCGGAATGAATAATGTTACGTGCTTCGTGTGTCGTATATTACACATACGCGAAACCTTAAGAAACGCCGTACGAATTTCTGCAGCACAGAATATTTTTCTCGAAGCTACCGGCGCTGCCTTTTGCATTTTTGCTGCATCAGTCGCCCGGTAGCTAAAGGTACATCATACACACACACATACATACATACATATATATATATATATGTGTGTGTGTGTGTGTGTGTGTGTGTGTGTGTGTGTGTGTGTGTGTGTGTGTATATATGTATTTAAATTTATATATAAATGCGCGAGGGGCGATGTTCAACTGATGTGACTATCAATCTGATGGTAACTGTCAGCCAAATGGAACGAGACCACATGAAAATGGACCTCACTTGTGTGGGTCAAGTAAATATATATATATAGTAATTTTGAAGACATTAGTCGTCCGTCTGCTATGAAGACCTTCCTCATAGCAGCCTATCGGCCCCATACTGAACGTTAAATAAAATCCAATATTTTCAAAATCACCTTTGGATAAATGTACGCCAATTTATATATAGATTATTTCAAGGATCGTCCTGTCCCCAAAGCAATGAAGCATCAACGAAAAAATGAGGAACCGTCGTCGAAACAGCTGGATGTGCTGATAGCCAACATTACGTAGGTACAACGGAATCAAAATGTTTTTACCTGCTGTGTATATATATGTGTATATATATATATATATATATATATATATATATATATATATATATATATATATATATATATATATATATATATATATATACATACACAGGGTGTCCTGTTATGAATGGATAATCCTTCATCTGTCGATAGGTCAGATCATGTCCTACTATATGCTGGAATTTCAGTTCAGCAAAGTTCCACGGTTTTCGAGATTTTGGGTTTAATGTTACTTTTTGAAAAACAAATATCTGTTTGTCGTTTTTTGCATGCCATTTCTACTAATGATATGAATTGACAATTACAGAGCAACTTTTTAAAGTAATTGGCACGATATGCGTGGTACACTTTTTTTACACCGCAGGCTATCAAAGTCAGATGTTCCAATTGGTTGGTATGGAAATTCTGCATTAGATCTTTTTTCATAAAGTTTCCTTAACATTTAAGATTTAAAAAAAGACTTTTCGAGATAAAACAAATAACCAGGAGTATTTTTAAAAAAAACCGGGTCAAAAAAGTTATCATTTGTAGAAATGGCAGGCGAAAAACCAAAAGGAGATGATTTTTATCTCGAAAACCGTAGGATTTTTACTAACCTCAAATTCCAGCATATAGTAGGGCATGGTCTGACCTATCGACAGCGGCAGGATTGTCCATTCATAACAGGACACCCTGTATACACACACACACACACACACACACATATATATATATACATTTTTATATATATATTTTTCCCGCAGTTCTAATTGATGAGCGCATTAAAGAATTTACGAAGTAGTAATGGATATAACTTGGCGGCAATCCTTATATATATATATATGTACTTATGAGTGAATAGATGGGATGAGCAAATAAGAAAATGCTCCCGGACTGCCGCGACATTCCACTGCAGAGTTCTTCCGAGCTTGTCATATATGCATACTCATTTATACATCCAGGTATTTAAAAACACTGGCCGGACAGAAAAATCCTTGCGGAGATTGGAACTCGAATCGCGAAACGGAGCATTGCATACTTTGGGTCCGATGATAGAACCAGACAGATAGCGGATCGTTTTTTGGGAATAAAAGCCTCTGTGGCCGTGAGACACCAACGATAATACGCGTGGGGCATGTGCCTTTTAATTTTTCTTAGGGGGTTACATCTATGTGGCTCGAGGAAAAATAAGACCTTTTGGGAATTTCTTTAAGAATACTAAAAAGAAGCAATTGAAATGAGGATTAGCACATAGACAAAGAAAAATCGTTACTTACATTACTTTTGCTCAGTACACACGATTATTGAAAAATATGGTTTTTTTTTGCAAAATTGCATAATTTTAAATCAATTTTTCGTTTATTTACCCAAAAATCGGCGGTAAGAGGGGAGATCGCTTTAGGCGAGGAACATTTTGGCTTATTTTTACGATTTTTTTTTCAACGAAAGATTTTTTCAACATTTTTGAGACTTAGGTTATGTTTTATGCCTACTTTTGGCTGTTACGTCTTCTGAACTGGATTTTCAAAACTAGAGTGACGTATAGCTAAATAACTAATCGCCCGATTCTGAGGAAATTTGATATAGATTTTTAACCTAGTTATCCAAAACATGACTAAATGTTTTTGAAAATAAAAAAGTAATTTTTTATTGCACAGTGTAGCCATTTTTCGGAAAATTCAATTTTTTGTTAAAAATCGTAGAATTTAATCGATTTACAACATTTCTCATTTTTTCTTGGTTCATGTTTTGCGTATGAGTGACAATGAAAAAAAAATGTTCGTCTGACAACATTCGCCGTAACTCATTTAGAAGCCCGTGCCATACATCCACCACTTTTAACGATTAATAATTTTTTAAACAGCATATAACAGCCAAAAGTTGTTATAAAATATTCCGTAAGTCTCAAACATGGTGAAGAAATATTACCTTTTAAAAAAAGATAATGAAGATTAGCATTTTTTGCCTGGCCTAACGAAATCTCTCCCCTTAATTTGATTGTAAGAAGGAGTATTATTGATGAATTGAAAAATCGTGTGTCATTCTTTGGAGCATCTGTCCAAGTATCTACAGTTGAAATTTCAAGTCAATCGAATGAAAACGGTCCGAATTATGCGTCCTCCTGATATCAAAAACGGAGTTTCGTGGCAAACGCATTTGAATTGTCAAAACTGATTTAGAAGCTATGGTCCACACGACGAAATTGCAGCTTCCCTTTGAATTCCACGTGGATCCACGGTGACATTTCGATAGGAGATCTTAAATTATTAGCTCGTATATTTATTGTACAACCATTGGACTAAACGACTCCAAATTCGGCTCGACTTTGGTTTGTGTATTTCGGAGCCCCTTAAGGCGCTGGTAAAATTTTCTCGAAAAATAAAAATACAAATAAAAATAAATCGCGTACCGTTTAAATATTAATCTTGTGGTGTCATCATTGAAGCCAAGTAAAAAAAAATGGTCAAACATTTTTCCACCCAGACGAACGCCTCAATGTACTAACCTTTTTGAAACAAATTTTGCTACATTTTTTGGTTAATTTTTCTACAAAAGTCGTGAATGCGAGCGGTATTTTGGCATATTCAAAGTTTTGAAAAACTTTCGGAAAAATTCGTATCGAAGTGATCATCCGACAAACGTCAATCAGGGAAGTTGAATATGAAAACAAAAAAGAAAATTAATTACTAGATAGTAACATTAATCGATGTGACGAGACTCCAAGAGCCACGTGACGATTTCGATTTTTATCTTTTGTTTATTTGACACGAGTGTTAAATAATGAATTGTCCTCGGTGTATCGGAGCGTCGGGGTGACTGGCTGTTGTGACAAGGGATGTCTCAACAGCTGGTGTGGTTACACGTCTCAATGGATTGGAGAGCAACGGTGGTTTGCTTTTTTTCGACATGTTAGCACAACGCTCGATAGTTCGGTCGCTAACTTCGTACATTTCTCGATGTTTGCATTGCACGAGAAAGGTGAGCGAGGGCTCGATTGACATGAGAAGCTCGGCACTTGTGTGCTGTCAGTTATCGTCTCCCTTTCTTGTTTTCCGGACTGACGTACACTGGATAATCGAGACTCCCTCCACCCCCCTCATTGCCGGTTTGTTCAACAATTTCGTGCACAATGAATCCTATTTTCGTATATACGTGACGGAAGAGTCATGCACGTCAAATATTATGTCTAGTCGAATAAAAATATTCCACGTGCGCAAAATTAGGTCGCCATCAACTTAATGCCCGGTTTTATTTTTATTATTTGAATATATATATTTCCTGAGTTCCAACTCTACTATTAATAATCACGATACAAAATAATTACACTTTTTATCGACGGAAAATGAATAACGACTGAATCAATGTGTGAGGAGCTGGCGAACGAAACCGGACTTGGCCACAGTACGTCAATTTAATTTTTATTTACATTTTATTTATGTTGGAGCCTAAAAACTGGCATATTGCTCAAAGAGGCAATTTTTAATAAATTTTGAGGTGTTTAGACCTGGATTTGATTAGAAATATTTCGGGAGCTTATCAAGGCGCGATTGAAAGACCCTAGAAGTGAGAATTGAAAAATTTGACGTAGCGTGGACAAGTCCGGTTATGTTGGCCAACTCCTTATATGGTAATTATTGGGACAGAAAATACAATTATTTTTTATCATAAGAATGAGTGTGATTTTTAGCCTCGGAAATATCGTTGAGGCGAGATACCACTGTGACGGGTAAAAAAATCAACTTTTTTGTATTTTTGCGAAGTATACATATTTAAGAATATGTGAAAAAAAAATCAAATTAAAATGATGAAAATTGACCAAATTATAGACGATTTAGGGAAAGCAGGTAGATTTAATTTAAGTTATGATTTAAGTATACTCGTTATGATTTACGTATACTCAAACTTTCAATCACGTTTTTTTTTTAACAACTTTGCTCGACTTGGCCAGAATCGTAACTCTGGATATAATTGTTCGATTTTCGATTAAAATAAAAATCCGCATTTTCTGTAGCTATCGTTGCACGTAGTCGTTTTTTTTTTCAATTCAGTATTTTTTAAGCGATAAACATAAGTTAAATTGTCGGCAAAATTACACTTTCATTTTATGATTTTTTTCGAAGCAACAAGAGCTGCATATATAGATTTTAAAAAAACTTCATTTTTATTTTTCAGACCAACCATTATCAAGTGTTCGATCCGGCCATTGGACCACACTTTTTATACAGAGGCTCTATTATACCGCAATAACGTCGTTAATTTTTAATTTTTTATAATAAAACTTTACATGAAATGAATTCAAAATATGCTTAATAACATACTTTTTCCAAATTCCAAATAAATAATGTAGTAATAAAAAACCAATCGGAATAATTAACTTTTTTGGCACGTCACAGTTTCTCTCGACCCTTCGTTGACACAGTCATATTTGGCCAGGATTTTGACACACTGGGTCCATTTGACCCGAATACTTCATCCACCTGCCAATAACAACACTTCGGTTATTTTTTATCGAAAAAAGTCAGGGATACTCTTCAAACATTTAATAATATGTCTGCATATTTAAAATTCGGAAAATATCAAATAAAAACATTTTAAAAAATTATTGAATATTTTCAATTTTGGAAAAGTGAGCGTTTTTATTAAAAATTCATACGGGTAAAAATGATCCAGTCTGTCAACGTTGGGTGAAAAATCGTAAGCCTGCTATTGATAACAGAAAATGTACTCGATCAATTTTCACCAATGATTTTCTATCAAAAACTGTAAACGATGGAAGAACACGAGGATCACCTTATCGCCGAGCAATTTGTTAAGTACTTTTTTAATCGCTGCCCGATATTCCAACCGCCTGGCAAACTCGTAGAACAAAATATCGGGAAGACGCCTCTGACGACAAGGAAAAATAAAATAAAAAATCGCGGTTCTCGACACCGAGGAGGGTGACTCGATATCTGATTATGACGGGTAGGGGGTCCTCTCGCGTGCATGCCGACCCGTATCATATTCCGCTAATTGCTACGGTCTCGAACCAACGCGATAATTGTTTGCAGGCGACGATGAAAGATAATATAGATACATTTTATTGACGCTTACTAATCTTCTGACTTATTGCACAACTCGAGCTGTCCGATTGACCTCAAGATATTTTTCTTCTGATTTGCTGAAGATTCGACACCTCGTCGATTACCAAGACGTCAGTATTCTTGGAAAATGTACGCAGGATCGATCTGAATCTTGATCAATTTTTTTTTTAAATACAATTTATTATTTGTGCCACTCATATGAATATTCGAATAATTATTTTGATAACTTAAAACAATTCGGAGAAACATTATCCAGATAAGTATAAATTACATTATTATCAGAACAATTATTCAGATAACCTTGAATTATTATTGAAAGAAGAACTTCGATAATTTGTAATAATTATTCCGATTATTTGTCATAATTATTACAATGATTATTGAGATAACAATAACTGTCATTAGAATCATCAATCTGATGAGCTTTGAAAGAATTATAAGTAAGAATAATTATTTCAATAATTGATAGTTATTGTCAGATAATTCAGATGAACCCATTCGAAACGATTATTCTGTACAGATATAATTACCAATAATTTGTCTAAGATTGATATCTTCGGAAAAATACATCGAACGTTTTTTTCCCCTCAATCGTAATCCGCAATCGTGGATATGTTTAATCCCGATACGTATCACGTGTTCCGTACAATTTGCATTGCCTTGTACGTCGGCAGACAGGAGTTGAATTCTCTCTTCTCGTCGTTTTTTTCCCTCTCGATTCGTTTCGAGGCCTTGAGATATACATAACTCAGGGAGAGGTTTCGTACAGATTCATCGAGGATTCTGGGGATTGGGCTCTCCGTACGAAATTGGCAAATGTCCTTTGCCTTATTAAAATAGTTTGTCGTCTGGGGGCGCGATTGGGTCGTCTCTTCTCAAGTCATTCTCTCTCGTCCTCTCTCCTTCCGTCGTTTTTTTTTTGTTCACTGTGGACCAAAAATCTTCCTCCTTCGAAGCAAATTCTGGGGTTTCTTTTCTCGGATCTAGATGCAGTGGCAAATGTTCCTCTGTCTGCTCGTTATTCGTAAAATAGAGAGCGAGAAAGAGAGAGAGAGAGAGAGAGAGAGAGAGAGAGAGAGAAAGCCAATTTAGACATACCGCCGAAAATCGATCCGCACAAGTTCGCGCTCTCTACGAGAACGGTCATTCGAAATCGCACCTGCGCCTCCGCCCTCCAACAAATTGGTGAAATAAATCCAATTTTGGCCACCGCGATCTTTCTTTTTCTCTTTCCTTTGGTCCACACTGTAAGTTGCTGCCGTTTGTGGTCCTGACACGAGACACGTAAACACTCACACACACTTGTACGTTTCTTTCGCCATCCAGTGCGACCGTCGGGACCTCGATAACGTCGATCAATATATTAGCAGGCTTTTTTTTCCTCCACGGGGTTCGTGGAGAGACCGAGGTCCGCAGATAAGGGCGAGGTAAAACTTGAAAGTCTCTGGTACACAGACTGGAATTCGCTGGATGGGATCGGTAGGGAAAGGATGTTTTTTGAATTTTTTTTTAGGTCCAGCCTGCGAGAGCGTGGTTACTTATTTTTCAGGAGAAAAAGTGGAGCATTTCGACTGAGAGTTTATTGATTTTATTGGTGATTATAGGTACAGTTTTTTGCGGATAGTTTTTGCATGATAGGGGCACAGGGAAACTGGGGCACACCTTCGTTGGTGTGGGCGGCTACATTGCCGCTGAGTTTCAGTTGCGTTATCGTCGGTTGCTCAGTGAAACTGCTTACCGCTGAGTGGTTGGGCCGCAAGCCGCGGCTGACCGGTCACCCATCCGAGTACTGGCCCGGGCCGAGGCTGCTTGCCATTGGAGAAGGCGGATGTCCTAAAACTACTCCTGTCGGTTTCTCTCTCGTCTTATCATTTTTTATGAGGAGTTTGCATCGTTGCAATGCAAAGAGCTTGTTTCTTCATTTTTCATTTATTTATTTTTATCGTTGTCCGAAGCCTTTTTTTGCGAAGTGTGATCATAAATATCTAATAAGAATATATGAAAATGTTTGTATGATTTTCACAGCCTCAATCGGCGAAAAGTATAGAACAACTGAAAAGAATTTCGTTGCATTCCAACGATGCAGACGTCAACGTCATCATTTTGAATCTGCACATGGTGGGTTTGGATCAACACACAACATTTTTTTTCCATGTGCTGTTTATTTTGCTCACTCAGGGATTGCTGAATATGTCAAGTGAAAATTGCACGAATAGAAGATAAGGGCAAAAAAACACGTGACATTCGCTCGCAAAAGTGGCAGTGACAGTGGTAATCCGAAAAGAAAAATCGTACGAAAACGTCATGGTTTATGATATCGGAAGACATCCATGGAAGTACGGGGCTTTTCAAATTGGCGTGACGATCATCGAAGCCAAACACCTTCCGCAAAACGGCAATCCAATGATCGTCGTCAGAGTGGGAAATCATAAGAAAAAAACCAGCGTTCGCGAGAGAACCGACTGCCCTTACTATAATGAGGTTAGCCCTCGCAACTTCGGAACTCTTGTAACACGAGACAGGAATATTGGATTATCTTTTTTTTGAATAATTTTATGATATTTGCAGTATTTTGTGTTCAATTTTACGTGCCAATTTGAGGAATTGATGAGAACGAGGATATCCATATCCGCATATCTACGAAACCGGATGCGACAGCTCAAGTTTCACGGCGGAATATATATCGAAGCTGGAACTGTTTGGGATCAGCCAAGTAAAGAAATCCTTTTGTCAGAGATTGATACGAGCAACCATATATGTTCCCTCCTAGCGTATACATATCGGTTGAACAAAGGTGCGCATATCGCCATCTAACGATCGAAATCAACAACGCATGCGAAGTGCAACGCAGCCTTATCGACTTATGGTAACGCACCGACTGATGGTACAGCACCGACTGTCGATGAAATACCGTTCGTCGGTAAAGTAGATCAAAGCATCTACTTTTCCCACGCTTGTTAAATAGGTTTCCACTGGTTGATGCTTATCTCAAGGGAGACTGACATGCTGCTGCATGGAATACCGGCTATAGTAAAAAAACGACATTTATAAAAGAAATTTTCATATTTATGGGTCTTTTTTGTGTGGACTTTCAAAAATGTTATCGCTGAATAACAATACTAAGATTTTCGACATTTTTTTGTTCTTTTTTCCTATTTCCGCCCAAGGTCTGCATATAAATTGGAATAAAGTGTTTTTGAGCAATATCTATTTTCAGATCACGAATATTACCACAAATGGGCGATGCTGATGAATCCTAAGGACCAATCTGGTGGACCGAAAGGATACGTGAAGTGCAATGTGACGATAGCTGCGAAAGGCGAAAAACTGAAGGCACATCCGGAAACGGATGGCGACGAAGACATAGAAGGGCTGGTTTATACTATAATATTATTATTCTAGAACTAGGCTATATATAGTGATCTATAAATGATATAAATAATAACATATATATAAATATACTGATTATATCAGAAGTAGGACATATACAATAATATCGCTACATGAGAGGCTTATTTTATTGTGTTTTATATATGATATTAAAAGTTGCGATTTAATATATACTTTTATGTGTTAAAAAATCTTATTACATTGGAAGTAAAAATGTATACATAGAAAAATATTAAAATTCTATGTTTCTGCAATGCCGCGAACTAAAATATCACTTTACCTCACCAAATTTTATCAGAGCTAGATAAAAATAGTTCAGCAATGCAAAATCTTATCTAGCCTAGGTTCGCCCTAAAACATTCTGCAATCAATAAAAAGTAGTCCATTTATTCATATTCCATTTGAAATGGTCATAATATTAAATAAAACTTGAAAAATAGTTTAAGGTCGGAATAAATAATCAATATTAGTTACGAATGGTATTATTTTGATATATTTCAAAAGGCACTTGTGTTCTTTATTCCCACAATTGTCGGATACTTTGCCAAATCTTTTTTTAAACTGTTCTTTTATTTGCGTAACTGAATTATCTGTCTGTGGAGGCATTATGGATAATCATCTGTTTCGTGGAGGCTTAAAAATAAATGCGGTGTAAATTAAGCTTAGCATGCACCCGCCTATTTATACATGGACTTCTTATCTCGCGTATTCGTGCGAAACGTTGGCATTATCTTAAAGAGGCAATCGCCCGAACACCGTACTTTCAGAAATTTATTGCTTCCTATCGTGGATGCGAGCATTACAACGAGGCAACGAGCGCGATACGTGTTCTCGGTTTATCGAGTCGACGGCTTACCAACAGTCGAGAAGAGTATCGCTTGCACGAGTAATTCGAGTTACGTGAAACCCTTCGTCGAGATATCGTTCGCCGGTATGAAGGTAAATTCACATTTTCTTTTCTTCCCCGGAGCGGAAGTAGCCGCAAGCTCAAAGTTGCCGATGTGTCTTCGGAATTTCGCGTACCGGTAAAATCGTACCAAAGAGGAAAATACTTCTGATTTTTTACCTCGCCGTTGGAACCTTAAGGGATGGATTCACCGATAAATGTTACCTTTAGACGAGGAAAAAATGGCTGATTTTTATGATTTTTTCTTAAGGGGTTACGTGGGTTAAAAAATTCCAAAAAATACAATTTTTAAATCTTATTATCTAATAGTACAATATGTCTAGAATATTCTCCCAAAGTTTTAAGTCAATCGGAGTTAAGTCTAGGAGAGAGAGCCTTTGTAATCGCATTTTTCTTAAAACACTATTTTTTAAGTCGGTGGACACGATTTCTCAAAAACTAATGCACCGATCTCGTTAAAATTTTGCACACTTCAAAATAGTATTGACTAGTGATTCAACGCAGGTTTTTTCTTTCAATTACAACTGATTTTACAAGGCTACACGTAGTGTAAATTGTACCAAAAATTGAACTATTTTGCATACAACTCTGCAAAAAATTCAAATTTCATTTTTTTCAAAAACCCTTAGTTCAATTACGAGCTATACTTATCTGCAAACAGAAAAGGTTTGGTTTTGTAATTTCAGGTAAAGCTATCATGAGTTATCCTGACCACCACGAGGACATTTTTTTAGGGGTCTCCGGAAACCAGGTTCCACCGGCTGAACTTCAATTTTTTAAAAATATTGTTGAAATGTTGCTCTTTTATGTGCTTAACATTTTGAATAATACAATTTATATATATATTTTTTTTTTAATAGAGAAAATATGCTCTTTTGGCTTCGACTCCCACGTAACCCCTTAAAGGAATTTTTTTTTACCTTTTTCTGAGACTTAGGGTATGTTTTATTACGACTTTTGGCTGTTATATGGTATTTGAAAAAAATCATCTTTAAAAATGACGGACGAATGTCATGGTCTTCTAAGCGGGTTGCGGCGGATGTCAGACGGCGTGACACATAGCGTCGGCGGGATTGAACTGAAAAAAAACCAACGGATATTTTTCTTTCATTAACACTCATACGCAGAATATGAACCAAGAAAAAGTGAGAAATGTTGAAAATCAATGAAATGATACGCTTTGACACAAAAAGATTGAATCTTTCGAAAAAAATGGGTACTCTGCAATAAAAAAAGACTTTTTAGAATTTTTTAAAAACATTTAGTCGTGTTTTAGATGATAAGGTTAGAAAGATTTATACCAAGTTTAATCAGAATCGGTCGAATAGCTTTTTAGCTATACGTCATTCCAATTTTGAAATTGCAGTTTGGAAGACCGTGCCATACCTCCGCCATTTTTTAAGATTAACAAATTTAAACAAATACCATGTAATAGCCAAAAGTAGTAACAAAATATACCCTACGTCTTGAAAATGGTGGAGAAATCTTTCCAAAAAAATCATGAAAATCAGCTAAAAATTTCCTCGCCTAAAGATACCCCCCCTTAAGAGATATTCCCAGTCTGGAGCCCGGAAAAAGGTGAATTTCGACAACTTTTGGATACCCAGTTGATAGAATGAAAATTCTATTGACTGGTCCTTACCCTAAATATCATCAAGTACCTTGTCGATTTTGTTCATAAGATTTTGTAACTAAATGGTGGCGCTGAAGCGAGTCATCCTTATCTTATAGTGTCCTCCGGCCAGCAAGAGATTTCCTCCAATTTTTTCACCTGGAACGAAAGTTCAAAATAATTTGAATTCTAGATAAGATTTGACTTCGAAGTACATAAGGAAATATAAAAATATCGATTTTCGATAAAATGGTGCATGTTTGCAAAAAAAAATTGTTTTCGGTTATAAAAATCTACGAATGTTTTTTTTCTGGAAAAACTTTTCAAAGTCTCAAAAATCTCCTAGGTATTTCAATGTAAAATGTTGTTATAAGGTTGCGAAAAAATATTCAAGTCAATCGGTAAATAATTGCCGATGTAATTGCCAGCCGTAGGACACAATCAGACAGAGGTGATTCGCTTCACCCAGCTTAAGCACCACCATTTTCTTACAAAAGCTTGTGAAAAAATTTGAAAAAAATACTCGAAGATATGTATAACAAAGGCCACTGAACGGAATTTTTATTTGATCAACTGGGTATCCATAAAAAATGTCGAAATTTACCCTTTTTCCGGGCTCTAGACTAGTAGACTCCCTCAATGCACATTGATTTTTGGTTAGCGTTAGACAAGATTCGAGAAAAGTTAAATTTTTATCAAAAACTGTATTAACTTTCATAGCGACTGCAATTCCCAAAATTTCAATTTTCAGCTTGCCATTTTCTTGCGTCACTTTTGACAGCTTAATTTTGACAGCTCGTAAGTTCGAGCGAGGGTAAAAAATCTCCACTTGCAATTCTCCCTTGATTTCGCAATTCCAGAATGCTCCCGTTGCAGGCCTCTGTCGAATTCGAGACAGCCTCGATATCGCGCAATACGCGAAACTCTTTCGAAGCATCTCAGACACGTTCTCCTCTATAACTTGACTTTTGTCCTTCGCCTTTATTTTTTTGTACCTCTTCCTCAGGCTCTATAAATATTCCACGCGGAGGGGTAATTACATTTAATGATCGATACTCTATTGCTCCGCGATGTCTATACGTGGTATGGATGTGTGTACGTTTTATCGTAGCGCGCTCCTCGTTTACCTGTAAGCTTGCCCGCTCGATAGACTTGGGCTACGCCAAATGCCAGACCTCGTTTCCAGCCGTATCGATCACTCTTTAATGTACCAACTGGTTTCTGTCTTTGTCTTTTTCCTCGTCAACGTTTTTTTTTTCCCCAATTGGTCAGAATTGATTGGAACAGTCATTGAAGGAGGTGATCGATCGTCTGCTCTGTGCAAGTGACAAAAGTTCAAATTGGGTGACGCGATATTTTTATTCGATTTTCTCATTGCAAGGGTTTTTTTGTTAACAAAGTTCACTCGGATGCCCTTCCTTTTATCACCCCTTCCACTTTTAGGCAGTTCACTCTTTTTCCGTTCCCGGGAGACCTCACTGGCGTTTTCAGGAGGGCACAGGGAAACTGTGAAATCCCGGGCCCTCCTGCACAGGAAAAATGTAAAAAAAATCCGTAAGGCTGCCACGATAGTTGGCGCTCAAGCTGCGACTAAGCGGTCACCCATCCGAGTGTTGGCCCGGGTGCAAGTCGTCCTAATGTCTACTTTCTTCGTCACATTCCAACCAGACCCTCATTTTACTCGCAATTTTCGACGACTAGTTCTGAAGCTGCCAGATACGAGTTCACATTTCCTGCATCACGCAGGGATCGACCAGCGTGCAGACGACATCAACAACAGCCGCTCAATTCAACGAGAGAATAGTATTCAAGGAAATGTTTCCGCCCTTATCGCCCCGTGTTAGAATCGCCGTGAAGGCCAAAGTTCACGGGAGTCTCTGCTGTTCCGGCTCTTGCAGCAACTTCCCATTGGCCAGCCACACTTTGAACTTGACGAAAATTTCGAACTCCGGTGAATACGGTTAGTCCCTCGAGTTTCCAGTTGTTCAACGAAGTCGTGCCAATTTGGGAATACGATTGAGGAGAAAAGTGGGAGGAAAAAAAGTATGAAGACACGTCATTGGCTGGCTCGATTCCATTTCACTTCGATTATCGTCGATACCCATCACTTTTGCGCAGACTAACGAGACATTTTGTTTCATCCCTCGGGCAGGATTTCTTCCTACGTACGGACCATCATTCATTCATCTCTACGGGAAACCTCACGGTGAAAAGTGCTGCGGCTGTCGTTGCGTGGGAAAATGCTCAACGATGCGACCCATTTACCGTGGCAGAGTGCTCGTTTCTCTCAAGACGGAAATTGATGGTCCAGGTGGATCTCCCGG
This sequence comes from Ophion obscuratus, assembly GCA_964007375.1. NCBI lineage: Eukaryota > Metazoa > Arthropoda > Insecta > Hymenoptera > Ichneumonidae > Ophion > Ophion obscuratus. Next base: position 9,211,166 of record OZ023319.1, read on the forward strand.
TAGCGGAGTTGAGACGGAACCCGCGGCGCCTATTATCGAGGTAAACAGTAATAAATGAGATACCCTGTTATTTTGACAGCCCATCGTTTTTTGTTTGTTTTCTAAATGTAAAATTATTGCACACTTGGTTGGGATCATTACTCGCGTTGGCAATCGCGCCTCATCGATCAAAGAGCTTTCATTGAAATACTCCTTTTCATTACGTCACGATGAATCACAATAATCGAGGCTATGTCAGCACGGTGTATTCGACGACACATATCAACTTTTTTTCTTCCTATTTTCAATGTCCTTTCGTGTGTTGGTTTTCAGTATTGGCATTCAGAATTCCAATACTTTCATTTTCAATTCATTCGTCAGCGAAGTTTGGCGACTGATGCACTGCTGTATAGCGTTTGCAGGAGGGCACAGGGAAACTGCGAAAAACCAGCATCGATACACGAGTTGGCTAGATTTTTTCTGAGTTCCAGTTGGAGATCGGAATTCGGTACAATTGTCTCCTGGTCGGTGGTCGACGAGCCGCGGCTGGGCGGTCACCCATCCGAGTAATGGCCTGGAGCAACGCTGCTCGACACGGGTAATCGCCCAAGCCGGGCACGGTACTCTGACCATTTGTGTATGCGAATTTGACAATAGTTTCCGGATGCGCTCGAGAAAATTCAACCGAACACCTCTTTTGGTGAAAACATCGCTGGAAACAATTTTTTGATTTTCAGAAAAGCTTGTGGGACACGGAAGAGTACATTCTCGTTGGAATTATTTATGACGCTTGTATGATCGATCGGTCGCGCTACAAAACGAAAGCTCTGAATTTCGAGATCAGTTTGGGGAACAGCGGTAATCGAATGTTTCCCCACAGCCAGTGTACCGAGAACGACGATGGGCTTGTTGGTAAGACATTTTTTTGTCATTGGTAATTTTAGATGTGTCGAGGAAATTTCATGAACGAATTAACGTATTCTCATCAAACAGTTGAGAATACGACAAAAATGTCTGCCTTTTTGGATCTCCAATTGTATAATTAATTTTCTATCAAGAACCAAAAGACAAATTGCTTCACGGGCCATCCAAAAAAATATCTAATTTAATTAATTTTATTTTATTTTATTTGAGTTCAGTTTATTGAATTTATTTCATCTTATTTTATTGCATGTAATGGATTTAATCTAATTTAACTAAACAACGATTTAATCAATCGACATATCTTTTTACAATTTAATACAATTAGTCTTTCGTTTAATTTTGTAAAATCCGTCTTTCTTCATTTATGTAAAGAAAGGCGAATTTTACAAAATTAAACGGAAGACTAATTGTATTAAATAAATGAAAATATCATTGGCTAATCAAGACTCATGCGAAAAATATTTTAATTGATTTAATACAATTAGGCTTGTCTTGATTGGCCAAAGATATTTTAATGACGTTAAGGGGTTAGGCCACTCTAGAGGCCGGAAAAATTGGCTTTATGGGGATTTTTTTTTCAGAAAAACTACAAATTAAATCGAGATTACAAAAAAGGGTGTTTATCATACATATCGGTGACTGTATACAATAATTTTTTTGAAGCGATTAATTTCAAAATGGCGGCTGGGCAGCGTTTATCTCAATACTGCATTTTTTAAGTTGGCCGGAAACATAACTCAGACAATTTTCAACCGATTCACTTGAAATGTTACATACATTTTGAAAAATACATTGTCTATGGAAGTACGTAGGATTTTTTTTAAATATTTCATAGTTCATTTGTTATTAACAATTATCTGACGATTTTTTAGACAGGTTTTCACTTTCCAAAAATTTGCCTAAAAAATCGTCAGATAATTGTTAATACAAAATGAACTATGCGATGTAAATAAAATCCTACGTACTTTCATAGACAATGTATTTTTCACGATATATTCAACATTTCAAGTGAATCGAGTGAAAATTGCCTGACTTATGTTTCCGGCCAACTTAAAAAATGCAGTTTCGAGATAAACGCTGAACAGCCGCCATTTTAAAATTAATCGCTCCAAAAAAATTCTTGTATACAGTCACTGATATATATGATAAACACCCTTATTATATTCTCGATTTATTTTGTACTTTTTCTGAGAAAAAAATCCCCAAAAACCCAATTTTTTTCCTCTAGAGTGGCCTAAGGCCTTAATACAATTAGCCTACTTCTGATGACCTAAAGACATCAATTTAAAAGATACACTTCAATTACTACAACGCACCGATTTGATTAGTATGATGCCTGAATATATATTTTTATGAATACAAAAATATTTCGACATCTCTCTATTTACGAATTTATTAAAAATTCCCCTGCCCACACCCCCTTAAAAAAGCCCAAAGATATCAATTCAAAAGATACATTTTGATAAATACAACGCGACGATTTGATGAATACAATGCCTGAACATATATTATAATCGATAAAAAGACACTTTGACATTTCTGTATTTGCGAATATACCAAAAATCCCCTCCCACACAGAGTTCTTTACTTCTTCGGCTTGAAATAATTTCCTCTACAATGAAAGCTCACTCCAAATTGCATTAGCTGTGTAACTATTTTATTTTTCACGAAAGGCACAAATTCGATTGTACAGTGGACAAATAAAAAGCGTTCCAAAAGTGAACAATTCCGCGAATTCTCTCAATGCAATAAATACAATTATCTGTAAATAAAATTTCAAACGAAACAAAGTTCGCGGTACCAAAACCTACGGCCCGAGGGTGTTAATTAATCAAGTTTTGGAGTGACTTCTCAGCCTCGTCTCTATATAACACGCCTACACACCCACACAACAGTTATTGCAATTTCGACATGGAAAATCACGATGCCGTGTCGGGTGCCCGAACCTTATCGCTACGAATGAGAGAAAACTTTCGGTGAAATGCTCTGACACGTATTATTTCCTCTCGTGCGACGTATGGTCCAAGTGATTGAAATTTAAAGGGACTTGTGTTAGTGCCAAGGATCCATATATATATATATATATATATATATATATATATATATATATATATATATATAAAGTGGATATTTTATCGACGGCTGCAAGTACAAAATTTCCGTCGACACTTATCAACGAAAACTCCTCAAGCTGTTCCACTCGAAGCAGCTTGACCAGTTTCGATATGCCATAACACGTCTTATCTATATGTCAGTACAGCCAATAAATGAAATAACCCAATCCGCGCCATTCCAAAAAATTGGATCGTCTTGTCGCTGAAATTAAAATATAAGTATTACGATAAAAATGTAAAAATGAATATTAACTGGAGCTGTAGCGAAAATAGGTTTCGTCGTATGAATGAAAAATATCGACGTCCCTGATAAAAATGTCCATGGCAGATAAAATAATTTTGGAAAAACGTCCGGTGTTCGAGAGTCAGACGTTGCCAAGGTTGACGGGAAGCACTGATGGAAAGTACAATTACATACCGTTGGGTTCGAGCAAGCCGTGTATGTTCGTCAAATCGTGGTGGCCCAATCTCGAGTGGCGAGTCACGAATACCAACAGTCTACGCTTTATTGCTGAATTTTTGGTAAGATGGCGCCTTGATTCTTTTAAAACGGAAAATAGTTCAGATTGCATTAGATTTATCGAGTCGGAATATACACCTTGAGACAATGGAAATTTGGTTGTACAAAATTATGGGAACTGAAAAAGTCATGACAAAACAGTGGTCAAGATGTCAAACAGAATTGTATAAGTTCATAGTATAAATCAGTAGTAATAATGGCAACAATATCGAAATAATAAAGATAATTGAATAAATAAACCCGAAGTAGTAATCAAATGATGGCATTAATAAAGTAATAATAACGGTAAAAATAACCATAATAATAATTGTGGTTATCATTGGTATGGGTATAAATATAATCATCAAAGAAAGTAACAATATGATAGGAATAACAAAGGAATAATAGAGGTTTACAATAACAACAATAACAATTATTCTTATTATTATAAAATAAAATAAATTATGGTAGCTAATGGTGAAAAGTTATGCCTAGTTGTAACAATCGAAAACAGCTCATTTTTGGGATTTTATTTTAGAAAATCGTCATGATGAGTTTTTCCAAAAAATTGGGTTTAAAAAAAAGTGTCATCTGAAGAACACTGTAATTTTTTTGTGGAACAATATTTAATTATAATCGAATTGAAGTTTATATCCGAAAAGTACTTATCAAAAACGTCTTTTGCAATGAGCAATGCCCTTTTGAACCAGGTTATCTAATATAAAAAAATTAAACAGATTTCCTCAGTCATGATTAATCGAAGGAATTTCCGAAATAGCAAATTTAATAAAAATGCCGCTTGTTCAAAGTGAGTCTTGATTTTTGCGAAAAATATGGCTATGTTTCTTTCATCAAATCGAAAGTATATATCGGAAAAAAATCCTTCGATCAAAGACCAAATTTTTACATCTTGAAAAAGCTCTAAAAAATTCAGAAAGATCGATGCGGTAGTTATTTAGATATTTTGCTCACTGACTTTGAAAACGTACTTGGACGAAAAAAGCGTTTAAGGAGGTTGGAGCGATTTAGTTGAGTCAAATGACGGTTTATTCATTATTTTTTTTCAATGAACCTCAAAAAAATGCATACGAGGTACAGATTTATTCTATATATGCGAATTTTTTTACATATATAATTAAAGGGCAAAATCATGCATTTTAACATTTTTATTACGTAAAGTAGAAGAACTTTCGTGTTACTGCCAACTTGAAAAAGCATAACATTATCGATGATTATTATGAGAAAACGACGACAACCAATGTTTTATACAATTCGCAATGAAATTTTGAGAAATTCATAATTACGCCTATTCATATTTACGCCACGAGCCCATGGTTTACGATGGGCAAGATGAGGATTTTTTTTTCTAAATGTTCACAAAGGTTCAGTTTGCGTTAATCCGTTGTTAGAAATGGTTTATCTTGGTGCTAAATAACAATAAAAATTACATAACCTTTAGTGTAAAAGTCTTGCCCATCTAACCGCACGTTAAATTACGTACATTAAACTATTTTTTATCTCTGGTACTTGGTGGTGAAAAAAGTTCAACAAAATTCGTAAAGACTCAGTATAGTGTAAACAATAACATGTACTTTTTTATTAAATTTAACCTTGAATTGTGGCTAACGCTCCAACCTCCTTAAAGTTTAGAACGACGCTCGGAGGGTTCCGACCGGTCTCAACATAACAACCTATGAATTTGTCGATTTTGATCCGATCACCTTGAAACTTTCAGGAAACAATTATAAAATAATATACTCTCAAAATATATTGGTTTTGAAGAAAGTGATTTTTCGACTTTTACAACTAGGCATAACCCATTAATTATTTGTAGTTAACGATTGAAGAAAAAAAATTACGATAATAATTAAAACTTATTGGTTATTTAAGTTTTATTGATTGATTACTTAAATAATTGTTTATTTAGGTATTATAAATTTAAGATTATAGTAGTAAAACGTAATAATTACATAGAAAAAAGACCAGAGACAGGGAGCAAAAAAATTATTCATCACGACAAATAACCAAAAAAAAATGTTGGACCCCCACCTGAATATTTTTTTTTCATACTGTAGATAGTGAAAAAAGACAGCACCAAAAACAATGTCACCCGCAATCTAATTGCACCGTTCTTTAGTTTTAAAAAAGTACATGATACAGGGGGAAAGAAAAGTGGAAAAAAACGAGAAAGAAGAGGGCGGAAAATTCTTTCCTGTATATGAGGCATTCCACGTCACTTCAGCTAGTAAAAAAAAATCCACAAATAATTTTGAAAAATCGAGTTACTTTATTGAAAAATATTCACCGAGTGTTGAAATTTAAAAAAAAATTCTGACGTTTTTTCTCGTTGATTACCATTTTTTATATTTTTCCATTTAAATGGCTGTATCTTTGGCAGGATTAATATTTACATTCGTAAAAAACGAAAATCTGCGTCTTTTTCTAGCCTTCCAGAAAAAAAATTAATTTAGACTTTATTGAGCAAGTCGAACGTCCGTTTCAGGGCAAAATATGCAAAAATATTCTTTTTCTCAATCAAAGGCACTCGTGATTTTATTTTTTTTAATTTCCCCGAATTGTGAAAACGAAAAACGGATTTTTGGTATTTTTTATATTATGGGATTCCTAAACACCGTGAAGTAATAGCTATTTTTATTTAAACTTTTTTTGATTAATATTCGATTGAAGAGTGTAAAGCACTCCAAGGCTCCAATACATATGACATATATGTCATATGTATTTCAAAAAGCTGGTAAACATATAGCGAGTGCTCCACACTTTTCAATCGAATATTAATTTAAAAAAATGAAAGAAATAAAAATACCTGTTACTTCACGGTGTTTAGGAATCCCATAATATAAAAAATACCAAAAATCCGTTTTTTGTATTCCCAATTCGGGGAAATTCTTAAAAATAAAATAGCGAGTGTCTTTCCATGAGAAAAAATTGCTCGATAAAATCTAAATTAATTTTTTTCGGGAAGGCTAGAAAAAGACGCACATTTTCGTTTTTCACTAATGTAAATACGTCAAATCCTTCCAAAGATTTGAAGCCATTTGAATGGAAAAATGTTAAAAAATGATAATCAACAAGAAAAAACGTCAGAATTTTTTTTTAATTTCGACACTCGGTGAATATGATTCAAAAAAGTAACTCGATTTTTCAAAATTATTTGTGGATTTTTTTTATTGGCTGAAGTGACGTGGAATGCCGCATATATCAAATTTTTTTGCGATCGTAAAAATTTTAACGCCCTCGACCCACGGGGTCTCCATGTATGGCTCTACGGTTTTGTATCGTGGGCTCACGGGCAACCGGAGACCTGCTCTCTGTGTGCGAATTTGCCGTACAGGGGGGTAAGATCGCGGCAAAACGAGAAGAGACAAGATATCTCTTTGGAGATCTACCCTCAAGATTGTAATATATGCCCGGGCTCTTATTCCCCGTCGACGACGTTTTCGTCCTCGAGCTTGGCGACGTTGTCAAAGATTTAAGTGGGCATTTGAGAGAAGAACAGTCTCCCCTTACCTTTTCAAACCCAACCCCTATCAATGAGTGGCTTCATTTTGCTCTTTGGGAAATCTCAATTTAATGACGTATCGATTTGCGATCTTATCATTGACCCGGACAGCTGATCCAACGAATACAAATGACAAAATAGACTTATCCGGTTGCTGAGCCTACATCCTCCATTTTTAAAGATTAATCAAATTAGAAAATACCATGTAACAGCCAAAAGTAATGACGAACCATATTTTACCATTATTTTACATTTACAAACTAAAATAATGTGAAATTTTACAAATTTTTTACATTATATTAGTAAAATTTTTAACATTTTACATTTTTTATTAAATTTTACAAGTGTTAATTTTTTTTCTTATTTTAAACAAAACAAAATGGCGCCGTTAAGGTAAATCGCCCAGTAGGAAAGTGAGCAAAAGTTATTTTAAGTTGTTCTTAATCAGTTTTTTATTAGGAAGAAGAGGGTCGTTGTGAAATTCCCGTGCCTGGTATAGTTTACGGGAAAATATTTCGTAAAGATTATAAGATGCTATTGTACTAGTCATTGTCATGCCACCATGACAGTTGGTCTGGTAATCGCCATGGCAACGTCCCCCTAATCGTCACATGCATTCAAACTGCTTTGAGGCCTTAGATACCTTTGAAACAATTTTTTTTTTTTTAATTGATTTCAATCATGTATAAACATGTCGAAAATAATATGCAAAAGTTATTTTAGGTGGACATTATTTTTCAAGACATGTAGAAAAATGGTTTTAAAACTTTAAACGCGTTTTTCATGAAGAAATGGTTTCAAAATCGGGCGGACTCGTGGGTTCCGCATTTTTTGACCGATTGACTTGAAATTTCAAATATAACTTCTTAGATATATTTTATAGCGAAGTACACACGATTTTTACTATCGTTTAACAATTGCGATTTTTGGAAACGAACAAAGGCCGTTGTTTCAGTCGAAAATGCGACTTTCTTAAAAATCGGGCTCGATGTACAAAAATAAATATTTTACAATAATCGTGTGTATTTCGGTAGCAAAACTCATGTAGATTACGGGGAAAAGAAAATTCTTCTGAGTGCAGTGAAACAAACCCTCTAAACCTCGTTTTGATTGCTTTATAAGTATTTTTTTAAAAAATCCTAAAAAGCCTTGTTTTCCGACCATCCAAAGATATATAAGGCCTTAACTAATTATGCAAAGGTTCGTAGGACTTTGTTGACTCGATTATGTCTGCATATAGAACGGCAGAACATTTTTTACGTACTCTGTCACAATCTTTATGATTTTTACTAAAACATATGATAAAGAGTTTGAAACATAAATTTCTCTTCCACGGAACTTTATTAATTTCAAAAATAAAACAAATTATTGCCTATTACGTCAAAATTAGAATTTTTATTTATTTGTAGTAATTATAAACAACTATTTTTTCATAAAATAACTTTTAATATTATTTCGATCGAGTGCTGTTCGCCTGTGTTCAAAACATACCCAGTTATCGACATGGTCACGACCCAGTAATCGACAACATTTATTTATATGTATATCTTTTTACTATAGCGAATATGTGTATGACGATTACTGGTCCGTGGATCCTTCAGACAATGCTAATTACGGACCCAATATTTCTTTTCTGATTTTCTATACACTAATATTCGATTCGTGAGATTCTTTTTTTGCTACCATTGTCCCAGTTATCGACAGCCGTGACGATTAATCGGCAGAGTGTTTATGTTACTGGACCAGTAATCGTCATATATGAAAATTCGTTGAAATTAACATAAAACTATAATTTTCTATGCTGAACGCAAAACTAAAATCCTTGTTAATGACGTGAAGGAAACCTTACTTCACGCAAGTCCACAGGCATTCTCAAATCACCCGAAATGTGACATGGTTCACGTTAACCTCCTAATGAAGGATTCGGCCGAAATGACAGCTAGACGTCGTAGCGGAATATATTTAATATGATTATTCTTTTATACGTATAGATACGGGTGTGAAAATGTAATACAACATAGTGCATACCTCTTGGAAGCTAATATACCACAGATCTGCACGAAGGACTGATTTTTATCTTAAAATACTTATTTAAGGAGTAAGGCCCAAAAAAAAGGTTTTTTCACTAATTTTTTGCTCCCGAAATTGAAGGTATTTGAAAAAAAACTTTTAATGGTGTTATCGGGCATACATCAAACTTTATTATAAAATTTTTTTACAGTAAAAAAAAACAAAATGGCGGTTCCACAGCTATCTTCCCGGGACATGTTTTGCTTCCAGGGCTCCGCGGCACGCAGCACTACTGGTGCACTTTTGAATCTAGAACAAAAAAAAACCATTAATCTAGAGGGCTATAGCTAGAGAATGTCGATCGGATTTTAAAAAGTATCAATTTTTGTGGATTTGGCGTGCGTTTGAAAAAAAAATTGATTTTTGACGAAAAAAACGGCAAGTTTTTTGTTAATAAAAAATCAATAAATAAAGTTCTTGAAAATTCCGATCGACATTCTCAAGATAATGTAAATGTTCACATCTGGTTAAAATTTCAAGTAAAAAAAATGAAAATTGTTCGAGTTATGCTGCGTGGTATTTTGAAAAACCATGTTTCGAGAAAAACGCGTTTAAAGTTTTGCGAATAGTTTTTTATTGGAAAAAATAAAAAAAAGAAGTTAAAAGGATTTAAACTATTTTTAAACTAGAGGGTTTAAACTATTTTTTAAGCCAATAAAAAAAAATCGATTTTTCAAAAAATTTACAGTGGCCTTACTCCTTAATGCGCGAACATGACGATCACTAGGATGCTGACGGCCACTGAGCCGACTACCTTATAAGGTTTTCCTTTAGGCGTATTTTGAAAAACTGCGCATTTTATAGCTCAAGGAGTATCGATCGATTTGGCTAAAATTTTGTGGGGTTTCTCACTATAACATTATTGGAAAGATGTACCTAAAGTTTTGAGGTTATCGCCTAAATAAATGATTTTTTTTTTTTTTTTTTTGGTAAAAATTGTCGATAAAATATTCGCAAATATGAAAATTTGATTACAAAGCCTACTTAATTTTTTGATTTTATACTTTTTTATATTTTTATAAGTATATCCTTCCAATAATGTTATCGTGAGAAACCTCCCAAAATGTCAGACAAATCGATCAATAACTTTTTGAGCTATATCATGAACTGTTTTTCAAAAGACGCCTAAAGGAATACCCCATAACGCCGCCATTTTGTTTTGTTTGAAAAAGAAAAAAAATTAACACTCGAAAGTTGTAATAAGATAATGTCATAATTTTAAAATGATACGATTATTTTATCACTTCTTAAAAAATTCATGAAATATGACTCATTTTCGGGCGTCTAAAGGGATTTCCCCCTTAATGAGGGAGATACCTTTAGGCGAGGAAAAAATAGCTGGTTTTCATAATTTTTTTTAAAGAGAAGATTTCTTCGACATTTTTGAGACTTAGAGTATGGTTTATCGCTATGTTTCGCTGTTACATGGTATTTTGTAATTTAATTAATCTTTGAAAATGGAGGATGTATGACACGGTCTTCTAAACGAGCTGCGGTGGATGTTGACAGACGGCGTGACACGTAGCGTCGGCGAGATTAGTCTGAAAAATAAACAACGAAGATTTTTCTTTCATTAACACTCATACGCAGAATATGAACCAAGAAAAAGTGCGAAATGTTGGAAATCGATGAAATGGTAGGCTTTGAAACAAAAAGATTGACTTTTCCGAAAAAAATGGCTACATTTTGCAATAAAAAATACTTTTTTTTAACTTTCAAAAACATTTAGGTTCATATTTTAGACATTAAGTTTAGACAGCTTTATACCAAATATCATCAGAATCGGTCGATTAGTTTGTCAGCCACACGTCACGCCAGTTTTCAAGATTAATCAAAATAAAAAAATACAATAGTAGTAGTAAAACATACCCTAAGTCTCAAAAATGGTGAAGATATCTTTCCTTCAAAAAAAAATAATGTAACTCAGTTATTTTTTTCTCGCCTAAAGGTATCTCTCACCTTAATGAGGAAGCACTGGGTCAACTTGCCAATCGACAAATTCACTTTTCCTTGACTCTCCTTTTCCCTTTTCTGTCTTCTCTATCCTTTTGCTCGTTAATTAGTCTTTTTCTCTCTTCCTTCTCCCTCCAACTCCCCCTTGTAAATTACCCAGCTCTGCAAATCCCTGACGATTAAATATTTGCTCGCTTGCTCGACTCTTCCTTCCTCATCCTCTCGAATAAAACAACCTGCTGACGAGCCTGAATGATGTATTGAATGAATAAAAAAAAAAAATAGGAACATGAACTGGAAAGGTTGGAAGGACTTATCACGGTTGAGAGTCGCACAGCTTACAGCACTCATAACGATATAATAACATCGCTGAAACATTACTGCACCCATTATCTTCACATATTGGACACCGGCCGTTACGACGACGAGGGCGGCACGACGAAACTTGACCGTCACAGAGTTAATCTCTGCCGCGAGAGAATAGAGTCCATCCTCAGGATGATCAAAGTAAACGGTTATCTCGCGAATAATCATTACATCAAAATTGCCATGGTACACGCCTACAAGTATCTTCACAAAATTCGCGAGCTCTGCGACGACGTAAGCTTCCTTGGGATAATTTTTATTCGTTAAGAAACATCATTTTATTCAATGAGGAAATTTTTTATTCGAAAAAAATTATTTCTTTACTGAAAAGTGATTTTTTAAATAAAAGCTTTAATAAAAAGTCATTTTTTTTTTCGATAAAAAGCCATTTTTTCTATATGGAAAGTTTCTATATAAAAGTGATTTTTAAAAATAAAACGCTTTGATAAAAATGGATTTTTTAAAATAAAAAGTATTTTTTTCGATAAAAAGTCATTTTTATTCGGTAAAAATTATTTTCTATTCGATAAAAAAAACCATTAGATGAAAAAAACGTATTCGATTAAAAAAACGTTCTTCGATAAAAGAATAACTTCTTCGATAAAAAAGATGTTATTCGACAAAAAGATAATTTTATTCGATAGGGAACTCTTTTATCTTATGACAAATTATTTTCTTCGATAAAAGTCCTTTTTATTCGATGAAATATTCATCGATTGGACAATAAAAGCGTTCATCTGATACAACATTATTTTCTTCGATACACAACTCTCTTATTTGATAAGAATATTATTTTATTTCATACATTTTTTCTGTCGAAAAATCTTTTACGCGACAAAAATTTTTCTCATCAAATAAAACGTTCTTGTATATGATAGAAAAATTATATTATTCGATAAAAACATTCCTTATCGCATACGAAAATTCTTTTATTCAAAAAGGAAATTTCATTCGTCAACAATCATATTATTCGAATAAAAAACATTATTTGTTTGTACCAAAATTCTTCTATTTGACAAGGGAAAGTTATTTATGAAAGAATTCTTCAATTCGAATAAAAATTCGAGCTTTCTAAACAAGTAATATTTGTCTACTAACGTGAAAAATCGTTTTATTTGAATAAAAAAATCTTTGATCTTTCTAATTGCATTTCCTTCGTATTCTAATTTATATTTATCTCGCTTCAAACAAGGAAAATGTCCTCTATGTAACTTTTTCCACCTTTTTGCTAATTTTTCCAATCTAAAAATAATTCACGTTGAATTATTTTAGATTTCTCAAAGTTTTTATCATTCCTGTATTTGGCTTTGATTTGGCTCATTGCGGCTCCAGCCGCAGGACGATTTTCCAGACGTATTCGTATGGATGATCGCCGGCACAAGGCGAGTAGCATACGCTCGCTTATCGGCCGGGCAAATGATCTATTCGGAGGAGGAAACTTCGCGCGGTCACAACTGCGGCGAGAGGATAAATTTGTTCTTCAAGAACCTCGACGATGAGGGAGACTTTGAGATACAGGATTACAGCGCTTGCAAACTCGAGATATTCATGTGGCTCGGTAATGCCAAATTCGCGAACGCTTGCTGGAGCTCGATCCCGTCCGGATACGAAGTTGATTATCATTCGAGTCTCGACGTCTTTCCAAGATTTTTCAAATACACCGAAAGTTCGGTAAGCACATTAAAAATGATTTCCATACCACTCAAAAAAAACTAAATCTAAACAGTTTCCCACCCTACGAAATTTTATTTTATATTCGAAAAATAATAATTTCTCGGTCATTTGAAAATCGCAACATTTTCGATCGTCAATTTGCTCGAATTTATAAAAATAATCGATTGATTGCGAATTGTGAATTATAGAAATTTCAATTGAGAGCTCACATCTTCCAAGGTCGTTTCGACCCCGGCATGGACTCAACCGGATTAATGGATCCTTTTGTGAGGGTGATTTTTCGCGGCTACGCTTCGACGACGAAGGTAAATTCGATACGTCTTTAGTTTCTACCTGCAGAATAGCGTCGAGAAAATAAACAAGACAATATTCTCTTAGGGAAAATGAGATCGAGCTCGAAGATCCGACCATCTCGGATTATCGAATTTTCTATCGCATTACACGACAATGTTTTCCGCGATAAATGCATCAACATCATTCCAATGGATCTTATAAGAAATTGAAAACACCTTTTTTTTATTTTCAATGCTCTTTCGTATAGCATTTCAGGTTCTCACGATCCAATCCCTTTGGCCCTTTTTACGCTGCATTTGACGCTCCTCTATTTCTCATTACTGAAAGATCCTCTCGACGTTGTCGCCCATGCTTCTCGTGTCCTCATGCAGTGCTGCATTGCATTTGCATCAGGGCACAGGGAAACTGGAAAACTCGATCGGGTACATTCTGGGCAGAAATTGTCGTAGGGATCCAGTTGGATTCCCATACTAGTCCCTACTTCCTGATATGGATCCAATGGTCCCTCCCAGGTGAATCTTGGACTGACCATTAGATCCCTATTGAGATCCAATCCAACGATCCATTGCAATAATCATCGCATTATCTATACTGGTCCAATCCAATGATCATCGCATCACCTATACTGATCCAATGTAAATTGGACCAGTATAAGTGATCATCATCCAATTGTCATCATCATCCAACAAGTATAGGTAATCATCATCCAATGATCATCGCGTCACCTACACTGATCCAATCCAACTGATCCAAGTTGCATTGAATCAGTATAGGTGATGCGATAATCATTGCATTGGATCAGTTGGACTGGATCCGTATAAGTAATCAGTATAGGATCATCCAATATTCATAGCTTTACATATACTGATCCAATGCAATGATCCATTGCAATAATCATCGCATTATCTATACTGATCCAATCCAATGATCATCGCATCACCTATACTGATCCAATGTAAATTGGGCCAGTATAAGTGATCATCATCATCCAACAAGCATAGGTAATCATCATCCAATGATCATCGCGTCACCTGCACTGATCCAATCCAACTGATCCAAGTTAGATTGAATCAGTATAGGTGATGCGATTATCATTGCATTGGATCAGTTGGACTGGATCAGTATAAGTAATCAGTATAAGATCATCCAATAATCATAGCTTTACCCATACTGATCCAATGCAATGATCATCGCATCACCTATACTGATCCAATCTGACTGACCCAATCTAATGATCATCGCATTGGATCCCTATACTAAAACATCACGCTCGTACATTGGATTTTAATTGGGATTCCTCATTCCAATCCAATGTACGGATCCAATTAGACGTTGGATTGGATCAGTATAGGTGATCGATGATCATTGGATTGGATCAGTTGGAAGGAATCAGTATAGGTAAGGATTGGATCATCTAATAATCATCGCTTTACCTATACTGATCCAATCCAATTATCCAATCCAATGATCATCATCTATACTCGCATCGCATCATCTATACTGATCACATCGCATCATCTATACTGATCCAATCCGACTGATCCGATCCAATGATCACCGCATTGGATCCCTATACTGAAACATCACGCTCGTACATTGGATTCTAATTGGGATTCCTCATTTCGATCCAATGTACGAATCCAATTTGAATCCCAAGGGATTCTCACATTATCCAACAGAATCCGATACGATTCTTGACGGATCCTCTTTTGATGGATTACATTAGGTACGTTGAATTTCCTAAAAAAAATATATCGATATACAAAATGAGCGGTTCTCAAGAAAGTATAAATCCTATCTTTAAAAAGTATATCTTAAGAATGGATTTGGATCACATCACCGTAAAACCGCTATAACTAACATTTTTTTTTATTTATTCTACTGCACTTTGACATAATATTACCACACATGTACACGCTCACGAAGCCTGCAAGTTATATTTCAACACGCTGAGTTTTTTCTCGTGACCTTTCACACATTTTCGACTCAAATGGGCTAAGAATTGTCAAACGGCGGTCATAGGGGACCAGTGTAGAATCCAGTTGGATCCCAATGAGGACTCTCACTGTGCGCCGTCCCTGACGAATCCTTTATTATAGACATTAGGGTGCACATGGGCCTCCCCAACAAATTTTCGCACGGGATCACGAGAGGATATTTTTTTTTTAGAAATCCAACAAATATCCATTGAGCATTTCAAACTAAAAATTCCCACAAGACGTTGATCGGGAAATAGCCCGGAATCCACTTGAATTTCAATGTGGACTCTCTACGTGCGGCGTCCCTGTCAAATCCCTATAGGGATGTGGTAGGATCTAGGGACTCCCCAACCAATTTCTCCACGAGAGGTGACAATATTTTCGTGGACATTTTTTTCGCAGATTATCAAGCAGAGTCTCGACCCATTCTGGGATCAAACTCTGATATTTCCACCGATCGAGCTGCACGGTACACGGGAGAATATAAAAGAGTTACCGCCTAAAGTCGTGATCGAGGCTTTCGACGCGGACATGTGTGTGAGTTATGCGCCGCGTGCTCGCGTACTTTAAACCGTGAAAAAAAAGACAATAGCAAAGAGAAAGACAAATGTTGGCGGACAGTCTGAAATATTGATCTCGCGGAACACCTGATGTATAAGATAGCGTTAAGGGGTCTTCCCACTTTGGACGCTAAAAAGGCTATTTTTATTAATTTTTTGATACGTTTATATTACAGATATTGATATAAAAGTTGTTACACCTAATAAATGGACTTTCGAAATACATAAAAAAAGTTTATTTATTTAAGTCAGTATTTATAGACGAAAATGGTAGTTGAAAAAATGTCCCAAATAAATTGTAGGGCTGCGCTATTGATGAAATCTCGGAGATGGATCATCCGAAACAAAAAAATCAAACGGTTTTAGAGTCAGTATGTTAATGGCTATAGCGCATATCATACGATTTTTTATATAAGCAAAAATAACAAAATGGCGGACATTTTTCGAAAAAAAAAAAAACAAAAAAACGTGTTTTTCACCGTTTTTGGCCATATCAAATATCAAAATTTACAAAAATCCTTGATATGCGCTATAGCTATAGTTGTGAAAAAATGTGGTTAACATTTCATAAGGATCGGTTGAGTAGTTTCGAACATTTTATCAACATAAGCCGTCAAAAAACGTTGTTTCGAGAAAACCGCGTTTAAAGTTTGTTTGGGTTACATAAATACATAAATTTAAAAAAAATGTATTTCGAAAGTGTATTTATTAAGGCCTCAGGCCACAGTAACGGGTATAAAATCATGTGCGAATTTAACAATTTTTTCGTATGAAAAAGTGATTCACTCATCAAATTAATTACACATCTATTTAGTATGAACATCAAGCTGTTAGAATTTTTTTCCGATGTACAAAATGGCCGACTACTAATATTTTCTCATGTTATCTTTTTTTTGGCGCTCCGCGGCGTGACATTGAGCACCCACAATTTTTTACCCAGACAAAAAACAAAAATTCTCGTCAATCTACATTAGAATACCTAGAGAAGTACGCACGGAAATTAAAAAATATTGTTTTATTCAAAAGTTGTAGGTATTTGAACTTCAAAAATGAATTTTCAGTGAAAAATTTCGTAATAATTAATCAGAAATTCCGTACGTACTTCTCTGCGAAATGCAATTAGGAACATAACTTTTAAATTCAAAGTAAATCGAGTGAAAATTGTTGAAGTTATTTGTCACGCCAATCGGAAAAAAGCTGTTTTGAGAAGTTTCGAGTAGTCGGCCATTTTGTACATCGAAAAAAAAACTTTCTAATAGCTTGATATTCATACTAGATAGATGTGTAATTAATTTTATGAGTGAATCACTTATTCATACGAAAAAAAAATTGTTAAATTGGCACATGATTTTATACCCGTTACTGTGGCCTAAGGCCTTAAGTGTAACAACTTTAATATCAATATATCTATAATATAAACCTATCAAGAAAATTCATGAAAAGAGTTTTTTTAGCGTCTAAAGTGAGACCCCTTAAATCACGTCTAAAGTGAGACTCCTTAAATCGCCAACGTTATACCCTTGGAGGATCCTCGATTATACACTATCCACGTACTCGAACGACCCCTCCCGATCGTACAGGATACAAAAGAGTTCTGCGGACGATGCATCGCCACTCCGTTGGTGAAACTCACCACGGAAACTTACACGCAGCCGGAATTTCCACCGAGACTTGAGTGGCGCAAATTCGAGACACAGAAGGATTACAGCGGCAGTGTACTTGCGGCTTTTGAGCTTATAGAGGTACCTTATAATCTGCCCGTAAACTCCACCCCCTTAAGCTGCGTCAGATACACAAGAGAGTGCAGCGAAGAAAAAAATGTACGTCTTTCCCATCGAATTTAATCGAAAGAATTTTAATGCATTCGAGCAAAATCCACGTCGAGGAAACAATTACACTTTTCGAAATAATTCTTAGCCGGGAACAGCGTTCGTTTCGTCTAGACGCCTTTTTTTTGAGGGAGTTAATTCTTATTTCGTATAATTAAAATTTATTTCGGTAATCAATTGACAATTGACGAATGGCGTGGAAGTTTATTGAAAAAACTGAGAAATTGTCTTCGAACGAGCTGGCTTGGGTTTGTTTCAGCTTATTTTTTTTTTTTGTTCAATGACTTGACCGCGAATGACACACATATGGGCCGAAAAAATTCGTGCCACTTTTGCACTATGACACGATGTGGAGATTTGGAAAAGGAATTTTTATTGTATCGATTTGACTGTTATTTGGTAAATCATGGTTTTTCAGGTCGCTGAATCCGAATCTGAAAATAGATTTTCTAAAATTATATTTCGAGATCAAATTTTCCAAATTTATATTTCGAAATCAGATTTTCCAAATTTATATTTTAAAATCAGATTTTCAAAAATTGTATTTTGAAATCAGATTATCTAAATTTATATTTTAAAATCAGATTTTCTATATTTATATTTTGATTTCAGATTTGCCAAATTTATATTTAGAAATTTCAAAATTCATTAAAATAGGAAAAATAGTTTGATTTTGACGAAAGCGACTATGCTATGGTTTGGGACACCGCTAAATTCACATCTGAGGTTAAATTGCCGAAATCCGGATGGCGAATCCAATATAAAGGGGGAAAATGCGAAAAATTGGATTTCGAAAAAAATGGTATCTTTAGATGTTTGCGGTCGCGAACTTCGAATTTGAGCCCTAACTCTAAAGATTTGAAGCCTGGATATATTATTACAAATGAAAATTTACTAAATCATTTATGGCAAACTTTTACAGAGATGTTCATACCTCGATACTTTTGTATCGAGATACAAAAAAGATATTCGCTACATTTGTATCTAGTAGCGAAAAAAATTGCGCTACATTTGTATCGAGTAGCGAAAAAAATTGCGCTACATTTATATCGAGTAGCGAATTTTTTTCACTACTCGCTATATTTGTATCGAGTAGTGATTTTTTTCACCACTCGCATACATTTTTATCGAGTAGCGAATTTTTTTTTTGATACTCGCTACATTTGTATCGAGTAGCGAATTTTTTTTCGCTACTTGATACAAATGTAGCGAGTAGCGAATTTTTTTTCGCTACGGGCTAGTTGATACTTCGGTATGAAAGTATCGAAAATATATCGAGTAAGCGAAATTTTGTTCGAAAAATCGGTATACCGATATATCCCGGTAGTAGCGAACACACTTTTCGCCTTCTTCTTCTCTTTACATATAACCGACAGTTAATCATAGGCAACACAACGGCACGTGAAATTTAAAAAATCAAGATCGATGCTCATTTTATGTAGGGGAGAACGGGGAAATAGGGATGCGCAAACAAATTACGGATTTTTGTTCAAAATTCTGTTTTTTTTTTTCAAGTTATTTGAGAAAAAATATTTGTTTACCAAACAAATGTGGATTATTGTATACAAACAGAAGCATTGGAGACAGTACACACCACGGAAGTGAATACTTCTTTGCACTACGTTCCGAATCGTGAAAATCGATGACTGACTTGGAAAATTCGCCAAGAATCAAAAAATTATCCAATTCTCGTGTTCCAAGTCGCATTAGAGTCATTTGAGTAGAAGCATAATTTTACAAAAAATCGAGAATTGTTTTTTTGTGTTTTAATATTGAATTTTTAAGATTTCGATGAAAACTCAATGTGATTCGTGTTTCACAGAAATTTTGCCATAGGATTGGCCCAAAAAAGAACCCAACAGAAGAACTAAAAATTTTCCGAATTTTTTCGACCAATGTCTTTGAAAAAGTAGTGAAAATCGATGGCTGACTGAAATTTCACAAAATCGAAAAGCAAGTATCGAGTAGCAAAATTTTGCTACTCGATACAAATGTAGCGAGTAGCGAACAAAATTTCGCTACTCGATCCAAATGTAGCGCGTGGCGAAAAAAAATTCCCTACTCGATTCAAATGTAGCGAGTAGTGACAAAAATTTCGCTACCCGAACCAAATGTAGTGAGTAATGAAAAAAAAAATTCGCTGCTCAATACAAATGTAGCGAGTAGCGAAAAAAAATCGCTACTCGATACAAATGTAGCGAGTACTGAAAAAAATTTCCCTACTCGAACCAAACGTAGCGAGTAGCAAAAAAAAAATTCGTTACATTTGTATCGAGTAGCGATTTTTTTTCCGCTACTCGCTACATTTATATCGAGTAGTGAAATTTGTTTCGCCACTCGATACAAATGTATCGACTAGCGAGTATCGGTCGATACAAATTTTGGACATCTCTGAACTATTATACATAATAATAAATGGAAAAGAATATTTTCAATTGTTTCATATCCCGCTCTCTGCCGAATCCTGAGACACAATTCGTGGACGTGGTGATTGTTGACCCCGAATTAATTTTTTCCTGTACTTTTTCTATTAATTTTTGGTTCTTTTCAGTATTAAAATTGTTTACGTACTTTTCGTATTTCTAGATTTTTTTGTTTTCTGTATCTATTATTTTTTTTCTTTCATTGCTTGTGCCTTCAGGCTTCTTGTATTTTGAAATTTATTATCTTCAGTATTGTGCTTGGACAACAAATAAAGAAGAGTTTCGGCATTTTACTTCACACCTCGAATTTTTAGAGTATGGTGCCAAATCTTTCCTCAAACACCAAAAGATACAAACTTCCATTGAAATCCCACAATTCTTCGAACGTTCATCCGCCATATCCCAACCATAATTGTCAATGTTAAAAATCGGATTTCCCATCAGATTCGAATTCAGTGTCTTTAAAAACCGTAGACTACTCACTTTCAACGAAATCAAACTACTTTTCGAAATTACATGCGCCATATTGGATCTGCCATTTTCAAATTTGGAAATTCGATAGGAGATTCGGCTTCAGTGACCTCAATAACCGTAATTCTGAAATTACAAGGTGATTCTATGAAATTTTTTATTGACGCAAAAGTGGCACAAAAAAAATTGATAGATTTATCGTATAATATCAGTATTAACGACCACCTAACAATATTAAAAAACTACAGAATCTTGCAGATAAATTTTCAACCGGAAAAATTATAAACTGAAAACGCCGCATAACGCGGAATAATGGAAATGAAATAAATAATTTCTTATTTTCTATTTGTACTGCAATAAATATAAATAAATTTTAAAAAATCCACATGAATCGAAACAAAACTCACGTAAATCGAAAAAACATGCAGATTTTAATAAATATCGCTTTATTTGAATCTGCGTGTTTTTTTTAAACCTATTTGCGTTTTCTTCGGTTTTTGTGGGTTTTTCGACTTATTTAAATTTCTTCCAATAAATAAATAAATAATAAAATCAATTTCTTTCCATTATTTCCGTTTATGCAAGTTTTTCAGTTTATTTATTTTTTTCGGTTTAAAAGCACCAATTTATCCATCTCATTTTGTAGTTTTTTTTTCATTGTTTTATTTTTTTCGACTTCTACAGATATTTCCGTTGCTTTGTGTTTGCTTCCATTCATTGTGTTTCCCCAGCCGATAAAGTGGATGAAGAAATTACAACAAAAAATCGTTCGAACATAAATTTTCATTTGCGATACAATAAAAGATTCAGCAAGACACAGTGAAACACAGAAAGAGAGTAGAGCCGATAAAATGTGTCAACACGGCGTGTTACGAGTTTCGCCACGTTTTGGGAATCCCTCGACGTTTCACCGTGCGCGGCCGCCGTTTTGGCACGATCATAAGAAAAACGAGAATAACGCGGGTGCGTCTCGCCGTCACGGGACGTATCTTGACATTTCTCTTCCGGCTTTTCCTCCCCGTCCCCGTAGACAGGTGAGAACGATC
This sequence comes from Ophion obscuratus, assembly GCA_964007375.1. Taxonomy (NCBI): domain Eukaryota; kingdom Metazoa; phylum Arthropoda; class Insecta; order Hymenoptera; family Ichneumonidae; genus Ophion; species Ophion obscuratus. The sequence goes on from OZ023319.1 coordinate 9,232,867, forward strand.
TGGTGGATTTTCCGTCGGTTAATCCGTCAACGAGAGACAAGATCTACAACTTGCCCGACGACATAAGACCGGCGATGAAAAGCCATCGGATGGAGGTTATCTTTTGGGGGATTCGGGACATGAGGAAGATCAACTACATTCCGGTCACGAGACCGCGCGTCGTTCTCGAGTGCTCGGGTGTTCACGTCAAATCGGAGGTAATGGGGAATGCGAAAAAATTTCCCAATTTCGAGGAGACTCACGTCGTCGTGGATTTGGTGAGGAAAAATATAGGGTGTCTCAAAATGACCTGACATTTCAATTTATTGATAAAACGTATTATTTATTTGCAAAGTACAAATATTTTTTAAGTTTTATGTAGGTAACTTTTTTTAACATCCTAAAGTCCAACTTTTTTGCTTCAATGAAACAATGTGCCCTATAGTTATCAAATGTATGAGAAAATCAAACCTTCCCAGCCCACAATTTTTATTTATTTTTAAAGTGTCAAAGTAACTTCGAGTGTGGGGTTTCTTTGACAAGGAATTGAAATGCAACTTATGTCAAATACAAAGGGTTACTTTGACAACATTTTAATGAAAAAAAAAATTATATTTTATCCATCATATATGGAATTAAATGAAAAACAACGATTTTTTACAATAAAATTGTCATCTTTATTACGGGGGGACACCACTGTGACAAGCCGAACAAAGTCGTTTTTACCAATTTTGTTTGTCAGCTGGATTATTTATTTGGGATTTGGAAAAAAAGTATACTATTAAGGAGGTTGGAGCGATTCAGTCGAGTCAAATGACGGTTTATTCATTTTTTTTTCAATGAACCTCAAAAAAATGCATACGAGGTACAGATTTATTCTATATATGCTAATTTTTTCAAATATATAATTAAAGGGCAAAATTATGCATTTTAACATTTTTATTACGTAAAGTAGAAAAACTTTTGTGTTACTACCAACTTGAAAAAGCATAACATTATCGATTATTATTATGAAAAAACTACGACAACGAATGTTTTATACAATTCACAATGAAATTTTGAGTAATTCTTAATTATGCCCATTCATATTTACGTCACGAGATTATTGGCCCATGGTTTACGATGAGGATTACGATGAGGAAGATGAGGATTTTTTTGTTCTAAATGTTCACAAAGGTTCAGTTTGCGTTAATCCTTTGTTAGAAATGGTTTATCTTGGTGCTAAGTAACAATAAAAATTGCATAACCTTTAGTGTGAAAGTCTTGCCCATCTAACCGCACGTTAAATTACACACATTGAACGATTTTTTGTCTCTGGTGTTTGGTGGTGAAAAAATTTCGAAAAATTCGTAAAGACTCAGTATAGTGTAAACAATAACATGTATTTTTTTTAAATTAAATTTAACCCTGGATTGTGGCTAACGCTCCAACCTCCTTAAGCGTACATTGAACTTATTTCGTGCATATATTTTTTAAAATTTATACGGAATAAAAAAAAAGGTTTTCTCAAAACCATGTTTTCGAAATTGGCACGATGCAGAATTCAAACACTTTTCGTCCAATCGACTTAAAATTTTAACTGTAGCTTCTTAGATTGCTTTAACACCCAAGTACGAGCGCTTTTTGTCAATAATTAAAAATTGTAAAAAATGTATCACGTTTGGAATGAAAATTATGATCGAAAAGACGAACTTTTTTTAAAACTCGACTTGACTGCTAAGATTAATATAATTAACGAAAATGTTTCGCTCCTAGTTCGAGGATTAAATTGACGACAGTTCTTCACACAATTTTTTACATACTTTAATGTATACCTAATGAAACCTAAAAGTCATTTGGACGATGTATTTGTTTCTCTTCGTTAAAAAAAATCCAAAGAAAACGGTCGAAAATGGGCGGTTACAATGGTATCTTCCCGTGAGAAAAGATTTCACATAAAAACATTAAGTAGCTAGGGTACGATTATAGGCACTTAAGGAGGTTGGAGCGTTAGCCACAATGCAAGGTTAAATTCAATTAAAAAAATACATGTTATTGTTTACACTATACTGCGTCTTTACGAATTTTTTAAACTTTTTTCACCACCAAACACCAGAGATAAAAAATAGTTTAATGTATGTAATTTAACGTGCGGTTAGACGGACAAGACTTACACACTAAAGTTTATGTAATTTTTATTGTTATTTACCACCAAGATAAACCATTTCTAACAATGGATTAACGCAAACTGAACCTTTGTGAACATTAAGAAAAAAAAATCCTCATCTTGCCTATCGTAAACCATGGGCCAATAATCTCGTGACGTAAATATGAATAGGCATAATTATGAATTACTCAAAATTTCATGGTGAATTCAATAAAACATTCGTTGTCGTAGTTTTTTCATAATAATCATCGATAATGTTATGCTTTTTCAAGTTGGTAGTAACACAAAAGTTTTTCTACTTTACGTCATAAAAATGTTACAATGCATAATTTTGCCCTTTAATTATATATTTAAAAAAATTAGCATATATAGAATAAATCTGTACCTCGTATGCATTTTTTGAGGTTCATTGAAAAATAAATGAATAAACAGTCATTTGACTCAACTGAATCGCTCCAACCTCCTTAATCAGTCTATCATTGAGATCAAAATCTCTACTTTGAGTCTAACTATCATTGAGATCAAAATCAACTTGAGCAACGTTACAATCAACTTTAGCAACATTATAATAAACTTGAATAAGAAATTGTTGTTCAAGTTTATTCCCTGCATCCATCGCCCGCCACAGAGGGACCTCCATAAAGCTAGCAGAGCAAAGTCCTCAAAGTGGATTTAATTGGTATCAAAGTTTTGTTCTTTTTATGTGCTAATTTTGTGCTCCATTTAAAATGTTTGTGCTCATGTCGTTTAGCGGGAAATAAGAAAACAAAAGTGCTCTGTTGGCTTACCATCAAGCTAGCAGAGCACTTAATGATCTTTGCCATATCTAAGAATGAAACTACGTGATATTTATGTGCTTTTTATGTGCTTTGCGAAAATCGAACAGCGAAACCTCTATTTTTCTTTTTTCGGCCGACATAGACCCTTAAAAGACCCTCCAATAAGAGCATATACCATTTTTTTGGATATTCTGATATGAAAATACATCATATTTATCTGCTTTTTATGTGCTCTACGAATATTCAAGAGCCAAACCGCGAAAACGATAATATCTCCCAAAACCACCCCTACAAGACCCAAGCTACCCGCAATTACGAGTATTGGCTATTTTTTCGATGTTGCGAAATCAAAGTAGTACACATTTATGTGCTTTTTATGTGCTCTACGAATATCCATAAGCCACACCGCTGAAACGAAAATTTCTCTCGTAACCATCCCTACAAGACCCAAGTTACCCGCAAATACGAGTATTGGCTATTTTTTCGATAATGCTAAATGAAAGTAGTGTGCTCTATGAGTATCCAAGAGCCAAACCGCAAAAATGCAAATTTCTCCCAAAACCACCCCTACAAGACCCAAGCTACCCGCCAATACGAATATTGGTTAATTTTTCAATATCGCAAAATCAAAGCAGTCCACATTTATGTGCTCTACGAATATCCACGAGCCAAACCGCTAAAACAAGAATTTCTCCCAAAACCACCTCTACAAGACCCAAACTACCCGCCAATACGAGTATTGGCTATTTTTGCGATGTTGCGAAACTAAAGTAGTCCACATTTATGTGCTTTTTATGTGCTCTGCGAATATCCAAGAGCCAAACCGCAAAAATGCAAATTTCTCCCTAAACCACCCCTACAAGACCCAAGCTACCCGCCAATACGAGTATTGGTTATTTTTTCGATATCGCAGAATCAAAGCAGTCCACGTTTACGTGCTTTTTATGTGCTCTACGAATATCCATGAGCCAAACCGCTAAAACAAGACTGTCTCCCAAAACCACCTCTACAAGACCCAAACTATCCGCCAATACGAGTGTTGGCTATTTTTGCGATATTTCTAAATTTAAGTAGTCCACATTTATGTGCTTGTTATGTGCTGTACGAATATCCAAGAGCCAAACCGCTAAAACGCACATTTGTCACTAAACCACCCCTACAAGACCCAAGCTACCCGTCAATAGAAGTATTGGTTATTTTTTCGATATCGCAAAATCAAAGCAGTCCACATTTATGTGCGTTTTATGTGCTCTACGAATATCCATGAGCCAAACCGCTAAAACAAGAAATTCTCCCAAAACCACCTCTAGAAGACCTAAACTACCCGCCAATACGAGTATTGGCTATTTTTTCGATATTGCTAAATCAAAGTAGACCACATTTATGTGCTTTTTATGTCCTCTATGAATATCGACGGGTATTGGCGTAATATACGAACGAGTATTGGCGGGTAGGTTGGGTCTGGTAGAGGTGGTTTTGGAAAAAATTTTCGTTTTAGCGGTTTGGCTCTGGGATATTCGTAGAGCACATAAAAAGCACAAAAATGTGGACTGCTTTGATTTTGCGATTTCGAAAAAACAACCAATACTCGTATTGGCGGGTAGCTTGGGTCTTGTAGAGGTGGTTTTGGGAGAAATTTGCGTTTTAGCGGTTTGGCTCTTGGATATTCGTAGCGCACATAAAAAGCACATAAATATGATGTATTTTCATATCAGAATATCCAAAAAAATGGTATATGCTCTTATTGGAGGATCTTTTAAGGGTCTATATCGGCCGAAAAAAGAAAAAAAGGGGTTTGGCTGTTCGATATTCGCAAAGCACATAAAAAGCACATAAATATCACGTAGTTTCATTCTTAGATATGGCGAAGATCACTAAGTGCTCTGCTAGCTTGATGGTAAGCCAACAGAGCACTTTTGTTTTCATATTTCCCGCAAAACGACAAGAGCAGAAAAATTTTAAATGGAGCACAAAATTAGCACATAAAAAGCACAAAATTTTGATACCAATTAAATCCACTTTCATGAATGCAAATTCATTTTTCCGAAAAAAAAATTTGTTTTCACTCAAAGCATTTCATCGCGTCATCAATCTACTGCTCAATCGAAGGAAAAAAAATCAGTTCTGGATACCTGCCAAATAGTTCTGGATTTCTATGTAGTTTATATTGATAGTTCTGGTGTTAGTGCCGACTTTTTTCGTTGGGGGGGGGGGCGACTTTACAACATTTACTCGAGTGTACCGGTGTAAATATTTGTCTGATGACCAAAAGTTGTAAAGATACTTAACAGAACTCTTGCGGCGGCAACCAGAACTCCGAAAAAAATCCATTTTTCCAAGAAAAAAAAATTGGTTACATCTAAAGCATTCCATCGCGCCATCAATCTATTGCTCAGTCGAAGGAAAAAAATCCGTTCTGGTTGCCTCTCACATAGTTCTGGAGTTCTATGTATTTTTTATTGATAGCTCGGTTGTGACTAACGGTATTTTTTCGTTGTAGGGGCAACTTCACAAAACTTATTCGAGTGTACCGTTGTGAATATTTGTCTGATGAGGAAAAGTTGTTAAGATATTCAACAAAACTCGTGCGGGGGAACCAGAACTCCGAAAAAAAAATCATTTTTCCGAAAAAAAATTTGGTTTCACACAAAACATTCCATCGCTTCATCAATCTACTGCCAATCGAAGGGGAAAAAATCAGTTCTCGTTATCTCTCACATAGTTTTGGATTTCTATCTAGTTTATATTGATTGTTCTGTTGTTAGTACCGATTTTTTTTCGTTAGTGGGGTCAACTCCACAAAATTTACTCGGTTGTAACGAGAATATATTTAACAGAACTCTTGCGGAGGCAACTAGAACTCCAAAAAAAGCTCATATTTTAAACAAAAAGAAACATTTGGGTCTACTCAAAGCATTTTATCGCGCCATCAATCTACTGCTCAATCTAAGGAAAAAAATCAGGTCTGGTTACCTCTCACATAGTTCTGGATTTCCATGTAGTTGATATTGATAGTTCTGGCGTTAGTACCGATTTTTTTCTTTGGGGGCGGGGGAGGGGGGGCAACTTTACAACATTTACTCGAGTGTACCGGTGTAAATATTTGTCTGATGAGAAAAAGTTATAATGATACTTAACAGAACTCTTGCGGAGGCAACCAGAACTCCGAAAAAAAATCCATTTATCCGAGAAAAAAAAAAAATTGGTGGGTGGCGCCATCAATCTACTGCTCAGTCGAAAGAAAAAAATCCGTTCTGGCTGCCTCTCACGTAGTCCTGGAGTTCTATGTATTTTTTATTGATAGCTCAGGCATGACGAACGGTTTTTTTTAGTTGGGGGGCAACATCTCAAAATTTACTCGAGTGTACCGTTGTAAATATTTGTTTGATGAATAAAAGTTTTAAAAATATTCAATAGAACTCTTGCGGGAGCAACCACAACTCCGAAATAAAATTCATTTTTCCGAAAAAAAAATTTGTTATCACTCAAAGCATTTCATCGCGTCATCAATCTACTGCTCAATCGAAGGGAAAAAATCATTTCTGGTTACCTCTCACATAGTTCTGGATTACTATGTAGTTTATATTGATAGTTCTGGTTTTAGTGCCGATTTTTTTCGTTAGGGGCTGGGAGGGGGGAACTTCACAAAATTTACTCGAGTGTACTGATGTAAATAGGTGTATGATGAGGAAAAGTTGTAAAGATACGTAACAGAACTCTTGCGGAGGGAACCAGAACTCCGAAAACAAATCCATTTTTCCGAGAAAAAAAATTTGGTCTCATGTAAAGCATTACATCGCGCCATCAATGTACTGCTCAGTCGAAGGAAAAAAATCCGATCTGCTTGCGTCTCACGTAGTTCTGGAGTTCTATTTATTTTTTATTGATAGCTCAGTTATGACTAACGTTTTTTTTTTCGTCGGGGGGCAACTTCTGAAATTTTACTCTAGAATACCGTTGTAGATATTTGTCTGATGTGAAAAAGTTGTAAAGATATTCAACAGAACTCTTGTGGGGGCAACCAGAACTCCGAAATAAAATTCAGATTTCCGAAAAAAAATTTGTTTTCACTCAAAGCATTTCATCGCGTCATCAATCTACTGCTCAATCGAAGGGAAAAAATCAGTTCTGGATACCTCTCACATAGTTCTGCATTTCTACGTAGTTTATAGTGATAGTTCTGGTGTTAGTCCCGATTTGTTTTGTTAGGGGGCGGGGGGGGGGGGGGGCGACTTAACAACATTTACTTCAGTGAACCGGTGTAAATATTTGTCTGATGACCGAAAGTTGTAAAGATACTTAACAGAACTCTTGTGGAGGCAACCACAACTCCGAAAAAAAATCCATTTTTCCGAGAAAAAAATCTGGTTTCATCTAATGCATTCCATCGCGCCACCAATCTACTGCTCAGTCGAAGGAAAACAATCCGTTCTGGTTGCCTGTCGCGTAGTTCTGGAGTTCTATGTATTTTTTATTGATAGCTCAGTTATGACTAACTGTTTTTTCGTCGTTGAGGAGCAACTTCTCAAAGTTTTCTCTAGTGTACCGTCGTAAATATTTGTCTGACGAGGAAAAGGAGTAAAGGTACTTAACAGAACTCTTGCGGAGGCAACCAGAACTCCGAAAAAAAATCCATTTTTCCGAGAAAAAAAAATTGGTTTCATCTAAAGCATTCCATCGCGCTATCAATCTACTGCTCAGTCGAAGGAAAAAAATCCGTTCTGGTTTCCTCTCACATAGTTCTGGAGTTCTATGTATTTTTTATTGATAGCTCAGATGTGACTAACCGTTTTTTTTCGTTGTGGGGGCAACTTCACAAAATTTACTCGAGTGCACCGTTGTAAATATTTGTCTGATGAGGAAAAGTTGTTAAGATATTCAACAGAACTCTTGCGGGGGCAACCAGAACTCCGAAAAAAAATCATTTTTCCGAAAAAAAAATTTGGTTTCACTCAAAGCATTTCATCGTGTCATCAATCTACTGCCAATCGAAGCAAAATAATCATTTCTGGTTACTTCTCACATAGTTCTGGATTTCTCTCTAGTTTATATTGATAGTTCTGGTGTTAGTACCCATTCTTTTTTGTTGGTGGGGTCAACTCCACAAAATTTACTCGAATGTAACGTTGTAAATATTTGTCTGATGAGGAAAAGTTGAGAATATATTTAACAGAACTCTTGCGGAGCCAACTAGAACTCCAAAAAAGCTCATTTTTCAAACAAAAACAAACATTTGGATCTACTCAAAGCATTTTATCGCGCCATCAATCTACTGCTCAATCTAAGGAAAAAAATCAGTTCTGGTTACCTCTCACATAGTTCTGGATTTCCATGTAGTTTATATTGATAGCTCTGGCGTTAGTACCGATTTTTTTCTTTGGGGGGGGGGGGGTGGGGGCAACTTTACAACCTTTACTCGAGTGTACCGGTGTAAATATTTGTCTGATGAGGAAAAGTTCTAAAGATACTTAACAGAACTCTTGCGGCGGCAACCAGAACTCCGAAAAAAAATCCATTTTTCCGAGAACAAAAATTTGGTTTCATCTAAAACATTCCATCGCGCCATGAATTTACTGCTCAGTTGAAGGAAAAAAATCCGTTCTGGTTGCCTCTCACATAGTTCTGGAGTTCTATGTATTTTTTATTGATAGCTCAGTTGTGAGTAAAGTTTTTTTTGTCGTTGTGAGGGCAACATCACAAAGTTTACTCGAGTGTAGCGTTGCAAATATTTGTCTGATGAGGAAAAGTTGTAAAGATATTCAACAGAACTTTTACGGGGGCAACCAGAATTCCGAAAAAAAAAATCATTTTTCCGAAGAAACAATTTGGTTTCACTCAAAGCATTCCATCGCGTCATCAATCTACTGCCAATCGAAGGGGACAAAATCAGTTCTGGATACCTCTCACATAGTTTTAGATTTCTATGTAGTTTATATTGATAGTTCTGGTATTAGTACCGATTTTTTTTGGTTAGAGGCTGGGGGGGGGGAACTTCACAAAATTTACTCGAGTGTATAGGTGTAAATATTTGTCTGATGAGGAAAAGTTGTAAAGATACTTAACAGAACTCTTGCGGAGGCAACCAGAACTACGAAAAAAAATCCATTTTTCCGAGAATAAAAATTTGGTTTCATCTAAAGCATTCCATCGCGCCATCAATGTACTGCTCAGTCGAAGGAAAAAAATCCGTTCTGGTTGCCTCTCACGTACTTCTGGAGTTCTATGTATTTTTTATTGATAGCTCAGTTATGACTAACGGTTTTTTTTTCGTTGGGGGGGCAACTTCTCAAAATTTACTCTAGTGTGCCGTTGTAAATATTTGTCTGATGAGGAATAGTTGTAAAGATATTCAAGAGAACTCTTGCGGGGGCAACCAGAACTCCGAAATAAAATTCATTTTTCCGAAAAAAAAATTTGGTTTCACTCAAAGCATTCCATCGCGTCATCAATCTACTGCCAATCGAAGGGGAAAAAATCAGTTCTGGTTACCTCTCACATAGTTTTGGATTTCTATCTAGTTTATATTGATAGTTCTGGTGTTTGTACCGATTTTTTTGTTTGTTAGTGGGGTCAACTCCACAAAATTTACTCGAATGTAACTTGAGAATATATTTAACAGAACTGTTGCGGAGGCAACTAGAACACCAAAAAAAGCTCATTTTTCAAACAAACAAAAAACATTTGGGTCTACTCAAAGCATTTTATCGCGCCATCAGTCTACTCCTCAGTCGAAGGAAAAAAATCAGTTCTGGTTACCTCTCACATAGTTCTGTATTTCTATGTAGTTTATATTGATAGTTCTGGTGTTAGGACCGATTTTTTTCATTGGGGCGGGGGGGCAACTTTACAACATTTACTCCAGTGTACCGTTGTAAATATTTGTCTGATGAGGAAAAGTTGTAAAGATATTCAACAGAACTCTTGCGGAGGCAACCAGAACTCCGAAATAAAATTCATATTTCCGAAAAAAAAATTTGGTTTCACTCAAAGCATTCCATCGCGTCATCAATCTACTGCCAATCGAAGGAAAAAAAAAACAGTTCTGGTTACCCCTCACATAGTTCTGGATTTCTACTGAGTTTATATTGATAGTTCTGATGTTAGTACCGATTTTTGTTTTGTTAGCGGGGTCAACTCCACAAAATTTACTCGAATGTAACGTTGTAAATATTTGTCTGATGAGGAAAAGTTGAGAATATATTTAACAGAACTCTTGCGGAGGCAACTAGAACTCCAAAAAAAGCTCATTTTTCTAACAAAAAAACCTTTGGGTTTACTCAAAGCACGTTATCGCGTCATCAATCTACTGCTCAAACGAAGGAAAAAAATCAGTTCTGGTTACCTCTCACATAATTCTGGATTTCCATGTAGTTTATATTGATAGTTCTGGCGTTAGTACCGATTTTTTTCTTTGGCGGCATGGGGGGGGGGGGGGTCACTTTACAACAGTTACTCGAGTGTACCGGTGTAAATATTTGTCTGATGAGGAAAAGTTGTAATGATACTTAACAGAACTCTTGCGGAGGCAACCAGAACTCCGAAAAAAAAATCCATTTTTCCGAGAAAAAAAATTTGGTTGGTAGCGCCATCAATCTACTGCTCAGTCAAAGGAAAAAAATCAGTTCTGGATACCTCTCACGTAGTTCTGGATTTCTATGTAGTTTATATTGATAGTTCTGGTGACAGTACGGATTTTTTTCGTTAGGGCAGGGGGGCGGGTAACTTTAAAATTTTAACTTTAAAAAAAAAATTTACTCGAGTGTACCGGTGTAAATATTTGTCTGATGAGGAAAAGTTGTAACGATGCTTAACAAAACTCTTGCGGCGGCAACCAGAACTTCGGTAAAAAATCCATCTTTCCGAGAAAAAAAATTTGGTTCCATCTAAAGCATTCCATCGCGCCATCAATCTACTGCTCAGTCGAAGGAAAAAAATCCGTTCTGGTTGCCTCTCACATAGTTCTGGAGTTCTATGTATTTTTTATTGATAGCTCATTTGTGACTAACGTTTTTTTTGTCGTTGTGGGGGCAACTTCACAAAATTTACTCGAGTGTACTGTTGTAAATATTTGTCTGATGAGGAAAAGTTGTAAAGATATTCAACAGAACTTTTGTGGGGGCAACCGGAACTCCGAAAAAAAATCATTTTTCCGAAAAAAAAAATTGGTTTCACTCAAAGCATTCCATCGCGTTATCAATCTACTGCCAATCGAAGGGGAAAAAATCAGTTCTGGATACCTCTCACATAGTTCTGGATTTCTATGTACTTTATATTGATAATTCTGGTATTAGTGCCGATTTTTTGGTTAGGGGCTGGGGGGGGGGGGGGACTTCACAAAATTTACTCGAGTGTACAGGTGTAAATATTTGTCTGATGAGGAAAAGTTGTAAAGATACTTAACAGAACTCTTGCGGAGGCAACCAGAACTCCGAAAAAAAATCCATTTTTCCGAGAATAAAAATTTGGATTCATCTAAAGCATTCCATCGCGCCATCAATGTACTGCTCAGTCAAAGGAAAAAAATCCGTTCTGGTTGCCTCTCACGTAGTTCTGGAGTTCTTTCTATTTTTTATCGATAGCTCAGTTATGACTAACGGTTTTTTTTTTCGTTGGGGGGCAATTTTTCAAAATTTACTCTAGTGTACCGTTGTAACTATTTGTCTGATGTGGAAAAGTTGTAAAGATACTCTACAGAACTCTTGTGGGGGCAACTAGAACTCCGAAATAAAATTCCTTTTTCCGAAAAAAAAAATTGTTTTCACTCAAAGCATTTCATCGCCTCATCAATCTACTGCTCAATCGAAGGAAAAAAATCAGTTCTGGTTACCTCTCACACAGTTCTGGATTTCTATGTACTTTATATTGATAGTTCCGGTGATAGTGCCGATTTTTTTCGTTAGGGGCGGTGGGGGCAACTTTACAAAATTTACTCGAGTGTACCAGTGTAAATATTTGTCTGATGAGGAAAAGTTGTAAAGATACTTAACAGGTATTTGTCTGACAACAGTATTTGTCTGATGAGGAAAAGTTGAGAATATAATCTTGTCATATATAATCTTGAATATAATCTTGTCAATTTCAATAAATTGAAAATAATAATAATAATCTAATTATAGCTACCCGCCAATACAAGTATTGGTGGGTCGTTTGGGCCTTGCAGAGGTGGTTTTGGGAGAAATTCTTGTTTTAGCGGTTTGCCTCATGGATATTCGTAGAGCACATAAAAAGCACATAAATGTGGACTGCTTTGATTTTGCGATATCGAAAAAATAACCAATATTCGTATTGGCGGGTAGCTTGAGTCTTGTAGGGGTGGTTATGGGAGATATTTACGTTTTAGCGGTTTGGCTCTTGGATATTCGTAGATCACATAAAAAGCACATAAATGTGGACTACTTTAATTTAGCAATTTCGCAAAAAATAGCGAATACTCATATTGGCTGGTAGTTTGCTTCGTGTCGAGGTGGTTTTGGGAGAAATTCTTGTTTTGGGGGTTTGGCTCGTGGATATTCGTAGAGCACATAAAAAGCACATAAATATGGACTGCTTTGATTTTGCGATATCGAAAAAGTACGCAATATTCGTATTGGCGGGTAGCTTTGGTCTTGTAGGGGTGGTTTTGGGAGAAAATTGCGTTTTAGCGGTTTGGCTCTTGGATATTCGTAGAGCACATAAAAAGCACATAAATATCACGTAGTTTCATTCTTAGATACAGCAAAGATCGTTAAGTGCTCTGCTAGCTTGATGGTAAGCCAACAGAGCACTTTTGTTTTCTAATTCCTCTCCAAACGACAAGAGCCCAAAATTTTTAAAAGGAGCTCAAAATTAGTGCATAAATGTGGAGTACTTTGATTTTGCGATATCGAAAAAACAGCCAATACTCGTATTTGCGGGTTGCTTGGGTCTTGTAGGGGTGGTTTTGTGAGAAATTTGCGTTTTAGCGATTTTGCTCTTGGATATTCGTAGAGCACATAAAAAGCACATAAATATCACGGAGCTTCATTCTTAGATATAGCAAAGTTCATTAAGTGCTCTGCTAGCTTGATGGTAAGCCAACGGAGCACTTTTGTTTTCTAATTAGTCGGTAAACGACAAGAGCACAACATTTTTAATGAAGCTCACATAAAAAGCACATAAATGTGTACTACTTTGATTTCGCAATATCGAAAAAATAGCCAATACTCGTATTTGCGGGCAGCTTGGGCCTTGTAGGGGTGGTTTTGGGAGAAATTTGCGTTTTAGCGGTTTGGCTCTTGGATATTCGTAGAGCATATAAAAAGCACATAAATATGATGTATTTTCATATCAGAATATCCAAAAAATTGGTATATGCTCTTATTGGAGGGTCTATATCGGCCGAATAAAGAAAAATAGGGGTTTGGCTGTTCGATATTCGCAAAGCACATAAAAAGCACGTAAATATCACGTAGTTTCGTTCTTAGATGTGGCAAAGATCATTACGTGCTCCCCTAGCTTGATGGTAAGCCAACAGAGCACTTTTGTTTTCTAATTTCCCGCTAAACGACAAGAGCACAAAAATTTTTAATGGACCACAAAATTAGCACATAAAAAGCACAAAATTTTGATACCAATTAAATCCACTTTGGGGACTTTGCTCTGCCTGCTTTATGGAGGTCACAGAGGGTCACGCGGGCTCGCTGCGCCCACATTTAAACCGTATTTTGGCGGTCCGTTAAAGTAGCCCCAAAAACTGTCAAAATTATCCTTGATATCAATTCAACCCCGTTTTGTGGTCCTCTATGTTCGCCATTACAAAATTATTTGAATAAAAAATAATTTCAACCACTTTTTTCAAACGGACGAAAAAATATAAAATAATTTCTCCTAGCCCCATACAGATGTATAACCCAATACAGATTCCTAACCGCATACAGATTCTTCAGAAAATGTGTGATCGTGAATTTTTAAGGGGAGGGTAGGGGTTGCAGTGTGACAAAAACACTTTTTGGCGAATTTTTTTCATCTATATGGATAGAGTAAATTTATTGAAACTTTTTTTACATTGTTAAGTGTCACTTCAAGAACATTCTGTGAAATTTGTACGCGAAAATATCCACAAACAAGCCGGTGACAACGCTTTTTCAAGAACGCTTTTGGAATAACACGATTTGCGGTGTTCACTGCATCTCAGCAAGAAATTATCTGAAATCAAGTACCATTAAAATTTAGTCAAAGTATCATCAAATCCTCCCCCCAACGGTCTTTAATAATTTTTTTTTCATTTCTTAATTTTTGGTGGTCATGTAAAGTGAAAAGTGCTATTTTTCACGAAAAATTCCGCCATTTTGAGGGTGGAAAACCCCCTCAATGTAAAAAAAAAGTCTGAAATTAACCGCTGGGGGGAGGTATTTTATATGTGGAAAGTGTGTACCAAGTTTGAAATAAATCGGCCATGTAGTTTTCAAATGGCAGTGAACACGGACTTTGAAAAAGTGGTTTCGAGAAAAACGCGTTTGAAGCTTTAGCTGTCGAAGCTACAGTGTTAGAGGAGCGGGACTAAATAGTCAATAACTTCGAGGGTTTTGCTCTGATTGACTTGAAATTTTGGAATTATATTCTTGAAATGTTTAACTATAAGAAAAGAAAAAAAATCGTTTTTTCAAAAGTGCAAACCCCTACCCTCCCCTTAATAGCTATGAAAATGCTTGTAAGATTTTAAACGAAAAACATGGCCCCGGGAAAAAAAGTTCATGCCTGAGTGGATATGTTCATATATGTTTCAGATATTGTCATACATGTATCAGATATATTTATATCTGACATTTTACAGTATCACATGTGATTAGGTCTGATCATATTCCACATCACATATGCATATAGAAGATCATATCTGATCAAATACAGTGTCTGGCCTGACCATATATGAACTCATATCTGTTTATATCTGGTTAAGTACCAAGGCGAGTTGCTACCGTAAATTCGTATCTGAACATACATGATGTGATATGTGAACGTATCTGTTCGTATAAGATCACATCCGACCAAATACGGTACCAGACTCCGCTACATAGATCTCATATATGTTTTTATCCGGTCAGGTACCAAGGCGAGTTGGCAGCGTTAAACCATATCTGAACATATACGATGTGATATATGAGCAGGCACGTTCATATAAAATTTTATTCCATCAGGTACGATACCAAACCTGGAAAATATACGAAGTCTTATACACTCATACCTTGTCGTATATGCAGTTCAGTTGTTCACACATGAAAACATCTGAATATATGAAACGATATATGAGGATATGAGACGATATCCGATCAGATATGGCACGTCACCTGACTGCATTATATGTGATCACGTGAGTTGCTATAATATTGTTAATTATTAACACGTCAAGTAATGACGTGCTAATAACCCCGCTCCATATATGTAAACATTTTAAGATCTTCATGACTGCACTAACAAGATTTGATCTGTCTCAACAGGGTAAGATTTGCTCTGATATAGTCGGAGTCATACCTGGTCTGATGGTTCAGATAAACAATGATTCTGTCATATGGGCAGGTCTATTGTTCATAGATGTCCAGGTCTATTGGGATCCACGGTATTTTATTCTTATACGAACAGACAGATCTGGCCCAATAAGATTAGATTTGCCTGACATGATCAGATCTGGCCCAATAAAATCAGATCTACCTGACATGACCACATCTGGCCCAATAAAATCAGATCTGGTCCAACAAGATCAGATCTTGCCTGGGGATTGGATCTGGTCAGACCTGCTGCGATATGGGCGGGGTCTGCTCTCAAAATTATCAAAATCGCTCTGATATGATCGTACATGCTCAGATACAAGCATACATGATCTGTCATGACACTCCATGAACAGATATTGCCAATTTTCTTGTCTGATCATATCTGATTCTACAGATATGATTCAGATATATTCAGATGTGAACTTTTTTCCCCGGGGCACTTGTAATAGATGGTTGATGCGTGAATGGTTGACCAAAGTCACTAACAATTTGATTACACTGCAAATTATATGAATTGCTGTGTGAGTTTTCTCACCGACAGCTACTCCCTACACTCCTCACTATTATCTATGCATACGCCCCACGTTTTTTATTTTAAATCTTACAAGTATTTTCATAGCTATTAAAAAATCATAATCACAAATTTTCAGGACAATCTGTACGGGGCTAAGAGAAATTTCATTATACTTTTTGGTCCGTTTTAAAAAGGTGGTTTAATTTTTTTTTTATTTAAATAATTTTATTCTCCGTCTAGTCTTGTGTGTGTGAAATATTGCTTCTCCTTCTCTAGACGTTGCTTGCGCTGGGGCAGCTGTCTCCTTGACCATCGTAGAAATCGTCACTAATGCACTATTCACTATTAATATTATTATTATTTTTTTAAATAATTTTTTTCTTTTATATTTTTTTAAAATTTTATATTTATAATAAAATAAAATTTTATATTTTTAATTTCTTTATTCGCAATTTAAATTATCAGGTCATTTTGAGACAGCCTTTAGTAACGCATTGGGCGATCTCGACCCGGAACTTTTGGAACCGTCTGAATCTCGTTTTCGTTCATTTAGGATATGCCGGAACTCGATATTCATTTTCCCGCGGTCATTATCAAAGTCTACGACTCGCGAGGATTCGGTTGCTTCAAATATGCCGGGGTTTGCATCGTACCGACAGCTCACGTCTTCCTCAACAAATTAATAACCGATGAGGAATACGAGTCGAAGATATACGAGGAAAATTGCACCGCGAAGTTTGGCTGCAGACAATTAAATTCGACCGCCATTCGTGAGACACTTCTATCCCGATTGTCATTTCTTTTAAGGTCTTGAAGATTGCATCGTTGGAATGCAACGAAAATTCCTTTTTATTTCTTCAGTTTCTTCGTACTCCAAAATATTATCCTGCAAATTTGGGCTGAAGATTTCAGATGAGGATTCTCAAAAAAGGTCGACTGATTGTTGCCGCCCAAATTTGCCAAAAAAAAGTGCGGCCTAATGAGCTTTTGTTGCGTTTCAATGATTCAATATTTCAAAATTCAATATCAAATTCAATATTTCAAACTGCAATATTAAATTCAATAGATCAATGTTCAATGATACAATTTGAATATTCAATATTCAACGATTTATCTTCAATATTCAATGATGCAATATATCAAATATCAAAGTGGGCGTGCTTACTATTACATAAAAAAATTGACACCCAACTGGGCAGCTTTTCGAAATTTTATTTTTTTCCCAACGATAAACCGATCCAGATTCAATTGTGAACCAACGATTCAAACATATCGTTGTGATTGACGCAACGGTTTTATAAGCACGAGACCCCTTGTTTCAGTACCCCTGCCCATTGAGTACGATCCCGAGAGGGAAGAGAGCAAAGGCCTGATAGGGTACAAAGAGATGGCCGGTGTCGACGCTCGTTCGAGACTAACGAAATTCTTCGGTACGCTGAAAAAAATCATTCGGGAAATGAAGATTTTTCGAAAAAAGAAAAGGGAGAGTTACGGCAACGATGAGGACGAGAGTCACGACTGGTGGACCAAATATTTCGCTTCCATCGAGGTATACCCATATCCGTACTGTTTGCCACGTACAGTGAAAAATTCGCTCAATTTTTCAACGCATACGTGAGCCTGCTCGTGATGGGGATATTGTAGTAGACGATAAACTGTTTATCGGTTTTTTTTTCACCACTCCGATGGGACAACTGATGGAAAAGCTCGGTGCCCTGTCAACGCGAGATATACATTTAGACAGGAAAGAAATAAGCAATATTGAGGGATTTTTTAAACAATGAAATAATTATTCTACAATTATCAAACTTTAGGTATACTTCGATAATATGTTTAAGGCCTTAGGCCACAGTAATGGGTATAAAGTGATGTGCGAATTTAACAATTTTTTTTTCGTATGAAAAAGTGATTCACTCATAAAATTAATTACACATCTGTTTGGTATGAATATCAAGCTGTTAGAAAAAATATATACATTTTTTTCGATTTACAAAATGGCCGACTACCCATGCAGAAATTTTGACCGGGATACCCTATGTCCGATCAAATCCCGATCAGGATTTGTCATGGATTCCCCAAAACCGGTATCCCGGTTAGAATCAAACTTGCATCAGTATCGGCATATGTACGACGACGATGGCATCATTTTGAAAATTTTGGCGTCACGTGTATTTTCTGTATTACTATGGAATTCCTATCTATAGATAGGAATTTCTGTCTATAGATTCCTATTTATAAAATTCCCATCTGTAGATAGGAATTACATGGTAATACCGAAAATACACGTGATGCCAAAATTTTCAAAATTATGCCATCGTCGTCGTACATATTCCGATACTGATGCAAGTCGGATTCTAACCGGGATACCGGTTTTGGGGAATAAGTCTCTGTTTATACCCACCGACATGTCGGTGGGTATAAACATGTATTTAAGACAAATTAAAATCAAATTCACAATGATTAGATTAAAATTTACACCAACCGTGAGTTCTTACGTATTTCGAGAGAAAACATTTCGTCGAGGCAAATAAATCTTTGCAAAAAAAGTTGTGAGTTTCAAATATTACATTATAAATATGAAAAAAATCACAAAATGAGTTGTGAATTTCCTCAAGTTGAAGAAAATAAAAATCGAATTCACGACAGTTATATTAAAATTTACACCACAAGTGTAAACGTATTTTGAGAGAAAACATTGTGTTGAGGCAAAGAAATGTTCGCACAAAAAGTTATGTGCAAAAATTTCTTTGCCTCGAGGCAATGTTTTCTCTCAAAATACGTACGAACTCACTTTTGGCGCAAATTTTAATCTAATCATTTTAAATTTGATTTTCATTTGTCTTAAATACGAAAAAATTCACAACTAATTTTGTAAATTTTTTTGTATTTATAATTTCTTGTCAATACATTTGCATTCACAGATTTTGATGTGAATTTTTTTTAATTCACATCAAAATCTCGCGATGAGCGCGATCAGCCATTTAAATCTTTGGACAAATTTTTTCTTACTGATAGTTTACTGCACCAAAACTTTATAAATGTTATTTATTTTTATAATAAATTTAACATGTCATAATTCCATTTTTGACATTTTATTTCAGCCTGTATTCACCCGTGATCCTTCCCAGGTTCCTCAATGATTCCATTGGGAATCTATTTAGAGTCATTAAAGGATCCGGTTCTGGATCCCTAATGGAATCCAATTTACGGATCTTATATTTAGTCTTCGAATCTGATCCGATATCGGACTAGATCCCGACTGGGAGCCCGGGATACAAGTCAGAATCCAGCTGAAACCCTGTCAAAATTTCTGTACGGGTACTCGAAACTTTTCGAAACAGCTTTTTTCCAATTGGCGTGACAAATAACTTCAACAATTTTCACTCGATTTACTTCAACTTTAAACGTTATGCTCCCTAATTGCATTTCGCAGAGAAGTACGTACCGAATTTCTGATTAATCGAAAACTTTTCATTTTATGAGCAGTTTATGAGCAGTTATAACGGAACTTTTCACTGAAAATTCATTTCTTAAGTTCAAATACCTGCGACTTTTGAATAAAACAATATTTTTTAAATTCCGTACGTACTTCTCTAGGTATTCTAATGTAGATTAACGGGAATTTTTGTTTTTTGTTCTTGCCCGAAAATCGTGGATGCTAAATGTCACGCTCCGGAGCGCTTAAAAAAAGATAACAAAAGAAAATATTAGTCGTCGGCCATTTTGTACATCGAAAAAAATATATGTATATTTTCTAACAATATTTTTCTTCCGTTTCGTAAAATGGAGGAAAGAAGGTTTAAAAAAGGTTTAAAAAAGAGGGTGCCAGTTTTGAAAAGTGGAGTTGGCCGTAAAAGTGACACCTTTTAGAAAAAAGACTGATATTACTGCAATGTACATTTTGACAGATATTTCAAATTTCGACTACGACTTTTCTCGGTTAGGATCAATATTTATAGGAATTTTAGAGTGTCGAGTTTCTAGTGGCTCACTCGGCATGTGCGCGTATTTACCGACTTGCTTTTAATAACTTGCAATCCTACAACGAATCTCCCCCCCCCCCCCCTCTCTCCCCTCTCTTCACCTCTCTCTCTCATCTATAAAAACCCCGATCGAAATTTATCCAGGAGGAGAGAAGTCTCGAGCTTGGAATAGCGAAAACCCTCTTGCCACGTCAAAAGCCAATAGCAACGTTCAAGGTATTCGCGAGGAAATATTTCCATTTGAATTCTTCGTGTTTAATGAAATCAGATTTACCCTATGGAATTAGAGATGCAGCCGGAGTTCGGTGGATTCAACGATCGTTTATCGTCGTTCGAATTGTGGAAGGGAAAAAGAACCGGTGACCCGAATGACGACGAGAAGAATTTCGCCGGAAAGTTCAAGGTTGCTCTCATTAAAGAAAATATTTTTTCGCGATTCACCATCGTGTCCTCGTGTAAATCGATCATCGCCAAACAGAAAAATCGTTCCAGTCGTATTTAAATGCCCTTTCGTATGCCTATTCATCAGCCCCTAATGATAGGCATTTTTCATACCGTGTCACTAATTATATGACTACTTTTCGAACACTGAAGTTTGGGAGAGTGCCAACTAATTTTTAAGGCCGTACCATCGATCGTAGATAATATCTGAAGCATAATGCAACGGCATGTGATATAGTGTGATTTATGATCTTCAAAAACAGACACGTAATAGAACGTAGCAATTTGTAATCTTCGAAGCACCTTTTCGTAAGGCAGACAAAATCGTCTGTCCCTGCATACAAATTATAATATTTGCCTCCTCATGAAAGAAATTCTTTCTTTTTTTGCAGAAATAAATCGTCGTCGAGATTTTAACGGAACATCTTTGAAAATTTTCAAAAACGAATTCGATTCGTATAATTATTTATATTTGTGTATACGAATTATGTGTGGCAGAAAGTTTTTCTGATATTTTAATATTTTGCACTTATTTATATTTATTTACGAATTTTTCTTCGTGATTTTTGTACATTTTTTATTTTTTCGATGTTTATTTATTAAAAATTAAAAATAACACAGACATGGCCACATTGCTGCCCAATTACTTTCATTCAACAAATGGATCATCTGTACGGTGTTTCACGATTGATATATTTTTTCTTACGACTTCGCGTAAATTTCAATGAAGCTGGTACGAAATAAAAAAAAACCGTAATATTACCGCAGGGTCACATAGCGATATATCGTTGGCCCCATCCCGAGCTCTTACGGTGCAAAACGAAAACCGGGAGAAATGCTGCTGATGGCCTATGCGACGACTATCCCTCGCAAGAGCCCATCAACGTGATAGTGCGGCTTTACGTTGTAAAAGGTATATTTGCCTTAAGTGCACGAAACATTGCAAACGATATCCTCCTTAATCCTCCGCCGCAAATGCCGCGCAGCTATTTGAATAAAATAATCGTAATCCAGCCCCCGGCAACTAATGAGAAAGGCAAAACGTTAGTGGAAAAGTTGGTCAAATTTTTCAAGCGATATAACTCTATATGAGAATAGTATTGAATAATAATCAATAACGCACGTTGCTAGATAAGTATTTTACACTGTCATCGATTTTTCAACTGTTTGACTTGATTTTTCAACAACGTATTTGAATTGTTCTACATTAAATTGAATTAATGAGCATTTGTTTGAATTATTTGAAATAAAAACGAATTAATTGCATAGCTTGAAATGTCATCGATTTTATTCAAATTACATTGAATTGTATTGAGTATTCAAATCATTTTATTGCAAATTTGGTTATTCAATTCAAAATTGAATATTCAAACTATGTGGTTTTAAATTTGATTGCTCAATAGAAAATGAGTATTGCAGTGACTTGTAATTAAATTGAAGTGATCGAATAGTCTAAAATATAATTTAATTTGAATAAAATTGATTATAGATTTTTGTCTCTACAATTTTCTCTACACAATACAATATACGGTACAATTGTATTGAAATCGTTGGCATTCAATTGCATCATAAACACGAATTGAATTGAACTAATAAAATTCGATAAAAGATTTATTTAATTCTTCCATGAGAATTAAACAAAACTGAGTTAATTAAATAAAACTTCCATAAGAATTAAATAAAACGTACTGAACTGAAAACTACGATCAATATCGTCGTTTTTTCAGTACGTTTTTCCTCGAGCGATTAAAAATCATTACTTAAAAAATTGCCATTGCGTAAGAAGATGCCTGCCGGAAAATGTCAAATCTTCACTGAACACCTGTATATTAATAGAATGACGCATAGCTGCGAGAAACCTCATTAGACTTTTATTTTAAGGCCTTATACACGTGATGTCGCCGATTTTCGAAGGTACTTTTCTAGACACATGGTTAAGTATATGTAAAAAAAATCAAAAATATTTAAAAAATAGCAGAGATATAACACAAAGCAATGATTTTTTTTGCGCGTGCGTTGATGGTGAAAGCTCTCGGCAGCGATGTGGGTGTCTGAAAAAAATGAACATATTCATAATTGCATAATGAATGTATCTTCAGTGTGAACCAACAATATTATTTAAAAAAAATTATTATAATAAAAATTTGATACTTAAAGTTTTTTTACTCAATTTTCTGTCGGTATTCTATTTTTTTTTGTGTCATTGAAATTTTTGTTTCTGTGGTTCACACACTGGGTGATGATACTAGTGATATGTTGTGAAAATTTCTATATTATATTATTATAAATGCAATGTTACCTCATTTAATAGCTTTACAGAATTTTTCAATTCTTTAAAGCTTAAAATATCCTTAACCGTTCAGGCTAATGGAATAAAAAATAATTGAAAAATGAAAAGTTTTGAATTTTTTCGCGTATTCTGAAGGCGAGAAATCCCTTTAGGAGCGTGAAAAATATATATTTTTCGAGAATTTTTTTAAACGGGATAAAGTATTCTGATCATTTTCAAATTTGGACCTGAGTTTATTATAACTATCAAGTTTAAAAAAAATGTTTTTTTGGGATGACCAACAAAATGGCTGCGTTATTAAGGGTCTTCGGACGCCTGTTTTCCGCGACATCGAAAAGTGCTGCAGTTGTCACTCTTTTTCTGTTGATCTGAAAAAGATTTAACGAGTGTCCTTCGTTTACTGACATATTAAGGGGAAGGATATACCTAAAAAATGATGAAAAAGTGCAAAATTAAAAAATATGGGAGTATTTTTACTCTAAAGTCCGAATTTTCAACCATTTTTTCGACATATTTGACCCGAAAAAATTATTTATTTACACGGTACCTTTCAAAATTTAGGTATATCCTTCCGATAATATTACTGAGAGTAACCTCCCAAAATTTCATCCAAATCGGTCGATAACTTTTTGAGCACACGAGCAGTTTTTGAAAAAGTAGTTTCGAGATAATCGCGTTTAAGGGAGTCTTTGTCCTTGGAGTGCCATATTTCAGGTGTTTACATTTTTTTTAGAGAAACGAGTAAAGCTTTTTGAGTGCGGGTTTTTTCTTGCTTTTACTCATGATATAAAGAACGTTAAATTTTTTTTTTAACCAAAATGGCGGCCGTTTCAGCTCCGCGAAAACAGGTCCTCAAATCGCGGGAGGTAAACGGCTGACATCACTGCCCCCTCTTTGTTGATCTGAAACACAAATTCAAAGCATATAATCAATCTGTGACCCTTTGGTCATGGAATGACGGATGGGTTTTTCGTTTAGTGCAAATTTTGGAAAATGGCGGCAATTTAAAAAAAATCGAATTTTCGCGTTTTTTTCGCATAAAAAGATAAATAATAAATGCAGAAATGTATCTATCGAAAAAAACGATCCGTCATTCCGTGAAGACATATTTTCTGAGTATGCTCTCCAAATTTCAGGTCGATATGTTAATTACAGCGGTCAGGAGAATGTCAGCCATTTTTGAAAACGTGTTTTCGAGAAAAACGCGTTTAAAGTTTTGTAATGTGTTTACACAAATGTGTTTATAATTACCGCTAATCGGCAATGCCTGGTCCATAGAGGCATCCCTCCTAGCTGCTCATGTTGAGCCGCTAACATCTCCCGCTGCTCAATCCGGGACAAAGTCTCCCTTAAAGTTTCAACATGTGACTCGCAACCTGATCGCATACTGTCCCCGCGCTCTAGACTATATGCCATAACTCCGCAAATATTCAATATTTCGACTTTTCCTATGGTCAGTATTTCTTTGGACATTATACTTTCGAAATATGTAAAAAAAAAATCGATTTTTTGGAAATTCCAAACGGATTTCTCACCTCAAACATTCTGTGTGATTGGTGATATACTCTGAAAAATCAAGTCTGAAAAAAAACGTACCTGTGGAACATTTAATATAGAGAACACACTATATGAATTCGGTGGCCATCACTCTTTTGCACTACCATTGATCATGTGCCTGGCCCACAGAGCATTAAATCGCGCGTTTCATAAACTGCGTGAGCTGTGCGACAGCGGATTGACACCTTCCATGAAATTACACCGTACATGCGAAGTTATAACACCGCGGTCATCGCTAGACTCATTTAAAACATTAATAAAGCTTCGGCTCGTGTGTATGCTCGTGGGTATCTGGGTTAATGTGATTGCAGTTATATGATGAGCAAGCTGACGTGATTGTTCCATCATTTTAAGCGATGAATTTGCAGCCGAGTGATCCACTGAGCGGCAAATCCGACCCGTATTTGCGAATAAAACTCGGCAAAAATGACATCAGCGACAAGAAGAATTACATTCCCAATCAGCTGAATCCGGTCTTTGGAAAGTGAGTCGACTAGCTTTAATTACGCGTCCGAGTGGTTGAATATTTCGACAACTTGAGATCAGAGCACAAAGATCCAGTGAGTTTGAGGCTGAGAAATTAATCGTATTGGGAGACTGTTCGAGTTGGACGCCCAGTTTCCAAAGGACTACATGCTGACGATTCAAGTCTGGGACTACGACGCGACATCGGCGGACGATTTGATCGGCGAAACGAGGATCGACATTGAAAATCGTTTCTACAGCGCCCACCGAGCTCACTGCGGCATCGCAAAAACTTACAACACCACGGGCTACAACGCTTGGCGGGATCGCGAAAGACCAACCCAGATACTCGATAGTCTCTGCAACAGGAACAACTTACCGTTGCCCGAGTATCTCGAGGACTGCGTGAAAATTGGAAAGCAGAAGTTTCCATTCGTTGCGATTCTCGGATTGTGCTCCGAGGAGGCAGGTTCGTGATGATGTCAATTCTTTGATGTTTCGTGATCTTTTGCCACCGAGAATTCTGATGAACTGAAAAAAAAAACCAAATCGACCAAAAAATATATTGGTTGATCCAAATTAATGTCTGACTGCGCAGTGTCACCGATATATGAGATTCCCCGAGTAGAAATCTTGCTCCACCTACAATAAACACCTGATCTGGCATCCTGATTTCTTTTTCCAGCCTTGATCAGAATTTTTTATCAAGCCCTCATCATTTTTGAAACACAATCCCTGAATTCCGTCTGATCAGGGTAAAAAATCAAGGCCTGATCAGGGTAAACTATCAAGGCCTGATCAGGGTAAAAAATCAAGGCCTGATCAGTGTAAAAAATTAAGGCCTAATAAGAGCTTAATTTTTCACGGCTTGATCAAAGTGAAAAATTATATGATTCTTCACGACTCAGGATGACCGATTTATTCCTGAAATAAAAAATACAACGCATACACAAAAGAGAAAAAGGCACGACTTTATAAATAACGCTGATCTTTTATTTTTTAATCTTAATATTAGGAGTACAACTTTGCAGTGACCGTTTTACTTAGAGAGCCACTGCGGCCGAAGTAGTGGCCCTAGCTCAATAAAAAAAAGTCGCATTTTAAATTAGAGGCTCTGCCAATGTAAACAATTTAAAAAAGCTAACGGATACGTGTATGCATTATAAAGTTATAAGCACTCAAACATGGCAACCTACGAGCCGAATTCTTAGCATTTGCGGGAGGTTATGATTTACTTCTTCAACATCAAGAAATCTGCGGCTGAGGCCCACCGTTTGCTTGTAGATGCTTACGGGGAGGATTCTATTAGTGAGAAAACGTGTCGGCGGTGGTTCATCGACGCCCAAACCGAATATTCACGGATCCAAAGTGATGCTGTGTATCTGGTGGGACCAGCTGGGCGTTGTGAGCTATGAGCTGCTCAAACCATCCGAAACCATCACAGGGGAACTCTACCGACATCAGTTGATGCGCTTGAGTAAGGCACTCAAAGAGAAACGGCCACAATTCAACGAAAGACATGACAAGGTGATACTGCAGCATGACAATGCCCGACCCCATGTTGCAAATGTCGTGAAAAAGTACTTGGAAACACTGAAATGGGAGGTTTTATCCCACCCGCCGTACTCTCCAGACATTGCCTCTTCCGACTATCACTTGTTCCGGTCAATGGCACACGATTTGGCTGACCAGCACTTCGGTACTTACGAAGAAGTCAAAAATTGGGTCGATTCCTGGATTGCCTCCAAGAACCAAGACTTTTATCGACGCGAGATTCGAATACTACCTGAAAGATGGGCCGAGGTCGTAGCTAGCGACGGGCAGTACTTTGATTAAAAAATATGTAGCCACTTTTTTATAATAAAGCCTTAAACTTTTGAAAAAAACGGTCACTGCAAAGTTGTACTCCTAATATAAAATCTGTCACATATATCTATGTGAAAAACAAACATCATTTTTCTTGTATTTGTAATAGAACAAAAACTCGAAATAAACTAAGATATATCACCGTATTATATTCCACTTATCATCCCGAAATAAACTAATATATTTTTTAAACAAAAACTTAATAAACTTCGTGAATAAAGTAAACAGAGCTCAACGTTTTTGTGACCAGACGTTTCTAAGAAAAGTTACGTTGGGCGTTCTGTTCGTTTTTTTTCCGCGACGCTCGAAACTTGTCCCAGTCTTTTGCTGAATTAATCAGGCCTTGATACCGCTCCAACGGCTTGTCCAATTTGCTTCGAATGAACTTCTATTCCGTGTTCCCTATATTACGAAATGACAGCCACTGAAAAATACGAAAATGTGTATTCCACTTAGAATTCAATGTCTACATATATATCTATATAAGGTATGCACATTATTTTATTAGGTTGGCACAGATTTGAGCTCTATTTTTTTTCCTTTTTCTCACCATCCAATTATCTACTTTAAAGAAAAAAAAAAGATTGTTGCAAAAGCTGCGAGCGGTCATATTTTAATGAAAATTAGAATCGAAGCAGGAGAGCCCGTACAGCGAAGACCAAACAAATAATGGTAAGTTGACAGCGTAGTGCAGTTCAGTGAATGTAATGTTCATCCGAAGTGCATTTCTTATGGGCTAACTTGCACCGATCGAATTACTTTCACTTAACTGAACTACGCAGTTAACTTATCATTATTCGGTTAGCCTACGCTGTCCGGGCTAATCAGCACCGATGGCAAAACATTTACCAGATTGAACTACGCTGTCAGCTTACCATTATTTGATTGGCCTGCGCTGTCTCTTTTTCTCCTCTGACAAAGGAGACGGACCAAGTAAAGGAAAATAAAAGCGATGCACAAAACAAATATAAATCTAGTTACATAGTGGTAGCGCCAACACATGCCAATCCTCAGGAATTTCGAGTTGTTCCTCGCTGAGAGGATCTGTTCCGGATCTGTCAAATGTTACATAATAAATATTTCAACCAATGCATATATAATTTGGCGTATGGTTAATTTATAGTCAGATTTAATCCAATTTATATTTATAGATTTAAGAATTGCAAGTCTTTGAAAAAAATTAATTGTCATACTAACCTGCTGCTGTATTATTTCTTCGTTTTTGCCCTTATTTAGAGCCCGCTATTCACGCAGACGCAGTCGTTGCGCAATTTTCTTCCGATTGTGTTTGTCCATCTTATTCACAACGTACGCGTTATATGTAAAAATGTATAAAGTGATTAATAATATGTCTCGTGCTTCTCTCGTGTCTGTGTATCATTTGAAAAGTTGAGGTTAGGCACATTTTTAGCGCCAAAGTGTAGAAGTCCAGTTACATGATGATTGCTTGACGTTAGCTGGATCAGGCGAATTGAAGTAAGCCGTAAGTCCAGTTGCTTGACACCGCCTGAAACTAGCCGGGTCAGGCGAATTGAAGTAAGCCGTAAGTCCGGTTGCTCGACCACCGCCTGACCCCAGCTTGATCAGGCAAATCAAGGCAAACTTAAGTAAGGCCTTCGTACTACAAGGTGATCTGGCGCAGATCAAATATCAGGCCAGCCTGACAATATTTCTACTCGGGTTGTTACAATACTATAAAATATTGGAAAATGTGATTCAGTTAAATAACATATTATTTTATTGCAAAATCTCTTCTGTTCTGTGAATAACTATATTATCCTTCAACTAAATTAATATTCTATTGAAATTATTCTATATACAATCCGTAGATATATGGATGAAATAATTAAGCGGTTGCTACAACATTTTTCCTTCGTACAGAAATATAATCAATAAAATGAATTATTTATTTACTACATCGAAACGAATATGCCATGAGACGTAACATTTTCGTACTCCGTATAATATTAAAAGTGCAATATCATGCGACTAGTATGAGATAGAGACAAGTATATCATGATTGAAATATCAACAATATGGATCTGAAATAATGGTATTTTTGCCACAAAGTACAAGTGTCATCTGTAGCAAATTATTTAGTCTCTGGTAGAAAAAAATAATATTCGATGAAATCAAAATCAGTGTAATCAAAAGAATATATTTGTGAATTCGAGAAGTCATGTTTTCAATATGATTCTATGTGCACTTGCAAATATTTCTTGATTGTTGGTTCAAATAAATGTACACTCACGAGAATTGCTGAAATATTTAAAATATCGCATGCAGTTTTTTGGAATAGGTTAGAATTGTTACAATAAAGTGTTTAATCGAATTCGTTTTACTTAAACAATTGAAAGATTTTTAATCTTTGTAATCTTAAATAAAAAGTGAGCGTTGGAATGATCATCCACGATAATAGTGGCGAGAATATCAGATATCCAATGGAATATCCATGGAGAGAATATCACATACTCAACTGATGAGAACAGATGCTGCACAGTGATCTTAGCCACAGGCCAAAAAGCGATACTCTTTAGAGTTTTTCCGGCGTTTAAGGGGCCAGTCCACTTTGGAGCCACGAAAAAGGCTATTTTCGCGATTTTTTTGAGGATTTTATAAAAGATATGAATATAAAAGTTGTTGGGCTGGATAAATGGTCATGAAATACATTAAAAAAACAATTAGTTCATTTTTATTCATTTTTAAGTACAAAACCTATAGTTTAACGTAACGCCCCAAAAATAGGTGGGCTAGGTAGCTCCATCACAACTCGGCAACGGCTTGTCTGAAACAAAAAAAATCAAAGTCCATTAGATGCAGTATGACACCAGCTACAAAATGACCCTCGGATATAAAATTGTATCAAAAAATAAAAAAATAGCAGATGAAAAACGAAAATAAACGCGTTTTTCGCAGTTTTTCGCAAAAAAAGAGTAAAAAATCAAAATTTTCATTCAAATTTCAAGAGAATCGGCTTATGTTTTAGAGATATGATGGAGCTAGATTTTGACAACGTTTCGAGAAAAACGCGTTTAAAGTTTATACGATGGGTCGGCCGAGCGCGCTATACGCTCAGGTAGACGAAATGGGGTCCTGACGTTCAGGTAAAAAAAAATACTTAGAGAGCTCGGATTGTCGTAAAATTTTGACACATTATTTCTGAATGTATGTACTTTTGAAAACAGTAAAAAAAATCGATTTTTTGAAATCTTCACAGTGGACTGGCCTCTGAAGATAGTATCTTATTTTCTATAGATTTTTTTCAAATTTTAACCAGACTTTGTTCATATCATTATGCATGTTTGAGTAAAATTTTAGAACAGTCGACTATTTAGATTGGGAGATAATGGGTTTCAGAATTGCAGCTTTGAACATTGCAGGGTCTGCATTGAAATTTAGAGAGAATAATTTTCCGTAAAAAATATTTGTCCCCTATAATAAGAAGACATATGGCAACACCGCAGAACAGTATTGTTCGATATTTCGAGGAAAAAATAATTATCGCGTTCCTAAAGTTAAAAATGTTGTCATAAAAAATATTGGCATTATAAATATTAATATTTTATATTGTTTATGTTATCTTCATTAACAAATAAAAGTGTTGGTTCATTCATAACTAATTAAAAACTTTGTTCGATTAAAAATTACTTCCAAATAAAAATTTGTGTTGCAGTATTATATTTAATATGCCGCGCAAACTCACATCATTGGATACTTGGAACGATGCGGTGTTGCCATGTCTTCTTATTGTAGGGGACAAAGATTTTTTACGGAAAAATATTCTGTCTAAATTTCAATGCAGACCCTGCAGTGTTAAAAGTTGCAATTTCAAAACCCAATATCTCCCAATCTAAGTAGTCGGTTGTTCTGAAATTTCACTCAACCATGCATAATGACATGAACAATGTCTGGTTAAAGTTTGAACAAAATCTATAGAAATTAAGATTGCGCGCTCGTACTACCTTAAGTAGATTTTTTATTTACGCTACGCTTACGAGAAACGAGTGCGCGTGCGGCTTCTAGCGGTTACTCCGAGAACTACGGGTTTCCTCACGGGTTGAATATTTTCAACCAAATGCGCAAGAAACAAATTTTGTTTTCACATCATTACTTAACCAATTCAGGCATTTGCTTAATATTTTTTAATCAAAATAAAATATTAATATTTTAAGGAATAATGTACTTGAAAATCAATATCGGACATGGTGAAAAAATAACATATTTGCTGAATAGAAATCTCATCTGAATCAAACGAGCGAAATTCAATTTTTCTTGTGTACTCGAATCAACAATATTCATGTCATAAATTGAAACGCTTTTTTTGTTCGTTGCAGAAAATGCATTCAAAACTATATAATTTCTTTGCGATAATTTTTTAAATACTTTCAATAATATATTGTTCTCGGCTAACAATATATCTTTTGAATGAAAAAAAAAACTTTTAATTTTATCATGTTATTAAAATCAATAGCGTTTTGTTTGGACTAATAAATCCGATTATTTACACCAACCATTTTACAATCGAATCAACAAAATTTAATTCAATAAAATCGATGATATTGGATCAATGATTTTTTCTCAGTGTGGAGACTGCACGCTGCTCTGTCATACGGAGTTTTCCAGAAAGTTGCAGCCCAAAATCGATTTCTTTGTGGCATTTTCGGTCTTTCGCTCCCTCTGCTGTCATGTGATGGCCAAATCGTCATAGTCGAAAAGAATGTAGGTGCGTTTGTTACTTTCAGATAGGGACGAGTGTATGGCACTGAACGTACTCCATCAATGGCATGGCTTTCCAATTTGTGGCACGAGCCTTGTACCCGAACACGTCGAACGTCGTCCACTCTTCAACACCACGAGACCCGGCCTAGAGCAGGTCATCATATACGTTTTACCGTCGTTGCAATCGTCTTTTCTCTCCCGCTGCCAATTGCAGAAAAAGAATAATAGCCTCGCGAAAATATGAGGGTTTTATTTTTTATGGCACGGTTGGTTTTGCGCGATAATTTTATCACTCATTGCTATAGACGTATACCTTCATGACGCTTCGTACTTGTGAGTAAAAAATTTACCGTCCAACTGCATCCATGGGTACCATCAATTTTTACAGCTCCGCGTGATAAAAAAATGCTGTAAATTTCATCAATTCCCTACCGTCGGAATAGCCAGTCGTATACTTCCCGACGCGTTTCATAAGATAAAATAAAAAACTGCGCGCAAACTTCGATCTAAAAAAATGATGCACGCGGATCGAGCGAATATATGGAGAGAGAAGTTTGGTGGTTCGTTGTAACAGGGTAAATTGGAACTGTGGATCGACATGTTTAGCGTTGACGAACTGCCGCCGAAACTTCCCATCGACATTACTCCCCAAGTTCCCGAGGACTACGAGATCCGCGTGATCATCTGGAACGTCGAGGACGTTCCGCTGGTTGATAATCAATTTCTCACCGGCGAGAAATGCTCGGATATATATCTCAAGGGGTAATGGCATTTTTCAGCTCTACCGTCGCTCAAGTGGGAAAAAGTTTTTTCCTCACACTTTTCAATGTGGTTTTCGAACAAACTGCCCCCCCTCCCCCTGTTTTGACGGAGATTGAAGAGGAACTATAATTCGAATTTTGTCGATAAATTAAAAATGTGACGATGGACGCAGATGGATCCTTTACGAGGATCATCAGAAGACAGACGTTCACTACAACTCATTGAACGGCGAGGGAAACTTCAATTGGCGTTTCATATTCCGCGTGAAATATGCGAGGGGTGAGCATCTCATGATCGTGCGGAAGAAACTTTCGGTCCTTGCCAAAGACGACACCGAGCAGAAAATGCCTTGTAAATTGAATTTGCAAGTTTGGGACAGCGATCATTTTTCTCCTGATGACTTTTTGGGTGAGACCGAGTCCCGATTACTCGTGACGTTATTTATCCTAGCATTTTTTGATAGTTGGACGAATTTATGCGAAAATGCATTTTGATAATTGGACGTATTAAACATTAGGGTACCTTAAGGGGCTAGGCCACAGTAACGGGTATAAAATCATGTGCGAATTTGACAATTTTTTTTCGTATGAAAAAGTGATTTACCATAAAATTAATTACACGCCTATTTAGTATGAATATCAAGCTGTTAGCAAATATATATATATATATATATATATATATATATATATATTTCGATGTACAAAAATGGCCGACTACTCGAAACTTCTCAAAACAGCTTTTTTCCAATTGGCGTGACAAATAACTTCACCAATTTTCACTCGATTTACTTCATATTCAAAAGTTATGTTCCTAATTGCATTTCGCAGAGAAGTACGTCCAGAATATCTGATTAATCGAAAACTTTTCTTTTTCTAAGCAGCTTATGAGCAGTTATAACGAATTTTTTCACTGAAAATTAACGGCAATATTGTACATCAAAAAAAAATTCTAACAGCTTGATATTCATACTAAGTAGATGTGTAATTGATTTCATCAGTGAATCACTTTTTCATACGTAAAAATTGTTAAATTCGCACATGATTTTATATCCGTTACTGTGGCCTAACCCCTTAAAACGTAGGATTCGGGGATACGTCAAACAGCCTTGTTCCTTCTTCTTGCGCTGTGGCAAAGTAACCGTTAAAAAAAAGATAAATGATACGAGAGCGAAGTTGTTTTATCAACTTCCGCTAGGTAGCCGGGACGTTTTTTTTTTCATCCACAGAAGCCACTTTATCTCCTTGGCCCTTTCCCCACACGTCACGTTTCATCTTTCTTTCTGCCTCTCTCGCGTTCTCCCTCGTTACCCGTCTCCTCCCGCGCCTGACACTTTTCTTATCAGCCTTGATGCCCGATGTTAAGGGGATTGTTCGGAGGGTGTGATTTCGTGTGCTGACAAAGCGCTGTTTCCCTCTTCCGAAGCCACTCCGACGCTTTAACGGCGAAAACTCCTGTGGTTATTTGTGCGAGAGAGGCCGAGGGAAAGAGATAGCGCGTTCTCGTCATTTATCGAACTACAAGATGGATCCGAGGCAGTTGCAAAGAAACTGCGAAGAATAAGTCAATCAGGATGATCCGTGAATCAACTCGGGGTTACGTATTCCGTGAAAACGCTAAATTGTAATTGGGTTATTCATTCTGATTGCGTAGATTGCCAGGCACCGCTTTGATTTTTTTTCCTCCTTGGATTACTCGGCCTCGAAAGAATAATAACACCGAATTAAGCGCGTGATAGAAAGTCTAATCAGAATAAAGCGTTGGGTCTGTAATTTCCCGAGTCGTGATGAATTCGAGGCGCAACGAGTTTCCAGAAGCGCGCGATTGATGCCCGAAGAGATGATGCTCGGCTGCCAGCCTTGTTGAGGCGTAAAGTGCAATTCACATTTGTAACCCGAAGCCACGCGGAACGCGCCGGCGCTTAATTAAACTGCGCGCTCGCGTGCACGGGACTAAACGTCATCGGTGATTCTTTGATGATGTCTCTTGCAGGCTCATTAACCATGGACCTCTCGAGAATGCCGAAAGGAAGTGCCAACTCGAAAAACTGCACGCTGAAGATCGCACACCCCAAGTCCCCGACGGTTAATCTATTTAAAGTGATGCGCACGAAGGCATGGTGGCCGTTCGCTTGTACCACGAGCACGGGAAAATACGTCCAAGCGGTGAGAAACGCTCTGCTTAGATACTAGCCTCTTATTGCTTGTCACGGAAATCTCAGTGCCTTGATAAACTCTTATTCAACCGACAATCAACGATTGTCGGTTGAATAAGAGATTGATTCAACGATCAATCGCAGCCGAATCATTGAATCTTTGACAGCGTTAACAAGAAATTAAAAGAAAATTTCGTTGCGATTGATCAACCTTGTGTCAAAGATTCTATGTTGTCTTGATCTTGTTTCAACGATTTTGTGTTGTCGTGATCTTGTATCGAAGATTCTATGTTGTCTTGATCTGGTATAAAAGATTCTATGTCGTTTTGATCTTGTGTCAAAGATTGTATGTTGTTTTGATCTTGTGTGCAAGATTCTATATTGCCTTGATCTTGTGCCAAAGATCAAGACAACATAGACATCAAAGACACCTTATCACAACATAGTCTTGATAAGGTGTCAAAGATTCTGTGCTGTCTTGATCTTGTGTGAAAGATTCTATGTTGTCTTGATCTTGTGTCAAAGATTTTATGTTGTCTTGACCTTGTGTCAAAGATTCTATATTGTCTTGATCGTGTCTCAAAGAATTTATATTGTGTTGATCTTGTGTCAAAGATTTTATATTGTCCTGATCTTGTGTCAAAGATTCGATGTTGTCTTGATCTTGTGTCAGAGATTCTATGTTCTCTTTATTTCATATCAAAGATTTATATCGCTTGATCTTGTGTTGAAGATGCTATGTTGCGATTTATCAATCTTGTGTAAAAAATTCTATGTTGTCTTGATCTTGTGTCAGAGATTCTATGTTCTCTTGATTTCGTATCAAAGACTTGATATCGCTTGATCTTGTGTTGAAGATGCTATGTTGCGATTGATCAATCTTCTGTAAAAAATTCTATGTTGTCTTGATCTTGTTTCAAAGATTCTATGTTGTCTTGATCTTATATCGAAAATACTATGTTGTCTTGATCTTGTATCAAAAATTCTATGTTGTCTTGATCTCATTTCAAATATTGTATGTTGTTTTGATCTTGGGTCCAAGATTCTATATTGTCTTGACCTTGTCTCAAAGATTCTATGTTGTCTTGATCTTGTCTCAAAGATTTTATATTGTGGTGAGCTTGTGTCAAAGATTCGATGTTGTCTTGATCTTGCGGCGAAGGTTCTATGTTGTCTTGATCTTGTGAAAAATTCTATGTTGTCTTGATCTTGAGCCAAAGATTTTATGTTGTCTTCATCTTGTGTTAAAGATTCTTGTTGTTTTGATCTTGCGTCAACGATTCTATGTTGTTTTGATCTTGTGTCAAAGATTCTTTGTTGTTTTGATCTTGTGTCAACGATTCTAGGATTCTGCTGCGATTGATGACTTCTGAATGCTTGTCTTTCAATCGACAAAGCCTTCGAGCTTCAACTGTAGCCAGTCAGTTGCTTGAATAGAAGTAGATTGCGAGCCTTGCGCATCTACAATTAACAAATTTATGCAGTACGAATATTGCTTCTGCCATGTATCGATCCATTCCATTGCGGATATGCAACGGATCAAATAGATTGGCCGATC
The DNA here is from genome assembly GCA_964007375.1 of Ophion obscuratus. Classification (NCBI taxonomy): domain Eukaryota; kingdom Metazoa; phylum Arthropoda; class Insecta; order Hymenoptera; family Ichneumonidae; genus Ophion; species Ophion obscuratus. The sequence goes on from OZ023319.1 coordinate 9,268,581, forward strand.
GGCCACAATTGGCGTTTCCATTCACTCGTCGATGATGCAGTTGCGTTTCGACACGTCGTTTGCATCACAATTGCGGATAGGTGCCGAGCTTGTCAAGATTGTTCGTGTCAAACAGTAGGCAATCATAACGCGACAATACGAGACTCGAATTGGTACATGTTCCTCCACCCAGCAAGGAGGGAGTGAATTGAGCCCTAAGCTACATAGCAATAAAGCGGACGTTTCCACAGTTGCGCGTGATCCCCATCGTGCATGCTGTTTGTAAGATGCCTAACGAACAAATACATAGCCAAGATGCGAATCTAACGATAAAGGCCTGTTGAGCAATGTATACGAACCGACGGGACTCGATCGCAATCGTGTCGAATTGAACCGGGGCGTGCTATTGAGGCGTACCGTCGAGCGGTATTTTACGATCGATGCTGCAATTTTGGCGCCAGCCACGTTTGCCCCCGGAGCTTTGCATATAGATTCAGTCGTTCCCACTACAGCCTGCCAGTCCAAAATTCTACCAACGAACCAGATGTACAAGTCATAAAGGGACAGGCAACACGTACACGGCTAACGAGCCAGTAATAGTGTACATTCTCATTTCCCATCGTCATAATGTCATATACCGAAGAGCTTTGTGGTTCGTTAGATGATCATCTAATTGCCATGACAGGGATTGAGACACCAAACAGCATTACAGCTGGACACCAAAGAGCAGCAGACTGATGACACAAATAAAATCATATGATGTCCCGAGATTGGAAGTGTCTATGTCTGTTACTGTGTCAGGTTGATGCACAGGTAACTTTATTAGAAACCCGCGCTGCTCATCGTATTGCATTGAGAAGATTTTCCTCGTCACCTGATATAAGCTTACAGTAGCGTTGATTGGCTTGAGCTTATTTGCGAACTGTACCAGCTAATGAGGAATTCTCTATCGGACCCTTTGCCACAGGCTTGGTTCTATTTCCCGCTTGGGTCTTCTCGCCTCGTTATACACTTGACAGAAATTTGCAGCAAAATCGACGTTGATGCTCTTGCAAAGCCGAACGAGATTAGCCGATAAACGTGGGGAAACTGGGTGGCTCCATATGTGCGCAAGCTTGAGCCGAACTCGACGATCTTTACACCCAACGTGGAAAGCAATGAACCGTGCTGGCTTCAGTCAAGCGTAAGAGTATATTGACCGATGCGGGCTTAAGAATGTAAGCATCCCACGAGACATCGTACGGAAAATAACGACAGTCATTGGCAACCGTACGAAAGAGGCTACTGAGAAGCACGTCGCCCTAGCAAGTGTCCATTCGTCAAGTAACGAAGCGGTCCAGTGAAGACAAAAAGGAAATCAGAAGCTGGACAGTGTGATTGGTTCATTGCTTTTGTCAGGAAAAAATATCTCAGCGGAGATTGCGCAAAGGTTCAACGTTCTAATGACAGGGACGTAAGCCGACTCACTTATCGGCAGTCGCTTGCACTGACGATCACTGTCAGATTTGCAACGTTCATGCCCTCATAGTTCCACGTCCCGGAGTGATTGGATCCCCTTCGAACTCGAATCCCGCTGTAGTCTATGAACACGATAAGCTCCGCACTTCGTCTGTCGTGCCTTTATCGATCAGCCCCCTGGCACTTTCAACTCGCTTGATGACCATCACGCGATGAACGGCCGGCTCTTCCATATACTACCAAGGATGGCCAACGCTACAAAACTACAACTGTCCTTTGAAAAAACGGCTATCAGCCAAACCCAGACGGAGGGGAAGAGAACGAGAGGGAAAAGAGTTCAAAACCTCCGTTAGTCCGTCAACAAACCGTTCTAATCGACGTTTTGGGCTCCATGACGACGAATTACAAGCGAAGGTCACAGGCACCAGTAATTATTCATGATAGCTGGAAGGTCGACCTACCTACCGTTTCGAACAGTCAAGATGAATATTACTGTCAATAACGAGGCAATCGTGACCGAGTAAGCTAGCTTAAAGCCAAAGTGAATCCACTTGGATAGTTGATTCCCGTATTGTTTGATTCGTTGTCTGTCGCACTTCATTTGCATGAGCTTTTCCATGGCTATGGGGCAGTAATAAGCTTGACTTCTCTTTTCCACAATCATAGTCGATTATGATTTCTAGATGATCGGAATTCTCCGTAGGCCGCCAGGGATCGGTCGTTAAGGAGTTACGTACATCCTTCCTGCCCAAAAATCCATTCTTCAACTGTCGATTATGATTTTCTATAGATTTTCCTGCATTCACGAAAAAAAAGGATTCCGAAATCTCAATTAGGAACGCCCGAGTGGAAATCCTGCTCCGGCTGCAAAAAAGACCTGATCAGGCATCATGATTTTTCTTTTCATGCCTTGATCAGGATTTTTCATCAAGCCCCGATCATTTTTGTGACACTTTTTCTGATTTCGGTCTGATCAGGGTTAACAATCAAGGTCTGATCAGGGTGAAATGCGAAGGCCTGGCATGCAGTCCGAAGAGAGAAGTTCGCTGTTGCTTCAGAAACCATCTTATCACATTCTTAATTGCACTGTCAAAAGAATATTTAATTTAAATAGGATCTATTTAAGTCAAAAAGGTTTTTTTACTACGATCCTATTTGTTTCAAATATATTGTTTAGAACATTCGATAGAATATTTCATAAATCCAAAATAGATTAAAATACTTCATTTGAAGTTCTGCCACAATGATTTTGTATCATAATACGTCATTCCCTGGACTTTTGAATGGATTTTTTCGAACAAAATGCTCTGCATCCACATTGGATGGAACCTAGAACCTATAATCCTATAGCTACATACGCTGCCCCTATGCTACCGAGTGTTTGTAGCATTTCGGTGGCATTAGAGATTACATCAATTCCTATAATTATTTGTTGTATCACATAAACTATATCAATTAGTTAATATCATTGTGATAATTCGAGAGTTTTATCGAATATCATGCTATAGATTTTTTAAACATAACCTATATATATATATTAGGGTGGCCCTTGATATGGGTAAAAAAAAAATTGCTCGCGCCGCCCTCCAAAACAGTTCAATATAATTTTTTTTTAATCTACGCGAAGCCCTAGCTATGCCCGTTAAGGGGTAAGGCCACTGTAACGGCCCAAAAAAAAGGTTTTTTCACTAATTTTTTGCTCCCGAAATTGAAGGTATTTGAAAAAAAACTTTTAATGGTGTTATCGGGCATACATTAAACTTTATTATAAAATTTTTTTACAGTAAAAAAAAAACAAAATGGCGGTTCCACAGCTATCTTCCCGGGACATGTTTTGCTTCCAGGGCTCCGCGGCACGCAGCACCACTGGTGCACTTTTGAATCTAGAACAAAAAAAAACCATTAATCTAGAGGGCTATAGCTAGAGAATGTCGATTGGATTTTAAAAAGTATCAATTTTTGTGGATTTGGCGTGCGTTTGAAAAAAAAAATTGATTTTTGACGAAAAAAACGGCAAGTTTTTTGTTAATAAAAAATCAATAAATAAAGTTCTTGAAAATTCCGATCGACATTCTCAAGATAATGTAAATGTTCACATCTGGTTAAAATTTCAAGTAAAAAAAATGAAAATTGTTCGAGTTATGCTGCGTGCCATTTTGAAAAACCATGTTTCGAGAAAAACGCGTTTAAAGTTTTGCGAATAGTTTTTTATTGGAAAAAATTTAAAAAAGAAGTTTCGGAGAAACTTAAACTATTTTTTATTTTAAACTTAAACTATTTTTTAAGCCAATAAAAAAAATCGATTTTTCAAAAAATTTACAGTGGCCTTACCCCTTAAGAGGAAGGGGTGCCTATAAGCATGAACTTAAATTTAAATATCAATTTTCCTTCATGATTGGAGAAATTTCGGTTTTTTAAATCTAGTTTATGTGTCAATTTTTCACCACGATATTTCTGTGGTTTAAATAAATAAATTCGTACTGAACGAACTATTATCGATATCTTATGTGTACATTTTTTGAATATTATGTTTTTTCCGACCAATTGGATTACTTGTGCGAATAAACAATTTCTTTGTTTTCAATAAAACGAACAAGCTCGCCAAGTTTAAAATCCTGCCAAGTTTAAAATGTCCCTATGCATTTTTGCGAAAGTAATTTTCGAATACATTTTTTATGCACAGCACTGCGAGTCTGATCTCAGTGAAATATTAATAGGTTTGTATCTCAGCACGCAAGGAATATTCCTAACAAAATTTAAAAAAAAACAATTCTAGCGAATCCGGAAGTTCGATGTGAATGGTTTATCGTGAATTTATATCCTTCGTACTTAACAGATTTTTCTGACAATATGCAAATTTAAAGTTTGATTTTGATGTGATTAAAAGCGTTCGACAGCAGCTAAATCGAACTATTGGTCCAAAATAATAATCCTATTATTACCATCCGGTAAAACTGAACGCTCATCCTATATTTACCATCCTCTTTTACCTATCATTACCTTTTACCTTTACCATCCTATATTTACCTATATTTACCAACGCTCATAATCCTATATTTACCATCCGGTAAAACTGAACGCTCATCAAATCTAGTATGCAGGACCTTATTGTTTGATCTGTATATTGAATACCAATATACAATAGCTTCGGAAAGTAAACAAAAAAATGACAAATAAACTAGATTTAAAAAATCGAAATTTCTCCAATCATGAAGAAAAATTGATATTTAAATTTAAGTTTATGCTTACAGGCACGCCTTCCTCTTAACGGACATAGCTGGGGCTTCGCGTAGATTTTTTTTCTATTATTTGGAACCGTCTTGGAGGGCGGCGCGGTCAATTTTTTTTTACCCATATCAAGGGCCCCCCTAATATATATATATATATTAGGGTGTGCGGAAAAAAATCGATACTTTTTTTTTCGGTTGCATCCACCAAAAAAGGTGAATTACGGTAAAAAACGAAGAATCCTCGAAGGAGAGCTCAAAAAAAAATTATTTCGAACGGCGCATTGCATTTGAATACTTTCCATAAGAATAACACAGGAAAATATTGGCACTTCTGAACATCGTAGTAAAACTCTTCAGAAAAAAATCTCACAAAAATGTCATTAAGATATTCTGATAGAGAATTGAATTCCCTACAAAAAAAGTTCTTACGAACAATTAGCTTAGAACAACCGTTCAAGTGGTATCGCTGTCTGAAATTAAATTTTTTATTTACGCGACGTGCGCGCCATGGCACACGCTGCGAGTGATTTTGCACTCGTAGTGCAAAATCACAAGCTTCACACTAAGGCTACGAACGGGAAACCGCTACTTTTTCCCCTCATTTTGGCCTCGAATCAAGATCTGTCACTGCTACAAAATTTCATTCGTTATTGCAAAGTGAATCCTGTAGTAGGGGAGGCTGCCTCAAAAAAATTAGCTAGTCACTTGTGGTACTTTAACGAGAAAATTGTTGCTTTGTCGTTTTTTGACAATGCTGTGCCGATAAGTGTGAAGGCAAAAATGGTACAAGCTCTGCAATCTCAAGAAAAATCCAAAAATCCTTCCGAGTGAGTAATTGTTAAAAAAATGATTGGGAAATGGTGCTGAAAAAAGACATAAGCGATTTCGTCACTCAAGAATCCTTATTTCTTTTCCAGCAATTCAATTTACCTCATGATTTTTTGAGTGTAAATATTGAATTATGGCCGGAACATGCCATTTATTTAAGTTGCTTAGATTTTTTTAACCCAAAAGTCGTTAATAACGTAGCCGCACGTCGTGTCACTTTGATAGAAGCATATAACGGTTCATTAACAAAAACAAAGAGCAGCTACAATATTTATTGGGCGTAGTGCAAAATCATCGACAGAAATACCCTAATTGCAACAAACAGATTCTTAAGAAAAGGAACGATGATTATCAAGCATTATAATGTAAAAACAAATTATTTTATCTTATTAAACCAAATTAATTGAATAAAACTTTTCGAAACACGACAATGATAGACGTCGTTTCTTTTATATTTCTTGTTGTACTTGACTCTTTTTTGTATCAGAGAAATATTTTGAGAACGATTCCATGCAAATTGTATGTTAGAGCAGAACATTCTCTACAAAAAAAACCCCAAAAAGTTTTTTCGTAAAGCGAAAAATTCGATTTTTACAGCCTTTCGAATTATTTTTTTTTTCTATTAATTCAATTTCAGACAGCAATTCCACTTAAACGGTTGTTCTGAGCTAATTTTTCGTGAAAACTTTTTTGTTGGAAATTCGTTTCTCCATTAGAATATGTTAATGACATCTTTGTGTGATTTTTTCCTGACGCGTTGCACTACCACATTCAGAAATCCCAATATTTTCCTGGGTTATTCTTATGGAAAATATTCAAATGCAATGCGCCATTCGAAATAATTTTTTTGTGAGCTCTCCTTCGAGGATTCTTCATTTTTTACCTTAATTCACCTTTTTTGGTGGATGCATAGGAATAAATAAAAAATGTACGCATAGAATGGAACATATGTCTCGACGTTTATACGACGCACTAATATATATAGTTCGTCTGGTGTTTGATAAAAGGTTTGGCGTGTAAAAGGCACCAAATTGTATATATGCCCAGTCACTTGATGATTGCTTAAAGCTAGCCAGATCAGGCCTGACCATCGCCTGAATTCTGGTCAGGCGAATTTATACAAGCCGTAAGTCCACTTACTTGACAATCGCTTGAAGCCAGCTGGATCAGGCAACTGAAGGCACACCTTAAGTAAGGTCTCCGTACTACAACGTGATCAGACCCGGATCAAATATCAGACCAGCCCGACAATATTTCTACTCGGGGTCACTTATTAGAGCAAATATAGCCGCGAAGCAATTAGCTCGAGCACAGGTAGATTGAAAGCGTTTGTTTTTTTTTTCAAAATTACATTTCCCAAAACGATCTGCACGGTAGCTTGAACAGTTTTTGAAAAAAATCCTGAATAACGCTCATGATCAACGAGGCTGAAGGTACGTAGCCCGTTAACGTCACCGCAGGAAACGGACTGCCTACATCTAAGCGACTTCCAATGTCCAACGCGCTCCACTTTTTCTTCGACACGTATCTGGGATAAATACCCACCATGTATGAGTGTATACCCTTATATACGGTATGCCCAGGTGGCTAACCCGGGATGGGACACACCAGTAATAGTCACTAATATACTGCCTACACGCTTTTACTAATTAGCGTGGACTCCAACCCTATCGAAATTCGATTTAAACTGTACTGCGGAGGGTCGCGCAAGCAAAACCCTCTGGGGAACCGGAAAATGGCGCGGATCCGGACGCACAAGGGGTTGTTCCAACGGGACCCTACTTTTTGTCTTCGCACAATCGATTATCAATTCGAGAAAGAGCAAATGCAACGGCAACCCCTAATCAATATCCCACTGCATCTGATCAAGTCAAGCCTCGCCTTTTTGAACACCTTTCGACGCTGTGCCAAAAAATAATCGACTGCTGAATACGAAAGCTGCCAACTGCAAAAAAAAACCAATCCGTGGGAACTTTTCTTCACCATGATCGCCACAGTTACATCCACCGCGTACGTCGTCCTCCAACTCCGGAAAAACTTTGCTCTGGCGCAGGTTACGAGAGATAATTAGATTTTTCGCCGTTGACCTTCGTACTGCCGACGAGACGTAGGTCGTAAGTGAGATTGTTCACCGGAGGGCCTCGAGCCTGCAGGGATCTTCTCCCTCGTATGAGGATTCGGAGTGCGGGCACGTTGGGGGGTGCAAAAAATTCACGAGCTGCGGGCGATATTGGACGTACCGAGAGAGCTTTTTTCTGCAACACTCGCGTCGCAGGGAAAGCTCCTCAGCTGTATACGTTGTTCTTTTTACTTCCTCGGCCAAGTATATGGACGCATCATCGTTGTGTGTTTCCAGGGCAAAGTGGAAATGGAAATGATCGTGGTCCCGATGGGACAGGCGAACGAGCATCCGGTTGGCAAGGGTCGAGATTCTCCGGAGCCACTTGCACCACCAAAGTGAGTGATTGGCACAAAACTCGTTCATAACATTATCAAGCACTCTCATACATTGTTCAGGCCTTGAGGAAGCTGATTTGACGAGTGCATGGTCTTTGACAAGCCGAGTGAAGGATCGTTGCCTTGAAACTCACTCGCCCTCGCCTTCGAAAGTCTCGTATTCCATTTTGCACTCCCACCAACACGAAATTCAGAAAAATATAGCAAATAGTGATATCACAACCAATAATTTAGAGAGTACATTATTTAAAAAAGATTGATGTTGATGTAGATTGACGTTGATGACAATGTGACTTATGCCATAAGAGCCCTTTGGAGATGAATTCAAACGGATTTTTCTGCATCCAGTGAAAATGCGTGATGTCACAAAATAAGTGATATCACAATCAATAATTTCGAGAGTACATTATTTAAAGTAGATTGATGTTGATGTAGATTGATGTTGATGACAATGTGACTTGTGTCATAAGAGCCCTTTGGAGATGAATTCAAAGGGATTTTTCTGCATCCAGCGAAAATGCGTGATGTCAAAATTAGTGATATCACAATCAATAATTTCGAGAGTACATTATTTAAAGTAGATTGATGTTGATGTAGATTGATGTTGATGACAATGTGACTTATGTCATAAGAGCCCTTTGGAGATGAATTCAAAGGGATTTTTCTGCATCCAGCGAAAATGCGTGATGTCACAAAATGAGTGATATCACAATCAATAATTTCGAGAGTACATTATTTAAAGTAGATTGATGTTGATGTAGATTGATGTTGATGACAATGTGACTTATGTCATAAGAGCCCTTTGGAGACGAATTCAAAGGGTACTTCTGCATCCAGCGAAAATGCGTGATGTCAGAAAATGAGTGATATCACAATCAGTAATTTTGAGAGTACATTATTTAAAGTAGATTGATGTTGATGTACATTGATGTTGATGACAATGTGACTTATGTCATAAGAGCCCTTTGGAGATGAATTCAAAGGGATTTTTCTGCATCCAGTGAAAATGCGTGATATTGGACTACTATGAAGAAGCAACGAGTATCGTGAGTTGTGAAGTCGAGCCGGTTGTACCACGTACCGAGCAAGTTGAGACAGACAACCCTTCGATCGCGATAGGAACAATCTACCGTTTTTTTGATACACCACGCCAATGACTACCATATAGTGATAATAGAGTCCATTGGGTAACGGAAAGTCGCGTGAGGACGGTCTCCGGTTCTTTCCCTTTTTCACCCTCCTGGCGGTAACGCGTGTCTGGCAATGCTATAAACGTTGAAAATTGCGAACAGAATAAAGTCTCAGACACACACACACACACACACACACACACACACACATGGTAATGTAAATACGTACATGAGCCTCCAGGCTGGTGCCCAAACTGTCGCTTGAGCTTGACGTCTTCGTAAGGGGCTAGGGTCGTTACGCAGGTGCGTGATAGCAGTCAGTTTTCAACCATTTTCGCCGCTATAGCCGGAAGGGAAATACGAGTTTCATTTTACGATCACCCTCCGTCTGTAGCGTAGTTACAGTACAGTCATATACGGGACATTTCGTTCGACATCGAGCAACCCATGATCCTGGCGATTCTATCAATCTACCATCGCTTTCAGCTGATATTGGCCTGCCTCAAAAGCAAGCTCGAGTTTTCGCCGTCTCGCAAAATGCTCTTGCATCCTGTGACGGAGACGAAATTTCACGTAACTTTGATCGCAGTTTAATTACTTAAATTTGCGTATTCGATCTCACGACAGTCATGAATGGCTTTCAGAAAATTGGAAAATTGATTTGGAGTGTACTCCCCCGTGGGTGGACGAGAGAAAAACATTCATAGTCGTTCAATGCAGCCTTTCGGTGGCTATGTATGAAAACGGATTTTCGAAATATGATTATGAATTTTCTGAGATAAACATTTGTTTTCGATAACAAATGTTGATGTGGTTTTTTTGGTGAAAATTGGTGCTAAATTGCTTTTTTTTGTCGAACCGGACTTCGTGAAAAGGAAACTTATCGAGCTAGGTGTAATTTTTTTTAGAGGTTCTGCAAATGAAGGCGGGCCACTACTGTGATGGATCACAGGAATGTACATATTCGAGAACATGTGAGAAAATTTTGAAATTAAAGTATTGAAAATTGACCAAATTAGAGACGATTAAATGAGAGCAGGTAGTGCAACGATTTAGGTATACTAAAACTTTCAGTCGTGTATTTTCTCGAAACGACTTTTCTCAGCGTGGCCGGAGCTATAACTCTAGCTATAATTATCTGATTTTCAATTTTTAGAAACCAAAATTTCTAGCTTTGCAGTGATTGTTTTTTTTAATTCATTTTTTTCAGCCCCTTAATATGAGTAAAATTTCGGCAAAATTATACTTTTTGTTTGACACCGGCAATTGTGTGATTTTTTTTCGAAAAACGGCTACGTTCAACAAAAACTACATTTGTATAGGTTATCAAACTTGTTCATTTTTATTTTTCAGACAAATCACTGTCAAGTTATCGATCCCGCGGTTGGATCAGATTTTTTATACAGAGGCTCCATTAACCCTTCGAGGTCACAGCCTCAGCCAGCAACTTAGTTGGTTACATGGGGTCCGTGTGACCCCAGCCATGTTCAAACGATTGCCACGTTGATTCTTTTGTTCCGAATGGCTTATAAAAATTCAGGGTGTTAGTTTGAACCTTCTAGAATATGGCATTCTCAGTATAATATTGTAATCGATATTTAAAATGGCGGAAAAAAATCTGGAAGGGATCAATGCGTGAAAAAAGCCATTTTTTACTTAAAAAATAATAACTCCTGCAATTTTCAATAAAAAAAATAAAAATTTCAGCGTGACACCCTTAAGATATCATAATTCGAGGGAAAAAATAGCTTCATAGTGGGCGTTTCAAGAAACGTTTTTATTTGGACACTTGAAGAGGGCCCATTTCACAGTAAAAAAAAAAAGATGATCGTGAAAAAATGAGCAATTTTTTCGCAACAGCGGCTGGAAAAATTATGAGATCATAGTACAAACAAAATATATATGAAGGATATTAAAAAAATATATATATTAAAAAATAGAAAATATTCAAAAATCGCAAATAAATCAAGTTTTCGCCCCACAATCGACAGAGATGTAAACTCTGTGCATGTCGCACATTCTGAATGGTTTTATAGTTTCCCAGGCAGTGTTGTAAGGCTTTAAATTACGTAGACGGACGTCGCAAAAATTTACATTTCGGAGTAATTCATACAACCTTCTTAGAAAAAATGTTTATTGTTCTTATATTCATATTTACACTACGTAGAGTAGTCCCACGAAGAACAAAAGATATCACTTTTTACGAAAAAAAATATTCGTGCATTTTACATGGGGGTCAAAATGACCCCACTGCCCACCCGATTTTTTTTATCGACTACCACAACGAAACTGCTGTCGCGAATCGTTCGACGCTAATCGGCACTTACAAAGGACACTCCAAAGCACCCTTATAATGCAGGCCAGTCCTCTTGGCCGTCTACAACTTATAGTAATGTTGGCTTAAAGTCGCGCCTGGGGTCCTCAGGACCCCGTCTGACCACAAAGACTTAAACCTCAATAACTTTGTTAAGCTTTGATTTTTCAAAATAATAATTTACACGAAATAAGTTCAACGCATGTTTATCAACATACTTTTTTTCCAAATCCCAAATAAACAATCTAGTAGACAAAAAAAAATCTGAAAAAAATATGTTCGGCCTGTCACAGTAGTTTTTTCCCTTAACGAACTCGGGAAATAGGCCTCGACAAGATATTTCACCTTCGTGCGAAATGTCCTGTTAACACGTATATTTTAATTGGACAATAATAAATATGGTCGAGCAACGCGGAAAATGTGCACTGTGACGTGGGGAGAGATTAAGTAGCGAGAGAAAAAGACAGAGAGGGCGAAACGGAATGTTTCACGAAACGAGACACGAGCGCGTGACTCTTACCTCTAAAAAGCTCGGCTTTTATACCTCCCCGTAGTTGACGTTACACCTGGCCAGAATTTTCCTCACCATCCGGTGTTGGGCTCTCTCCTCTCCGGGAAACGTGACGTACCGCGTTGAGACACTTTGCCATTTTAAGACTGAAGAAACGCGGACGACCGTGCATGCATTTTTATTTCTAGTTTCGTTGCTATGGTCTTTTTTCGCCCTACCACTGGATTGCTTCACTTCATCGTCGGATACTTTCCGGCTGGCGTGGATAAAAAATCGCGTCCCAACCCTAGAGCAGCAGATGGATGAGTCCGGATGACGAAGAGACGAGATAGATATTAGGGAGCTTTTTTTCGCATCGATCTCGAGTACGCGAAATTTGCTCACTGCACGTTTGTTATTCGAGACCGATACTATTCGATTTGCTCATTAAGGCCTTAGGCCACAGTAACGGGTATAAAATCATGTGCGAATTTAACAATTTTTTTCGTATGAAAAAGTGATTCACTCATAAAATTAATCACACATCTATTTAGTATGAATATCAAGCATGAATATGAATTTCTAACAAGAAAATATATATATATATTTTTTTTCGATGTACAAAATAGCCGACGACTCGAAACTTCTCGAAACAGCTTTTTTCCAATTGGCGTGACAAATAACTTCAACATTTTTCACTCGATTTACTTCAAATTTAAAAGTTATGTTCCTAATAGCATTTCGCAGCGAAGCACGTACGGAATTTCTGATTAAGGGAGACTTTGTCCTTGGAGTGCCATATTTCAGGTGTTTACATTTTTTTTTTTTTTAAAGGAAACGAGTAAAGCTTTTTGAGTGCGGTTTTTTTCTTGCTTTTATTCATGACATACAGAACGTTAAAATTTTTTTTTTTTTTAAAACCAACATGGCGGCCGTTGCAGCTCCGCGCAGACAGGTCCTCAAATCGCGGGAGGTAAACGGCTGACATCACTGCCCCCTCTTTTTTTATCTGAAACACAAATTCAAAGCATATTATCAATCTGTGACCCTTTGGTCATGGAATGACGGATGGGTTTTTGGTTTAGTACAAATTTCGGAAAATGGCGGCAATTTTAAAAAACCGAATTTTCGCGTTTTTTTCGCATAAAAAGATAAATAATAAATGCAAAAATGTATCTATCGAAAAAACGGTCCGTCATTCCGTGAAGACATATTTTCCGAGTATGCTCTCCAAATTTCAGGTCGATATGTTAATTACAGCGGTCAGGAGAATGTCAGCCATTTTAAAAAACGCGATTTCGAGAAAAACGCGTTTAAAGTTTTGTAATGTGTTTACACAAATGTATTTATAATTACCGCTAATCGGCAATGCCTGGTCCATAGAGGCATCCCTCCTCTTCTTCTAGCTGCTCATGTTGAGCCGCTAACATCTCCCGCTAAATTTCAAGGACAAAGTCTCCGTTAATCGACAACTTTTCATTTTATAAGCAATTTATGAGCAGTTATAACGAAATTTTTCACTGAAAATTCATTTTATTCATATTTTTAAAATTCCGTACGTATTTCTCTAGGTATTCTATTGTAGATTAACGAGAATTTTTTTTTTTTTTTGTTCTAGGTCAAAAATTGTGGATAACTAACAAAAGATAGCCAAAAAAAATTAGTAGTCAGCCATTTTGTACATCGAAAAAAAATATATATTTTCTAACAGCTTGATATTCATACTGAATAGATGTGTAATTAATTTTATGAGGGAATCACTTTTTCGTATGAAAACAAAATTGTTATATTCGCACATGATTTTATACCCGTAACTGTGGTCTGAGGCCTTCAATATTGGCGGTACGTTCGACTCGCGTATAATTCACGTCACGGTAATCTCATTTGTCTCAATTACTCGTATAATTCGACAGCATCGCACAATATCGTCGAATATTCTGGATTTATATCGGAAAATGTTCTCCTTTTTTTTCTTTCGTTTCGAAACTCGAGATAAATGTGATATGAGGAAGGGCAATAGACTCTGTGATATGTTGGGGTCTCGTCGCAATTTTCGGCTCGCTGAGCCTCGGGGATTCCATTGTTATTTGACTCTCTACCCTCCATTCTCGTGTGTGCATGTGGGTATGTGTGGGCGTAGATTGCCTGTTCTATTTTCTCTTAGTGCTCTTCTCGTTCCTTCGCCTAAATTTTACAAGTAGATTGCACGAAGCTTTTTCACCTATCAGAAAAATGAAGAAAAAAAATCTTCCCCCGGTCTCCATTTCCGCCTTCGTTCGACTCCGTTTTTCCTTGAGCACGAGGAATTATTGATGAACGTTTGGTGTTTTTTTTTTTTTTGGTTTTTTTTTACTTGGTGCAAACAATTATATCCAAGATACACGAGAGCAGCATACGTCACTGTTAGGTCTCGTGTCATGGCACCCTTGTGACTCGTGCTGTCTGTCGTATTCTACAACTCATCTCGCTGAGAGGCCGCCGACCAGCAAGCCTGCTGGTAGCCACCCTAGTCCATATTCTGTACTTTTGGTTATGTTTTTTTTTTTTTATTGCGAATGAAATGTCGATTGAAAGTGGGCACTAAAATGATAAAATTCAGCACGAAAATGCGGTAATCGAGCAATGAAACTCTGAAATCAACCTCCAAATTCTAAAAGTCAAACACAAAGGATAAAATTTTAAAAATCAGTTGCGTAAGATTTTTAAACATTCTATAAATTTTAAAAATGTTAGAATTTTTCTTCTAATGCGAAAAATAAGGAAAAAAATTTGAAAATCGATCTATCAAAGGCAGAATAATGAGCAAGCCTGTCAATTTGAATAAACTACTTCCTAGGGAAATAGCAGATTTTCGAAACTTATCCGGAGATCTTTATGCAGCAGGGTACCCTATTTTATATTTTACTAAAATGATAAAATTCAGCACAAAAATGCGGTAATCGAGCAATGGAACTCTAAAATCAACCTCCAAATTCTAAGTCAAACACACAAAGGATAAAATGTAAAAAATTAATTATGTAAGATTTTTAAACGTTATTCACATTTAATTTTTTTTTGTTCGAATTTTTTTCTGATGCGAAAAATAATGAAGTAAATGATTTGAAAATCGATTTATCAAAGGCAGAATAATTAGCAACCCTGTCACTCTTTATAAATTGCTTTCTAGGAAAATAGTACATTTTCGAAACTTATGCGGAGATCTTTATGCAGCAGGCTACCCTATTTTACATTTTACATTTTATATTATGTATATTTCGTAACGTTTTATGTCGATATTTTCTACGTGTTGAATATTCGGTATGAATATGGATTTATCAATTAGAATTTGACGCGAATTTGAAGCGAAAAAAGGAAATTTCTGGATTTTTTTACGAAACTATAAAGCCAATTAAAAAATCCTTTCGGCCGTTTTTTCATTAGATATTGAAATTAACAACAACAAAAAAATTATTTAAAAAATAAAATGGCGGTGTACATTACTCCGGACCAAGACCATTTGTTTTTTGAAGCTACCAATCGGTACGCAGTAGAAGTGATGAACATCGGCATCAAAAGGGAATACATTTTGTTTCATTATCAATATGAGTTTTGTCACAGAAATATACAGCGATTTTGAAAAATATTTATTTTTGCGAATTTGGCATTAGTTTGAAAACAATTAAATTTTCACCGAAAAAATGGATCGTAACTTGTTTATTAAAACTGTGTGTACTTCGGTGGACAATCTATCTGAGAAGCTGCAGTAAAAATTGAAAGTCAACCTGATAAAAATTGTTTGAGCTCTACCGCGTGCCAAATTCAAAAACGAGTTTTCGAGAAAAACGCGATTGAAAATTGAAAATCATTTATCCATGTGACATTAGTTTTACTTTCCTTTCGTTCATATACACTCATTTTTTAAATCATAACACCAACAAAAATAAACAGAAAAATGTTTCCAAATAGCGAATGCACAAACAGGGGCACGTGCTCGCAATGAGAAGCCGAATTTATCATTTCGGAGCTATCGGAAATGTTTCGAAATTCAGCTTTTACGTTGAAAGAAAATGTATCGAGAAATGTTAATGAACGTTATTGTTAAGATGTTATTACGTCATTTAAGCCAATTTAAAAAAAAAGTACAAATATTTCAAACAGATATTACCCCTTAAAATAATTAAAATCGATCCGCCGAATAAAAAAATTAGCAATCCTTTCCGTTTCGTAAGTTTTTCCCTATGGAAAATTGAAATACATTTTGCCAAATGATCCAGAAACGTTCCTGTAAAGTTCACGTACAATCCAGTAAAATGCCATTTTGAGGGAACGTGTAAGGGGTCGAAAAAGAACTTATTTTGACGATTTTTTTTTTCGATGGTTAAAATACGCTAATCAGTCTCATTTTTTATGTCAAATCAAAGTACTCATGAAGAACAAAAAATAATTTTTCAAACGTTTTTTTCTCTACATTTTGTTAAAGGTTGAAAATGTCTTCGAAAAAAGGCGTCCTCACGGTGTACACGGTTGTGGTCGTAAATATTATCTGAAACAAATTTGTGGCTTTAAATATGGAGGTTTTTTATAAATAAAAATTAACAAAATGGTGGTGGTTTGAAAAAGAAGTATCGAATCTGGCCTATTTTTTCGACAGTTTTTCGTTAAAAAAAATATGATGATTAAAAAAAAGCTTCGATAGGAAGATAAAGAATGGCGTGAAGAATGTTGTGTCGTCATGTAAGGAGGTTGGAGCGTTAGCCACAATCCAAGATTAAATTTAATGAAAAATACATTTTATTGTTTACACTATACTGAGTCTTTACGAATTTTTTGAACTTTTTTCACCACCAAATACCAGAGATAAAAAATAGTTTAATGTATGCAATTTAACGCGCGGTTAAATGGGCAAGACTTTCACACTAGAGGTTATGTAATTTTTATTGTCATTTAGCACCAAGATAAACCATTTCTAATAACAGATTAACGCAAACTGAACCTTTGTGAACATTTAGAAGAAAATAATCCTTATCTTGCCCATCGTGAACCATGGGCCAATAATCTCGTGACGCAAATATGATTAGGCATAATTATGATTTGCTCAAAATTTCATTGTGAATTGTATAAAACATTCGTTGTCGTAGTTTTTTCATAATAATCATCCATAATGTTATGCTTTTTCAAGTTGGTAGTAACACATACGTTTTTCTACTTTACGTAATAAAAATGTTAAAATGCATAATTTTGCCCTTTAATTGTATACTTAAAAAAATTAGCATATATAGAATAAATCTGTACCTCGTATGCATTTTTTTGAGGTTCATTGAAAAAAAAAATGAATAAACCGTCATTTGACTCACCTGAATCGCTCCAAACTCCTTAAGGCGTTACCCCCACTTGTAGCGCAAAAAAGGCCTTTATCATGAATTTTTTTAAAGAAAACTACAAAATTTTACTACCGAACTTTCAGTAATTTTTTTATTGAAAAATATTACATTGTTTAGTGGCAAATGGCCGTCAATAAAATAATGTTTTTATATACACGGTTTGCGGTGACCAACATTGCGGCGAAGTGGATGATCTGAAAAAAAAATGCGGATAGATTTAGTCAAATATAAGTATAAACTAGTCTTTAATGGAAGGATTTTAAAAAATATTCATTTTTCA
This sequence comes from Ophion obscuratus, assembly GCA_964007375.1. Lineage (NCBI taxonomy): Eukaryota > Metazoa > Arthropoda > Insecta > Hymenoptera > Ichneumonidae > Ophion > Ophion obscuratus. The sequence continues at coordinate 9,286,107 of OZ023319.1, forward strand.
CAAAATGGCGGACAGTCAAAGTTAATGGTTCGATTTTAACGAAAAAAACGGCCGTTTTTTGGCTATAAAACGGCCTTTTTTTTCGAAAAAAAAAATCGAACGATTAAAGACTACAATTTTATGTATTAAATAAGCCTGCGAAATTTCAAGAAGGTCGGTTCATTAGTGTTCGAGTAATTTTGGTCACCAACTTCAGAAATGCCATTTTGAGACAAACGCGTTTAAAGTTTCAATTTCCGGTCGTTTACACAACGGATTCTTCTCTTCCAACGCTCATATCTCAGTTAATTTTGTTCGGATCGACTTGAAATTTTCAGGACATATTCTCAGATACTTGTACTTCAAAAAAATGCAATAAAAAAATCGATTTTTTCAAAATCGCAAGTGGGGGTAACCCCTTAAGACGGATAGCTTGAAAATTCTTCCTTTGGGTGTGTACACCGTTTTGAAAAACTGCATTTCGAGAAAAACGAGCGCGGAATTTTCATGTAAATTGTCAACTTATGTTTATGTAAGTAGAACAATATACTTGTTATATTGTTCTACTTACTTAATTTTTGAAATTGTTCTACTTTTTTTTTAAATTGTTATACTTTTTTAATTTTTGAAAAATAAAAAAAAAACTTTTTTTTTTGTATTATCCGACAGTATAGATGGTAGCCATCTATGTTATGGGATAATGCAAAAAAAAACATATTTTTTGAAAATCTTACACTGTGATGGTCCTTAAAAAAATTTCTCATCGTTTCGGTAGATTTTTTTTCCTGTAAAACAATGACAATAGTTCGATCACCGACGTGCGCACATGATGATTTTGTGATCCCAAAAATGTAGATGTACACGCACACAGTAGGTAAACATATCGCGGATCCCAAAGAAACAAAAGTTGTTCAAATTTACCGTCGAATTCGCGGCTTTGATATATTCGTATTTATCAATCGGCATACGCGCGGTCTGAAATAATATCGCGAAAATTGAGTTATAGGTCGTAATCTCATTTTGCCCCTTTTTCCAGACGTCCCGACACATCGTTCTCGTGGTTTCGTAATCCGTGGAAGGCCTGTTGCTTCGTCGTGTGTCGTTATTACAGATGGCGCATACTGTGCTGCTGCTTCACGTTTTTCTTCATAATGTTGGTCGGCTGCGCGATTTACGCTTTCCCCGGATACCTGGTCAAACGTTTGCTCGGGGCTTAACCACTCGTAAGCGAGAATTCATAATTAATTATATCGTCTCGCGCAACCGAAATGTTTTCGTTGCGCAATTCGAAAAAAATATCAGCTGATTGTGAACAATGTTCGTGGGATTTTTCCACTCACAGGCAATATTGGTAAAAAAATCGAGGCCCTGTAAAACGCAAACAAACCCAAACAAATTATTATTTCAAAAGAGCAGTGAAAAGATATTCGGAAAATATTATTTCTTTTTCAATACAAATAAATTCGTTATTTTTATAAATAGATCAGCGATTTTTCCGAGTCGGTTGAATAATGTTCATTCATAGTGACCTTTTTTTAATGAGCTATGTCTAATTGTAATAAGAGAAAACAGCTCATTTTTGCATTTTTTAAAACGAAAATGGTGATGACATTTTTTTACAAAAATTAGGTATTTGAAAAAGTATTAGCTGAAGAATACTCTGTAATTGTTTTGTGTAAAAATATTTAATTACAATCGATTTGCAGACGATGGCCGCGAAGCACCTCTCAAAAACGTCTTTTGCGGGGAACCTTCTGAATCAGGTTATCCAATATAAAAAAATCAAAAGATAACAAAAATTAAAAAATCGCCTGAGTTCGGAGTGAGTGTTGACTTATGCTAAAAAATGGGCATTTTTCTTCATCAATTTCGTTCATCAATTCAAATCAAATCAATACATCGTTAAAAAATATCCCTCGATCAAATGCTACATTTTTATATCTAGAAAAAGCCCTAAAAATTTCAGAAAGGTCGATGCAGTAGTTTTTGGGATGTCTTGCTCACCTTTAAACAAAAAAAAATCTATTTATTTTACTTCATCCACCTATAGCTGAGAAAGAGTTGAATTTTCGGGCTCGGCGTATAAGACTCTTTTGTAGAAAATTAGTTTATCTACAAAGTTCTCATCTGAATTTTTTTCGATATATCTAATAGCTTGGGCGTTAGAGCCGTTTGAATAGATATTTTGCACAATATTCACTTGAAATAATGATGCCGCTGGAACGGTTGAATTTATGGCCATAGTTCAATGAACTTTATTGTGGAGTATCATATTTTCTATGAGAACCCACTTGGAAAATATCGCGATATCAAAATTCACGGAATGGTAACACTAATAATGAGAAAAACATTTTTTTCAATGTTAATCAAATGGGAAACCTTCAATTTTCATTCGCGACCTCTAAATATATTTTGACAACATCCCCCTTCCACGAAAGGTTGTTTTTGGGTACCAACTAAAGACATGGGTCGAAAAAAAAGTTGCCCTGAAAGGAATCACCCTAATATATATATATATATATATATATATATATATATACCGGGCGTCCCATTTTAATCTTAAACCTGATTTATCTCGAAAATATTGCTCCGATCAAGCAGTGAGTATGATAAAACTTTTACGGTTCAAAGGGGTTTGGTCAAAAAACATCGTTTTCGCTCCAAAATTCAAAATCGTGACGTCAAGATGGCCGACATGTTTAAAAAAAATGGAATCATACATTTTTTCACCCAAACATTTATCAGGCCGAAACTAACAACTTTTGTAGAAGAAGATTTTCGATAACAATCATAATTTTTAGGTTAGAATACCATTTTTCAGCCGAAGTGACGAGCCACCGAGACCTAATTCTTGTTTGATTTTGTTTCGAACCAAAAATAAATATTTTTTGGTTTCAAATGTAAAATGGCGACGTTAAGATGGCCGCCATGTTTGAAAAAATGAGATCGTGCGATTTTTCACCAAAACATTTAGCAGGCCGAAATTATCAACTTTTGTAGAAGAAGATTTTTTGATAACGTTCATAATTTTTAGGTTAGAATACCATTTTTCAGCCGAAGTGACGAGCCTGCGAGACCACAACCTTGTTTGGTTTTGTTTTGAATAAAAAAAAATATTTTTTGGTCCCAAATTCATTGTTTCTGTTTGTTTGGGTTATCGAGCAAACCCAAACAAACTGACACCCACACAAGCACGCACACTTACACTAACGATATCGAAGATTTTACCTCCTTGTGGTACATTTTGGATAGGGCTAAAAAAGTAAAAAAATGGTATTCTAACCAAAAAATGATGAACATTATCAACTTTTTCTACAAGAGATGCTAGTTTTGACCTGATAAATGTTTTGGTGAAAAAAGTTCATGATCCGATTTTGAAAAAAAACATGTCAGCCATCTTAACGTCGCCATTTTGAATTTCGGACCAAAAAATATGTTTTTTGAACGTCCCCCTTTGCGCCCTAAAAGTTATATTATACTCACTACTTCATTGGAGCCGTATTTTTCGAGCTAAATCAGGTGTAAGATAAAAATAGGACACCCGGTATATAAATCAACGAAATCTCGCTCCTTGGTAATTTTTTTCCAGGCTCACAAACTTTTCTCAGTTCCCCGATTTGATATCTGGACTTTTTTTTGCCATAGATACAAAGCTTCGAAGCAGTAGCAAAAAGGAACATAAGTGTTTCGAAAGCAAATCTCGGCGATAACACTCGACAGAATTCCTCGAGGAAATTCTATCCGAAGCTGCCTGTCTTCCCTGAAGACACCGATACGCTGCGAGAGTCCGAGGACCAAAACTTTTGCGTCTCTATCGTTATATATGAGCTTCTCAATATTTCGCAAAGTTCACTTCTCGTCTCGGATGAAAAAGAATTTTCCAGCTCTCTGGAAAATGTCGAGGTCGACAGACAATGCTCGTAACTCGGTTTGTGTACCTATATATTCCCATAAGTACTTGCCAACTATGATATTACGACCCTTAAGCCTATCGAATTTCAATTCACGTACACATCTCTTTCATATCGATTCCACGAAAAATATCCAGATATAGAAAACGCGAAACATTATTGTTAACGTGTAAAAAAATAATAATAAAATTTCGATCTAGATTGAAAGTGAGAGTTTGGCATTTTTTAAATGACAATGTTTCCACCAGCCGAGGGGTAGCAACAAAAAATGTATTGCTTTTAGCAGCATAATGTGGCATTTTTAAAATTGCCTCTTTCGTATTATAACGTTAATGCAATAAAATTCAAATTGTGCGTGATGCCCTCTTCACCTCTAACTCCCGCGGACTTTATAATCGAATTTTCGCCTGGTAACTTCGGGGATTAAAATCTTCTCGGGTTCAGATCTTCGAAGTTTTCGAACCGAGCACGTACCATCGGACGTAAGTTCGTTAACAGAGTCCTTTTTTGTCTTGCTTCCAGTATGTAAAAGACTCCGAGGGGTTAATACATCACGGAGATTGGAGGATGTCTAGTCTCGCCGAGATTGCAGCAAGATCTGATTATTAATGTCACAAATATTCATTTTTAAACACCATTTTTTTTTAATCCCAATTACATTTTTTCACATTATTCTCTCGTAAAATAATTATTCTCGTCTAGATGTTTAGCCTTGCCGAGATTGCAGCAAGATTTAGTAATTAATGTCACAAATATTCGTTTTTATATTCCACTTTTTAAGGTTACGTAGCCAAAGGGCAAAACGGAGTCCTATTGCTGTCACGGGCCTCTAGCTCGCAAACGGAATGAGTTGAAGACCTGAAATTTTGATATTTTTTTTATAATGTCGACCCAAATCGAATATCGAATTAGAAATCTAATAAAATTATTTTTTCACGGGAGTCCCATACATGAAAAAGGAGCAGAAAAAGAATGTTTTACCCTGGCATGTGGGGTGTCATCGTCTAAAGCTCATTGAGAAGAGTAGAAATATCTTTTTTTTCTTTTTTATCTTGGATGGAAAAATAAAAAAATGGGGGCCGCCAAATTTGTCAGTTTTAGACCATTTTTGTCACGGGTCCATCTGAAAAACTAAACTAGTTAGGAATTTGGAATGTTTGTATATTATGTACCATATAAGGTAAATGTCCCAATTATTGAACAGGCTCCAATTATTGAACACTATCTTGTATTTTTATTATTTCTCATTCACCTGCATGCATTTAATTTTAGCTATCGAAATGTTACCTTACTTGTGCAAAAAAAGCTTTAATTAAGAGAGAAAAAAATTATTTAATCGGCAACGGTAACCCGATTTGACTTCTCGTGGTAACTGCTTATTGTTTTTAATAAGACGCGCCGCTTCATGCGTAAGGGCATACAAAATTCAAAAACTGTCGCATCTCAAAAAGTAAAAGCGTTTCAGGTTCCTCAGAAAATGTCTTACAAATAATAATTTTAAAAGAAATTTAATTAATTATTTGTTAAAAAATACGGTGTCCGATCATTGGGACATAGAAAATGCAGTGTGTCCTAATTATTGAACACTTGAATTCTCCAAGATGGCGTCATTAAACCCATCAAAACATCGAGACAGTTAACGTGTGACAGATCGTGTGAATCGGATTTATTCAAACGAAAACTGTAAGTTCCTGAATAAACTTACCTTCATTCTTTTAATAATAACTCTAAGATCGTCAAATATATTTTTTATTTGTATTTTCGTGCAATATACATAAAAAGAAAAGTAAAAAGAGAATATAACCTAAATGTAACCTAAAAACACGAATATAATGTTCAATATTTTTTGCTCTCCGATATTTCAGGGTGCCAAGGTGCGACAAAATTAAACAAAAACAGAACATAAAAACGAGGAAGTTGAAAATAAAAATAAAATAAAGTTCGAGTTGAAAAGCAAAAATGAACCAAAGGCGAATGAACCAAAAACCTGTCAAAAGGGACTCAATACATATTTTTGTATTTTCACATGGTTAATAAAAGATTATTTAAGTGTTTGATTTTGCTTTTATTTCTTAATATTGTCCATATTGTCATATTGTACCCAAAATAATATTTTCAGAACGGAAAAACAATTCTCGAGAGTGTTCAATAACTGGGACATGTCTGTTCAATATTAGGGACATAGGCACTTCCAGTGTTCAATAATTGGGACATTTGCATGTTTCACATTGTTATTTTTTTTTCATTTGAAATCATTTAAAAATAATTTGAAGGGTGATTTTTCGAAAGTAAAAATATCAAAGTATCATTTGAACATGAAAGCGATGTTTTTTTCTTGATATTATATTTTTTTCTCACCGAATTCAATCCCCCAAATCGTTAGCTGTTCAATAATTGGGACATTTACCTTACTGTATTTAAGGCTTTATATACGCGATTTCGCTGATTTTCGAAGCTACTTTTCTAGACGCGATTAAAAAAAAATGACGCATATATTAACGACAATTTTTTACAGATCATGTATCACATGGTTGAGTATATGTAAAAAAATCAGAAATATTAACAAATGGCGAAGATATAACATAATAAAGCAATGTATTTTTTTGCGCGCGCGTTGGTGGTGAAAGTTCTCGGCATCGATGTGGGTGTCTGAAAAATAATGAACATATTTATAATTACATAATGAATATATCGTCAGTGTGAACCAACGATATCATTTTAAAAAAAACTTATTATAATAAAAATTCGAAACTTATCATTTTTTTACTCAATTTTCTGTCGGTATTTTATATTTTACATTTTTTTGTGTCATTGAAATTTTTGTTTCTGTGGTTCACACGATAGGTGATGATACTAAGAATATATTGTTAAAATTTCAAAGCGATTTGAACCTTCGTTCAAGAGTTACAACTTTCACAAGGTTCAAAAAAGTGAATCGTGGAAAAACGGTTTTGAAGTTGGCGGTCGGGCGCTCCGCGCGCTATATATTATCTAGCTCTAAATGCTGTAACTTTAACAATTTTTGGAATTTTTCAATTCTGTGAAGCTTAAAATAATCATAACCGTTCAGCCTAATTGAATAAAAAATGATTAAAAAATGAAAAATTTTGAAATTTTTTGCACATATAAGGCCTTAAACAACAAATACTGAAAAGGCCGATCCATAATGTCGTATATATAATAATTTATTGTATACATAATACAATAAATTTATAATGAAAATATATAAAATTATTGTTATTTAAATATTTACAATACCAAAAGACTTATTTTTGGAATTGGTGCTAGCCAAGAACCAGAGATTGACTTCACGGAAGAAACGAGATTGCAAATTAAAACCAGACTGTATATCGTATATTTCATTTATTTTACTTAGCCTCCTCTTTTTCTGCGAAACATGTGACAATATTGGCAATTGGCTGGTAGCGACTCCAAAACTGAGTCATTTCGTATTGCAAATATAAAAATAACAATTATTTTATATATTTTCATTATTAGTTTACAGCAGGAGTATACAAAGCTTTCTTTAGCTATCGTCACCCCACATTGTTGCAGTTTAGTACTCCCTAAAAACTGCGACAGAAAAAAGCATTACTTAATTAAATATCTAGTTTTAAAAAAAAGTTGATAGGTCATATGTACGACACCCTAATAGAATGAGGCCCGACTCGCACTTGGCAGGTTCTTTATTCCCAATTACATTTTTTCACATTGTCATCTCGTAAGATAATTTTTTCCGTGGCCTCCCTCTCGATAACACCAAAATGCCAAAAAAAGCATACCATCAAAATTTAAACATATTACGAGAATTCGATCTTTCCACGGCACGCAATTGAAACGTTTATTCATACGCGTGTGTCGTTGCACTCGGCTGATTTTATTATTCCGCCGTCATCTCAATCCCCGATTAGTGTCCATCAGTTCGACGATCCAAAAGGGTTTATTGAAGGGATCGTATCGAAAGGACGACGCGCGGTTTTTTTTAAATGTGACACCATCGCTCGTTGATTGAGAGCGAGCCAAATGAATGCAAAAAAATGTATATACGTTCGTACGGGTATGCGAAAGCACCAGAGCACACATTGAAGCGGAGCAGCGCCAGGTTTGCAGGTGTGCAGAGCACCGACTCGCGAGTGAGCCGGCGAGTCGGGCAGGGGCGGTAACGTGACCTAACCAAGAAATCAATAACCCAACGTTTTACACCTGAGGAGGCTACGATAATCCAACTCTCCAAGCGCATTATTAGCTTCATGCGCTCGAAAATATTTCATTTTACTATTGGGCGCATCGAGCAACACCGAGTCCTTCGAAACACCGAGAGAACTTTCGTCACCATTGTCAAAAGAAGTAACAATTTCGCGTTTATGTTACCAGGTGCTCGAACTTCCGGAACTTCCAATGTCAATCATTTCCAACGATGTTGGATTCGATTGCTTGTTTTATTTCAGATAAAAGAGAGTGTAAACCCAAACCGACCCAAACGAAGAGCATGCATGAGGAAAATAGTGGTGACCTTCATAAGAGAAAACTTCGATATTTGTAACCCACGTGGGTGTTTGAGAAGTAAAAAGGTTTAACGCCTCATATACCTTTGGATGAAGCTTTTTTGCGATTTTTTTTTTGAAAATATTAATGAAGCAATCAATATGAGTTTTCGAGGGATCATTTTAAATATCTGTTGGTAATAACATCAATTTTTCATCTTGCAATAAACATACAAAATGGCAGCCCAGTGGCCGGTGGAAAGAGAACGCCTTCTTTTTGAGGTCCTCCACGGGCGGACTCCGTTGAAGAGACACATGAGCACCTAAGACGAAAATTAATTTTTTCCGTGATCTGCATGAGTTTTGCTAGCGAAGTACACACGATTATTACAAAATATTGATTTTTTGCAAATATGGCACTATTTGCAAAAAAGCTCGCATTGTCGGCTGGAAAAGGGGCCTTAATTTGTTTGTAGCAACCGTAATTATTAAGCGATCGTAAAAATCGTGTGTACTTCGCTGGAAAGTCTATCTAAGAAGCTACGGTTAAATTTTGAAGGCAATCAGTTGAAAATCGTAGGAGTTTCGAGTCCGCCCGATTTTGAAAGCATAGTGTCAAGAAAAGCGCGTTCAAAGTTTTGAAGCCATTTTTCTTCGGACCATATTATTCTTGCGATGTTTATACACATCATCCACATCATTCTTGGGGGATTTATACATCATTGAATCCAATTTAAAAAAAAAATATATTTTTTCAAATATATACAAGGCCTTAAGAATATATATTTTTTCAAACCTTCCTTCTCTCGGCTGGGAGCGCGTTGACGACGTTCCTGATTCTTCGGAAAGCCAGCAGCTTTGCGCGTACAAGGGGCGGTTGAGTTTTCCAATTTTGTCGGATTTCCCAAACTTTGGACGGTGTTGCAATTACCAGCGAAGGTAAACGGTACCTCGCGGTACCGGCGAAAAAAATTCGGGGCAACATGGAAAAGAGGCCGCCTAACAAAACCTCGCCAAGTTCCGCGTCCTGCGCTTGATTTTATATGCCATCAAACTTTTGTACGCTAGTTTCTCCATAGTCAGTTGCCACTGCACCAAGAGACGGAACGAAAACTGTAGAAAGAGGGGAAGCCTGGAGAAAGACGACGAGAGAAGAGAGAGAGAGGGAGTAAAAAGCAATAAAGTTTAACTTTTCCTTGCTCGTTTCTGTCGTTTCATCGGAAGACCAACCCGTTTGGGAATCTCCGGTCCAGCGTCGGGCTGTTTGCATTCACCGATGCGTTCAATTTCGAGCGTACACGTGGAACGCTGCAAAAAAGTAGAAAAAAGGATCATGCGTTACCATCACAGATTCACCAAGTAGGGTCCAGACATTCATTCAATTTGGGTACAAATCCAACCACCAAAGTGATGATTTTGATGACTTTGATGACCAAAATGGTGATCAATTGATGATGCAAATGATGATGTTGATGATTTTGATGACCAAAATGATGATCAACTTGGACGAACGAGAATAATAATCTTGAAAGCAGCCCTCGAAGCAGTGTTTCGTGGCTTTCTGGATCAATCATCAAGTCATAAGGGTCGTATACCAAGAGTGAATGCTCGAATTGAAAAAGAAAATACGAAGATCCCTGACAGCCGAGTTGGAAACACTTTGCCGATGAGACGTTGACGTTGCCTGCACGATGAAACTGGGTCTAACCAGTACAAGGGTTGAACTGGTTTGGCCTCGTGACTCCTTTCGCAAAATACGTGACTGGCCCGCCGCTACTAAATTACCAAACGGATCGTTCGCCTTCTCCACCCATTCATTCCGCCCCATCTGCTGGCTCTCTTTCTCTTACTCTCCACTAGAGAAAGCACGAAATGCAACGGTCCGCGTGTGGTTAGACGTATTTCCGTGAATTCGAAGCTCATGAACCTCGCATGCAACCTAGACGCTCACCACCTAACCGCACACAGCCACCATTTTTTCCCGTCGTTACACTCCAGGCATGTAATTCTCGCTGTGTTATTTATCTACACGTGCATGCATATGTATGTACGCCATATTCTATGAGCGAGAAGGGTACCTAACCTATGTGCTCCGGTCATAGTACGCCAGGGGTGGATGGCCTGGCACGATTCCAATTATGGCTTGCCGCGACAGTACCAGTCTGGAATCCGGGCCACCGTGATTTTTCTCCTCACCCTCCCACCGACTGAAACTATCCAACCCCTTTTCGTAACAACCATCACCAGCCACTTCGCCACCCCGTCCATTCACTTTGCAGAACGCGAGGCATCTCCGGAGGGCTGCGGGCATCATCATTTCTCCTGGCATGTTTTCCCTTCCGTGTATCGAATCACAGCGGATAATTCGAGACAAAAGCGAACTACAAAATCTGATGGACATATCGAAAGATCCTTCTGCTACGTAGTGCTAGAGTCCAACGGAATGGCCGTGAGTTTGGTCCGTGTAATATAGATCGATCATTTGACGATTGTATGATGGCAAACGAGACGCTTCACGATGATCAACGTTGAACAATTATTGATCTAGAATTGATCCATTACATGAAACGAAGCAAATGTACACATCATTGAAGACACGTACCTAACCATGTAGCTCATTCGTCATCCTGGGTATCATGAACCTAAAACTGATGAACGCTGTCCGTATTTTCGCCTCTTAAGGGTTTCTATTTTTTTACGGGCAAAGCATCGGAATAATCAATCTCATTGTTTTTGCATTATCTTTATTAACATTTAAATAAGCTTTACAAATTTTTTTAAGTCAAAATATACAACAGAATAAAAGTTATAGTGGCCGACAGGAAGACATCAAGTAAAAGAGGTGCTTGACCAAGATTGCGGCTGTTCTGCTTATCTGAAATCAAAAAACCAAACGGCATTTTAATCTTCATATTTAAGACTAGCGATTGAACTAGAGTGAATTCCAAATTACAAAAATTGACTTTTTTATACACTTTTGAAAATTACATTCTATTTTTTACTCATTTTTCTTAAGTTTTTCGCTTGTGCAAAAAAAAACTATCGAAGCAATCATGATAATCCTAGTTCAATCGCTGGCTTGTAACATTAAAAATGCTGTGTAAATTTGAACAAGATCGGTGCAGTAGTTTCTGAAATATCGTGGTCATCGTTTCGAAAAATAGTGTTTCGAGAAAAACGCATTTGAAAGTTCGCGCATGTGATTTATACTAAAAATTTCATCTCACCGTCAATCTGCTATGCCTGGACCATACAATAGGTCTTCCTCTTCTTCTTTGAAGTTCCCTTTGGACTTCCCTTTTCGCGATTGGGCCTGTTTTACAACATCACTCGTGCGCCTTTCTGAACGGTCGATCCGAGAGCTATCACGCGTTGAACATATCCTTTAGCTTGTGGGCTGATTTTCACTCCCATGGTTTCCAAGGTCTTCAGAATAGATTTGAATCCTTCGTTAAAGATTATGACAGCGAGAAACGTGGCGATTTCAACCACTTTTGGCCCAGAATGGAGGTGCTTCGGAGCAAAAGTCCAGATTAACGAATTGAGCGACTCGTTATTATTTTGAGTTTCCAATCCCAAGCATCTGCTTAACAATTCTTCTTTGGATAAATCCTCATAAATTGGCTTTATAACTTTTTGAACTTTTGAACGGAAGAGGCGGTTCATTGTGTTTGAATTGCTCAGCCTCTCCGAGAAACTCAGCTCTGCGCCATTTGCACCAACTATCACCGGGTACTCCACCATCCCGTGCATTCACTTTGCAGAACACTAGGCATCTCGAAAGGACTGCTAGCATCGTCATCTCTACTGGCATGCTTTCCCTTCCGTGCATAGAATCACAGCGGATGATTCGAGACAAAAGGGAACTATAAAATCTGATGTACTTGTCGAAAATTCCTTCTGCGCGGTGTGGCTAGTACCAGAGTCCAACGGAATGGCTATAAGTTTGATCTCGGTAATATAGATCTATCATTTGATTCTTCTGTGATGGAGTATCAGAAGAATTAACAAACACGCTCCTCGACATCATCAACGTTGAACAGTTAATGCAGAGTTCATCCATTCCACGACAAGATACAAATAGACACCTTATTGAAGACACGTACGTTACCCCGTAGCTCACTGGTCGTCCTACCTAACCTGAACACTTAAACTGGTGAACGTTATCCGGATTCTTGCCTAATTTAATTCCAGTTTCAACGTGATTTTAACGGGTTGCTTATTAATAGAACGTACCTTTAGCACGGATCGTGGGTTATCTGATGCTCCGCATCTTAAATGTCGGGCTCGGTGTTTTGTGATGCTCGAATCAATTCTGCTCCCAGAGGGTGGGTTGGGATGATCGCTTCTCGTTGTGGCACATAATCGATCGGTCTTCCGGCTCGTCGGGCACGCGATGAGAGAAAACGAAACGGCCAGATAGTAGATAGGACCCGACGAGTCGGGAGGTAGGTATGGGGCGAGACAAGAGGAAGGATTTAGCATGGAGGACATTGGGTCGCCGTTGTTTTACGATCGTCGTTCCTGCGCCACCCTGCCGCTCTCCAAGAAAATCCTCCAGGCTTTCCGTACTCCGTAAACCTCCGGTCGATCCTTTCAAACCTGCCTGCAGTCACTCACGCTACATACCAGTGTGTGTGTGTGTGTATGTGTGTGTGTGCAGGTATCGTTCACGAAGCTTTCGTTACCGTCCTGCCGGCAGTCGTCCTAGTCGTCAAAGTTATGTATCCTCGTTCGAGCAGAAACGCTCCAGCACTGCGGACGTCCACTGTATACACCAACACAAATGACCTGCCCAGGCGTGTATGCACGCGAAGAAGCTTCGAAGTACACAATAGGGTCGTTGCGATTGCATCGCGCGACGAACCGCCGGGTGTAAACCGAGACGCTTCAATCGCGATAGTCAAATGCGATGCGACAGCAGCAGCGAGCGCGTAAATGCAGAGCTATGCGGCAGTTGGATATTATGTCCCAACCGCGAAATAGACGACGAATTCTGGCGGGCGGGATGGAAGATTCAGGCTGCTATCCATATTGCAACAACAAGCTCAACCAGCCTCAGCTTGTTTCAATCTCTGCGCTTAGACCCAACGAATGCAAATGGGCTCGTCACGGCAAACGTCCGCATCCTCTGGATACCAAAGTCGCGAGAGGAGAATCCCTAAAAGCGGCTTTTAATCTTCTTACCTAACAACCCACACTCGAGACAGGCTGGAGTTTATCCGTTGGTACTTTTGAGCTGTGTGCAAACGCGGAAGGACGTTGGCTTTGTGACGCTTTGACTCGGAGTGACCACCCTCCTTTCACCATTTCTGGAAAATCCTAGCGTGGTGCTTTCATACTCGCGACATCCTTGCAGTCTGCTGAGTATCATGCTGGAAGCTTCGTTTCTCGTCCTCGTATAGGCTTGTACACGGTATGGATTTCCTTTAAAAGCAAACCTGAATATATTCTTCAGGAGATTGCCACGAAGAAGCCGGGGTCGATCAACAAAGGGCTTTCATTGAAGAAGCTGCATTAGCGAAATTAAATGATGCACCAGCGATAAGCACGTTCCTAATTTGCAGGATTTATCAAGATAAGATTTCACCAACAGTGATCATTTTTCTACGGAAGATGAAATCCGACAGTTTTATCGAGGCGTACTTGATGCGAATTGAATTTGGCATTTCCATTATCTGTGAAACACTCCCATTGAGTTGAACGAAGTTTCATCCGATAGCTGTTTACCATTATCTTGGAAAAGCAATACCAATGGACCGAGGCGTCCCTTCTTTGTCAGAAGTGTTTTACCCAATCGACTTTCAAGATCCCGTAGGTGTCTCCACTGTCGTACATCAATAATGGATAGTGCGGAGCTATATGCGGTATCCGCTCCCGCCGGGATCATCCATTTGCGCTGAGAGCTCTGGCGAAGCTCAATAAAATTAAGGAATCTAGCTAGATTACTTATAAGAGGATTCGGTAGACACTGGGAGGAAGAACAGAGTGCGGGAATGGGTCAATTTTCTACCGGGAACAATAACCCCGATGAACGAGATCCTATGAATTGGATAATTCCTTTCTATCGTCCTCCAATCAATCCGTCGCCAATTACATTGATTGGGTTATTGTGCTACTCAATAGCTTACCGGAAATAAACGAAGCTTCTCAATGGAGAACACACGTCGAATTATTCAATCAGCGAATCAATATCTTCGCTGATTCTAGTACTCTAGGTATGAATTATAGATTCAATATAATTGAATAATAAATCCGGAGTCTAACTGTGGCCGCTCTCAACTGTTGGCGCGTAACGTAAGCTTCACACTCCTGCTGGATGTAGTTGCTGTATCTGCAGGACACCCGGTGGTGGATTATTCCTCCAGGTAAATGTCGCGCACTTGATTTTACGAGCATCTGCGCCATTCGGGCTGTGCAGGCCAGAACTCACTGAAATTTAACCAGTCGACGAGGGAAAGAAACAAATCGAGTTTTTTCCATACCCAGTCCAGTAAAAGAGATGAAACCCCACCACTTTTTAGCGTAGAATATGAATTTTTCACTGAAGGTAGATAGTTGCATACTGAAAGTAACCCCAATAACATGTTGCCCATCAACTCGCCTCAACTCTAAGAAATAGGGGTTGAATACTTTAAAATCGCCGTATCTCGATATTTAATAGCCTGATCAAAAAATGTTTCAAACAAAAGTTGTTTGGAATAATAAAATTCGTATAAAGTTATTCGACATCCAACCCCCTATCTTTGGAAATAGCGGCACAAAAACAATTCGAAAATTCGGGGTTGATGCGTGTGCGAGCAGAGTAGTATTTCGTGTCCCGTGAGATTGTGCCGCTGTTTTCAACGATAGGGCATTGGACGTTAGATAACATTATACGTATTTTATTATTCCGAACAACCTTTGTTTAAAGGTTTTTTTTGATCGGGCTATTAATTATCGAGATACGGCGATTTTTAAGTTTTCAACCCCCATTTTTTAGAGTTGGGGCGAGTTGAGGGTCAACATTCTATTGGGGTTACTTTCTATCGAGCTTATTTTAGAAGGCTAGTTTTTTGACAGGTGATTTTGTAGGTGCTGCGGATGTTAATTCCAAATTTGCCTAAAAATCGGGGTGTAGGGTTTTTTAGGGGATGAAAGGGGTTGGGGTGGATTAATGCTAAACTACAACCTCTATGAGGTCGGCGCCATGAGAGAAAATGTGCAGAAAAATCCGGGCTTTAGTTTTGTCCACAGCGACGAAATCGTGGAAGTTCATTTTGGGGATGACATTTTGAAAAATCAGTTTTAATTTAATAACTCTTTAGAAAAAATTCGTATACTTTTTGTTACAATTGGAACGTTGTAGCCCTTGAAAAGACGCGTCGATCGAGTATTTGATCATCACTCTCCGATAATATCTTCAACCCCCAAAAAATGGTTAAAATAAATAAAAAAATTTTTTATTGAACAACTCTAAAACAATCGATTTATCGGGTATGGTCCAAATGTACGAAATGTAGAAAATAATGTTCTCTACATTTTCGTTTCTATGAACCACCCTTGAATTTTGATTTTCTAACCCCTCTCGGGGGTTGAAAATTCAAAATGGAATTCTGGGAAAACTATTGACCGCACGAATTTGCCGCTATGGAAGAATTTGTAGCTTGAACCCTCAGCTACATTTCTGTCCACAGCGCCAAACTCGTATCTCTTTTTTTTCGGTTAATAGTTTTCCCAGAATTTCATTTTGAATTTTCAACCCATGAGAGGGATTCGAAAAAGAAAAATTCAAGAGTGGTTCATAGGAACGAAAATATAGAGAAAATTATTCTCTACATTTCGTACATTTAAACCATCCCCGAAAAATCGATTGTTTTGTGAGTTATTCAATAAACTATTTTTTTGTTATACTTCAACAATTCTTTCGGGGGTGAAGATATTGTTGGAGGGGGATGATCAAATGCTTGATCAACGCGTCTTTTCAAGGGCTACAACGTCCCCATTTCAACCAAAATTGTAGGAATTTTTCCTAAAGAGTTATCGAACGAAAACTGATTTTTCAAAATTTCACCCCACTTGTTCACCCCCAAAATGATATTTCACGACTTCGGCGCTATGGACAAAAACAAGGCCCGGATTTTTCCGAACATTTTGTGTCCCGGCGCCGACCTCGTGGGGGTTGTAATTTGGCGTTAATCCACCCCCATCCCCTTTCATCCCCTAAAAAAACTCCACACCTCGATTTTTAGGCAAACTTGGATTAAAGGGGTTACCCCCACTTGCGATTTTGAAAAAATCGATTTTTTTTGCATTTTTTTGAAATATAAGTATCTGAGAATATGTCCTGAAAATTTCAAGTCGATCCGAACAAAATTGACTGAGATATGAGCGTTGAAAGAGAAGAATCCGTTGTGTAAACGACCGGAAATTGAAACTTTAAACGCGTTTTTCTCAAAATGGCATTTCTGAAGTCGGTGACCAAGATTACTCGAACACTAATGAACCGATCTTCTTGAAATTTTGCAGGCTTATTTAATACATAAAAATGTAGTCTTTAATCGTTCGATTTTTTTTTCGAAAAAAAATGGCCGTTTTATAGCCAAAAAACGGCCGTTTTTTTTCGTTAACATCGAACCATTAACTGTCCGCCATTTTGTGAAAAATGAATATTTTTTAAAATCCTTCGATTAAAGACTAGTTTATACTTATATTTGACTAAATCCATCCGCATTTTTTTTTTTTTCAGATTATCCACTTCGCCGCAATGTTGGTCACCGCAAATCGTGTATATAAAAACATTATTTCATTGACGGCCATTTTCCACTAAACAATGTAATATTTTTCAATAAAAAATTACTGAAAGTTCTTCAAGATGTGTTCTTAAAAATGTTATATTCATCGATTAAAAAAGTTTTGTAGTTTTCTTTAAAAAAATTCATGAAAAAGGCCTTTCTTTTTGCGCTACAAGTGGGGGTAACGCCTTACACCCGCGACACCTACAAAATCACCTGTCAAAAAACCAGCCTTCTTCTAATTTTTTCCGACATAGTTTGTTGGATCAGCTTCGGTTTTTCCTTCTATACCCACATTTCTTTGTAGCCCTCGTGATTTTTTTTCCGTGTATCGGATTACTTTGAGTGTCGTTGGGTATCGAGATCTCGCATGGAAGTTGCACGGGGTAAGGGGACAAGAGACGCAGCTATTCCTAACTTTGATCATCGACCTGTCTTATCGCTTCGGTTTTTCTTATCACAACTGACTGCTTCCGTGATTTATATATAGGGCGCACGTTGAAATACTGGAACTTTTGGTTCGAAGGATCCGTCGTATTGTTGGAGCCTCGGCTTTACACGGAGCTCCGCCAACATTTTGCCTCATCACCTTTAACGCCATTGTCTCTTGCTATCCGCGCCATACTCCAGTTTCCCCGCGGTCTCGCCAAATCCAAAAGAAAAGGACTCTTATCTTTTTCGCCTTTCACGCGAGGCCTGGACTCAATTGATTTCGGATGTGTCACACCGTGGAAGAATCATTCTACCGCGAAAAAGAAATAGCGGTCTCGTTATTGCGGTCTTCTAGAAAATTCCACACGTTTACTCAATTGCTTTTGTCCGAACATCGAGGGACCGGACGTTCCAGTCAAATTGACGACGTCCGTTTTTCGCCTAGAAAAATCTCCGGGCATTGAAGATCTGTAAGAGAAAATGTTTGATTCTTTCCGAAGGTTGTGCGATGCGGAATCTTTAAAAACGGATCCGGATGAGATTTACCTTTCTGTCCAGCCTGCCACATGCCTGTAACTTCCAAACGATCAAACTTGAACGTGAAGTTCGGCATGTAGCTGGAGTTTGATGACACTCGGAAGAGCCAATCATCAGGAGATGCCATCTCATTGTTTACATCGATAAGTGCCCTATCGTTTGACAGTTCTCGATGTTCTGATGCCAATTTCTCTTTTCCACTAGCCCATATTGTACGTTCCAATTGAAAACTAAGTCTGCATTGCCCTTGGACTTTTCCCAGATGATAACGTATCCAAACATATGTACCAGTAAGCATCCCGTTAATATCATCCGACTGCTTTGAGGCGGGAGCCTGAATCAGAAGGTCCAAAAAAACAAGTGAGCCCAGTAAACATTAAGGTGTCTTTTTATGTATATTTGAAATGTATAAAAAAATGTTTCAACATGAAACAATAAATTACTGCAGATTCATCAGCCTACTCCATGTGCATCTTGCCACTGCAGTTTCCAATCGGCGGGAAATATGCAGCTCGTAATTTTTTACTGAAACAAAAAACCAATAAAATGTTCAATTGTCACATACATTTCTTCTGGGTGAATTAAGAAAAATTGAAAAATTGAAAAAATCGTGAAATTCTAACTTTTCTCAGGTTTGAAAAAAGGCGTTAAAAAAAGAACACTTCAACGTGCTATAAAAATGATTAAAAAAAACTTTTTCAACGACTTTTTTAATTCACTTAGAAAAGATTTTTATACTGAATTAAAATAAACTTTGGTTTGATTCAATAGGTCGTTTAGTATTTTTTTCTATCATGCCCGCCAATTTGGAAATAATCGTGACAATTAAAACAGGCGAAAACGCGCTTCAAAGTTTTCAATAGGAAAAAATATCAATATCGAATATCAATCGCTTCTCTGCTTTTGACCTTGTATCTTCGAAATATTTACAATTGGCCTACGTAACTTTGTAAATACATTCTTGGATAGTTTATCTATCGATTTAAGCAATAAAAAAGCCTTTAATATTTAATCCTTACAGACGTTTTCTTTTGTTAAAAAACAAAAATATTTCGTTATAGACTTTCGAGCTTATGATTTTTTTTAAATATACCCATTTTCGAATGGTTAGGGTGGCCAGACGCCTTAAGAAAGCAGTCGGATAAAATCATGATCACCGCAAAGAAAAGAAAAAACTCACCCGGGCTCTTCAACCCCTTAGAGCGTGCTATCAAGATTCCACATCTTCCAGCGAGCTCCTCAAGCCGAGGGCGTTAAATCCAGAAGTGAAGATAAACTGTAAAGTATATATCTCAATTAAGAGCAGTGAAATGGGTTTCCCCTAGCGGAGAAAACGACACACAGCATACGAACCGTTTCAAATTCTTCGACAGGTGAATCTTCCAATTACATTAATTGATCTAATGATCTAGCCAAATGATTTTCCTCCGAATGATGGAAATATCAGGTTGATAAAAAAGTTTTGTCGCAAACATTTTTAAAAATGTCTTTTTACGTATTGACGCAATATGACATCGAGCTATGTCGAGAATATTCTAGAATGTTTTCTACTCTTCCGCGTGACAGTGTATAAAAGGGCGAGCGCGCGTTCCAGTGGACAGAAATGGCTTCGATCTCGCAGGAGCAACTTTCGAGCGATCATTTTTTACGAGTGGCGGCGCGGCACGAACGCAAGCACAACTGCTAAAAATATACAGGATGCATTCAGCGAGAACGTAGTTTCTCATCGAACAGTCCAGCGTTGGTTCAATCGTTTTAAATCTGGAGACACAAGCCTTGAAGACAAGGAACGTCCCGGACGACCGTCGACCATCGATGATGAAGCATTACTCCGCTGCATCAAAGAAAAACCGGAAGCAAGTACGCACGAGCTAGCAAGAGAACTTGCCTGCACCCAACCGTCTATAGTCAATCACTTGCACAACTTGGGATACAGGAAGGTTCTAGCTCAATGGATACCACACCGTCTCACCGACGACAATAAGAACTGTCGCGTGGCCATCTGCCAGTCTCTCCTGCTTCGCCACCATCGCAAGGAGTTTTTAGAAGATCTTGTGACGGGAGATGAAAGCTGGGTCTTGTATGATAACAGAACGCGTTTAGCCTACTGGCTTCCTATCGGAGAAAAACCGCCACACCAACCGAAATCTGATCGTCACTCACAAACGGTTTTGTTGTGCTGTTTCTGGGACGCAAAGGGAATGCTGTTTCACAATGTTCTCCCTGTAGGTAAGACGATCTCCTCTACACGATACATCGAGAATCTCCAGGAATTGGCAAAAGCTATAAGAAAAAAACGGCCAAGACGCGCGACTGTGCACCTTGTCCACGACAACGCGAGACCCCATGTCGCAAAGGAAACCCACAAAACAATCACTGAGCTTCACTGGAATACCGTTCCTCATCCACCATACTCTCCCGACATCGCGCCATCTGACTACCATTTGTTCAGACATTTGAAGGCATATTTGAGAAACAAAACTTTCAAAAACGCCGACGATGTCAGAAGGGATATTTCAAATTTCTTTGAGTTCCAGCCGCCGCAGTTTTGGGCAAAGGGAGTAAATGGGTTGCCAACTAGATGGTCGAGTGTCATAGAAACCGATGGCGAATATATTGTTGATTAGAAATGTTTTGTATAAGATATATAAATAAATAAATTATATTGAAATTATTGCGACAAAACTTTTTTATCCATCTGATAAAAAAAATTCAAAGGACTGCACGATTTATATACGTGGCTATGTAAGCCACGATGAGCGTTTTCCTCATTCGCAGGGGTTGATTCGCAGGCCGGAACTATCGGCATTGCGTGCAACCGATGCTATCGACCGCGATAAGCTATTTCTCGCATGCATAAAAGCCTCGTATTTCCCGTGTGCACCAACGGTTCAATCTACCCAACGTTCCCAAAGAGATATAAAAAGAAATTCCGTCAAGTTCTCATTTTTTTCATTCTCCCCTATATGCGCCAAGTGCCGAGTATAGTTGATAGCAAAAGAGCAAAAGTCCTTTCTCCAACCGGGCAACTACTAAATTCCGCCGTAGGTACACGAGGTCAAAAGTCTGGCTTCTGCGGCCAGCCAACTTATTCAATGCGCATTGAATATTTCACTGTGAATCAGCTCGATGAAATACACCCAACTTCACGTGCAAGCGGGAGGGCGTAACGCCAAGAAACGACGTGCAGCCCAATGGGCGATACGCTTCCTCGTTCATGAGCAGACCCAACAAAAGGATTCAATTGGAAGCTCCGCGAAGGTAACACAAGAATCTTGAAAGAGTACGGGTCAAGACCGCGAATTCTCTCGATTGCACACAACGGAATCGTGAAGATGTATACCCGGTGGAGGCTCTTGGCGCGAAAAGGGCTCCGATAAATTGCCGAATCCACCCCGATGTTGCTATATCGATCGTAACGCGAATTGGCCATTGAATGGGGATCGGATGAAGCGGCGGAAAGGTTTTCAGTTCGGTTGAAATCAGCAATGTGGCTGTGTATGAAAAAAAAAATGAACGCAAAAATCGTTTTTAAAACAAGCTTTTATTTATAAACGATTGAACTAAAAAGTAAAAAATAATATTTGGTGGATGAAGTTAAGGTAAATGTTCCAATTATTGAACAGATCCGAATTATTGAACACTACCTTGTATTATTATTATTTCTCATTCACCTGCATGCATTTTCTTATTTATAATATTTCATTACATATATGGAACTTTTAGCTATCGAAATGTTACCTTACTTCTGCAAAAAAAGCTTTAATCAATAGAGAAAAAAATTATTTAATCAGCCACGGTGACTCGATTTGACGTCTCGTGGTAACTGCTTATCGTTTTTGCTAAGACGCGCCGCTTCATGCGAAGGGCATGAAAAATTCAAAAACTGTCGCATCTCAAAAAGTAAAGTCGTTTCAGGTTCCTCAGAAAATTTCTTAAAAATAACCATCTTTATGAAAAAACTTTATTTGATTATTTGTTAAAAAATACGGTGCTCGATCATTGGGACATAGAAAATGCAGTGTGTTTCAATTATTGAACACTCGAATTCTCCAAGTTGGCGTCATTAACGGCGGGGTAAAGTTAATTCGGCGAAAAAAAGGCATGTTTTTAAGATTTTTTTTTTGGCGTAACGAATAGTGTTCGTTTATTGAAAAATTTACATATAATAAAGTAACATTTGAACAACATTCTCCTAAATTTGCATTGCAAAATATACAAAATTGAGCGAGTGAAAATTAAACCCCGGAGGTGCCTCGAAAAAAAGTTGGTTTGCGGTGTGCACCATAACTCGCAACAGAATCATTTGAAACAAAAAAATCCAAATGCATTTGTTAAAGGAGATGTTTCTCGAGGTAATGACGGGAGGATTTTTTTTTTTCGATTTTTCGTAGCACTTGGGAGCCAAAAACCCGATTTTCGCTAAAAAAAATCGGCTAATTTGTTGTTGAAAAATTAGTAATTATTTTAAAAAAACAAAAAAGCTCTCGACAGTACCTGATGAATTATGTGAAGAAGTACTGTGCAAAATTTCAAAGCGATTGGTCCAGTATATTTTGAGTTATCGTGCACACGGACTTCAAATATGACAAGTCTCAGAAAAACGGTTTGAAAAACGCAGAAGAGAAGAGAACGGCATGGAGCAATAGACGCTCAAATACTCATAACTTCGTCAATTTTACTCCGATCGACTTGAAATTTTAACATAATATTCTTGATATATTATGCATTCATTTAAAAAATTAAAAAAAAATGAAAAAAAAACTTAAATACTTTACCCCGCCCTTAAACCCATCAAAACATCGAAACAGTTAACGTGTGACAGATCGTGTGAATCGGATTTATTTAAACAAAAACTGTAAGTTCCTGAATAAACTTACCTTTATTCTTTTAATAATAACTCTAAGATCGTCAAATATATTTTTTATTTGTATTTTCGTGCGATAAACATAAAAAGGAAAGTAAAAAGAGAATACAACCTAAATGTGACCTAAAAATACGAATGTACTGTTCGATATTTTTTGCTCTCCGATATTTCAGGGAGCCAAGCTGAGACAAAATCAAACAAAAACGGAACATGAAAACGAGGAAGCTGAAAATAAAAATAAAATAAAGTTCGAGTTGAAAAGCAAAAATAAACCAAATGCGAATGAACCAAAAACCTGTCAAAAGCGACTAAATATATATTTTTGTATTTTTACATGATTAACAAAAGATTATTTAAGTGTTTGATTTTGCTTTTATTTCTTAATATTGTACCCAAAATAATATTTTTAGAACGGAAAAAGAATTCTCGAGAGTGTTCAATAACTGGGACATGCCTGCTCAATATTAGGGACATAGGCACTTCCAGTGTTCAATAATTGGCACATTTGCATTCTACACATTGTTATTCTTTTTTTCATTTGAAATCATTTAAAAATAATTTAAAGGGTGATTTTTCGAAAGTAAAAATATCAAAGTATCATTTGAACCTGCAAGCGATGGTTTTTTCTTGATTTTATATTTTTTCTCACCGAATTCAATCCCCCAGATTCTTAGCTGTTCAATAATTGGGACATTTATCTTACATAATAAAGCTACAGGAGAAAAATTTCTTAGATTCATCCTATAATTTCAGTATTACGGTTAATGAGGTTGCTAAATCCGAATCTGAAATCGGATTTTCAATATTCAAAAGGGCGGATCCAATATGTCCAATTTTTTTTCAATATAAATAGTAAAAACAAATTTAAAAAATACAAACAGCACTAAAAAATCAGAATACGAAAAGCACAAAATTTTTATTGAAATACAAAATCGAGTCAACAACCGCCACGTCCTCGATTGGTGACTCTGGGTTTGCGGGATTCCGACAGCGGGATATTAAACCAAAAAAGTATTCTTTTACATTTTTTACTATGGATAATTTGTCATAAATGGTTTGCTACATGTTTATTCGTCATAATGTATCAGAGCTTCAGATGCTTAGAGTCAGGACTGAAATTCGACATTCGCAACCGCAAACATCTAAAGATACAATTTTTGTCGAAATCCAACTACTTTTCGAATTTTTTCTCGCCATATTGGATCTACTATTTTGAATTTCAGAAATCCGCCTGGGGTCAGATTGACCCCACCACCGTTGATCAGTTACCAAGGATGGGGTTCTTCTGTAGCTTTACTATATAACTTCGTACACTAAATATTACTTTTTACTTTTTAGTTCAATAGTATATAAATTAAAGTTTGTTTTGAAAAGATTTTTCACGGTATTTTTTTTATTTTGTACTTTTTAGCATTAGAATTTCTTTAATTATGTCTTAATACCTTCACTTGTGCGTATTCATCGGTTTATTATTAAATTTTATTCGCGTTGGCTATTCACATGTTACATTTTATTTATATTATGGCTCCATGAATCACATTATTGTGTTGCCACCGAAGTCACATAAGAATGTCTATATATATATATATATATATATATATATATATATATATATATATATATATATATATATGAAAGACATACGAACATAGCAAGTTCAGGCCTTATTTCGCCGATTTTCGAAGGAACTTTTCTAGACGCGGTTAAACAAAATGACGCATATATTAACAACATTTTTTTACAGATCATTTATGCACATGGTTAAGCATATGGAAAAAAAGATAAATATTAACAAATGGCAGAGATATAACATAATGAAGCAATGTATTTTTTTGTGCGTGCGTTGATGGAGGAACATATTTTTAATTGCATAATGAATGTATCTTCAGAGTGAACGCAAAATATTATTTAAAAAAATTATTTTAACAACAATTCGAAACTTACAATTTGTTTGCTGAATTTTATTTTTTACATTTTTTTGTGTCATTGAAAGTTTTGTTTCTGCGGTTCACGAATATGTTGCAAAAATTTGAAAGCGATCTGAACCTTCGTTCAACAGTTAAAACTTTCACAAGGCTAAAAAAAGTGAAATGGAAAAACGGCATTGAAGTTGGCCGTCGGGCGTCGCGCACTATGTGTAATACGCTCTAAATGCTGTAACTTTGACAATTTTTGGAATTTTTCAATTCCGTAAAGCTTAAAATATTCCTAACCGTTCTGGCTAATGGAATGAAAAATAATTAAAAAATGACAATTTTCGAAATTTTTTCTCGTGTTTAAGGCCTCAAATAAAACCTCGTAAAAAGGATCTTTTTGAGAAGTTACCAGCTGGCTATTTTGAGTTTTGAGAAGGTTGTTAACCAATTAATGGCCAAGCCAATTGTTGATTTTCGGAACGGTCCTGAGAATGGATCACTTCGACATGCTCTATCCGGAGGATATGTTGAAGACATTCGTCCGTATAAAGAGGAGTTTAGGGACAATCAGCTCACATTGAGGACGGTCCTCTGGAGTCTTCGAAATGACCAGGTCCCTGCATATGTCCGTATAGTTGTGCAAAGTGAATCGGGGGGGGGGGGGGGGTAGAAAGGGAGCGAATGTGGGAGCACAAGAGAAACTGCACCCGGGGAAGGTGAATAACAGGTGGAGGGGCACGAAGCGGAGCAGCGGGGCTGCGTGTACGTGAACCCCGAGCGGGTTCATCGACCCTTTGACAGTCGGTGGTGAACTACGCGACTGCAGAAACGAGAGAAATAGCTTGGACGGCTTCGTCGACGATTTCATTGGTGCTATTTATAAAGTGCTCTCTTGTCTCTCGTCTTTCTCTCTTCTTTGGCTCGTCTATTTTCAATTTTGGCAAATTCGCTTTTTTTTCACTTAAGCGTATTTTTTTAAGCCCCCCTCCTCCTCCGCGCTGATCTACCGTGGGGGGTTAGTCGGGAGGGACGAGCCAAAAAGCTTTGCGGTGATTTGCAAGCGCGTCACTGTCGCACACCGAGATTCCTCGGGTTATTTTCAACGCCTTCACATTTTCCGGTGACAATTCGGAACCTGCGGGCAATCTTGGTACGTTTCGCTTAACGATCGAAACGGACCTCCCCCGAGAGATTCCGTTAAGCTCCGGACCAGCGGGTTTTTAAGGATCGCACAGTTCCGTAAAATGAAGTTACTTTAAACAGGTTTTGGAAGTTTTTGTGGGTAACTTTTTTTTTAACATCGTAAATTCGAACTTTTTTTATCTCATGGAACAATGTGTCCTCTGGCTATCGAATGTATAAGAAAGTTAAGCCCCATCAACCCCTCCCACGATTTTATATTTAAAAAAATTGTCAAAGTAATCTCGACTGTGGGGTTCCTTTGACGAGGCATTGAAATGCAACTTATGTCAGTGATTGAGGGTTACTTTGGCATAATTTTCATTTAAAAAATATTTGATGTATCATACATGGAATTAAATGAAAGACAAAGATTTTTTGCCATCACATTGTCATCATTATTAAGGCGGGAAGCCTGAATTAAAAGGTACGAAAAATGTTTTTTTTTATTGCTTAAATCGTCAGATAAGCTATCCAAGAATATATTTACAATGTTACAGAAGCCAATTATAAATACTTTCGAAGATACAAGGCTAAAAGCAGAGAAGCGATTGATATTTGATATTGACGTTTCCTCCTATTGAAAACTTTGAAGCGCGTTTTCTCCAGTTTTCATTTTCACGCTTTTTCCAAATTGGCGGGCGTGATAGCAAAAAAAAAACTGAACGACCTATTGAATCAAACCAAAGTTTACTTTCTTCAGCATGAAAATCTCGTCAAAGTGAATTTAAAAAGCCGTTGAAAAAGTCTTACTAAATAATTTTTATAACACGTTAAAGTGTTTTTTTAAACAATTTTTTTTTCAAACCCGAGGGAAGTTATTATGTCACGATTTCTTCAGCGTTTTCTTAATTCACCCAGAAGAAAAATATACGATAATTGAAAATTTTATTGGTGTATTTGGTTCAGTCAAGAATTCCGAGCTGCATCTTTCCCCCCTGGAGACTGCAGTGGCAAGACGCACATGGAATAGGCTGATAAATCTGCAGTCATTTATTATTTCATGTTGAACATTTTTTTTATACATTTCGAATATACATGAAAAGATAGCGCAATGTTGACTGGGCTCACTTGTTTTTTTCCCTTCTGAAGAAATTCCCGAAAAAAACGCTTTTTTGGACCTTCTAATTCAGGCTCCCGCCTTGAGGAAACATTTTACATAAAACTATTAAGTACCTGGGGTACTGTAATAGGCACTTAATCAGTCTTATAATTATCATAGATATCAAAATGACTTTGAGCAACATTATAATAAACGTGAACGACAAATTTCAACCACAATAGAAAAAAAGCTCGCTGCGCACACATTTAAGGAATCTGCAAGTAATTTTTTTTTTTTTCATTTTTTTAAAATAAAATCTGAACTGTTAAGAACAATTTAAGCTATAGTACGTATGAAAAAACGCAAAATTGACCAAGTTACAGTAAGTTTTTGGCAAGAAGGTTGAGCCGCTGCGGGCAGTCGACCGTGCGGTTCGATCCGTATTTATAATGTATATGTATCCGCATGTATATGTATTAGACTAATTCAAAAGCGACAATTTTTAAATTATTTAAAATTAAGTAATTAATGTTGATACAATTTAATATTTTGTGTCAAGAAAGAGGGAAATTTTTCACCGTTCAAAAAAATCGTCAGATAATTGTTAATAACAAATGAGCTATGCAATATGAAAAAAAAAACCCTACGTACTTCCATAGACAATGTATTTTTCAAGATATATTCAACATTTTAAGTGAATCGGTTGAAAATTGTCTGAGTTATGTTTCTGGCGAACTTAAAAAAATTCAGTTTTGAAATAAACGCTGCACAGCCGCCATTTTGAAATTAATCGCTTCAAAACTGATATGTATGATAAACACCCTTTTTTGCAATCTCGATTTATTTTGTAGTTTTTCTGAAAAAAAAATCCCCAAAAAGCCTATTTTCGGCCTCTAAAGGGGCCTAAGGCCTTAATTACTTATATTTATTTCATTACTACGATTATGTAATAAAAAAAACATTTGGATTTGTAATTTAAAAAAACTAAAAATAAACCGAAAAATATTATTTTCTCTGATTTTTTTCTATTAAAAAAAGCGACCTTTTCGGTAGTCAAAATAAGTGTACTCTTTGAAAGTAACACATTCACTGTATTTTTTTTCTAATAGTACATGTATTCATCTATACAACCCCGAAAGAATTTTATTTTTACATGAAAATTTGTTTTAGTTATGATTTTTTTCATAAAAATCGTTTTTTCCCCAATTTTCGGTTACATTTATTGTTGTAAAAAAATGTATTTACAATAAATGGGTAAACAAATGATTGGATCGTGGAAAGAAATGTTGTAAAAGTAATTCAGAATTTTTTCAGATGTTTTTGACTTTTTTTTTCTTATAAAAAACATTAGCGGGACTTTTACGACCCAGTGTACAGACGGTGTCCCAAAATTTGAGTGTACAAACGGAGGGTTAGAGCCCTTTCTGACGTTGTGTAAAACAATAAAAATATTCCGGCCCATACTTTCGAGTTTATTTTTTTTTTTTTTAAATATACTCATTTTTCGATCGGGGCCGACTTTGGCAGAGCGCCAAATTTCGGCGCTCTGCCAAAGTAGCCCTGAAAGCTGTCAAAGTTACCCTCGACGTCAATTCAACCCCGTTTGGCGGTTCGTCTCGGGCAATCACAATTCCAAAGCACCCGCGTTTCATCAAGCCGATAGGGTGAAACGGCTGGAAGAAAAGGTCGAAGAATGTCGAAAAAAAAAAAACAATTCAATGTTAGCTGCCATCAACGAATGGTCGAAGCTCATACGAAGGTGTAGCGCCGCTTTCCGACGATGGCGATGGATGACGGCATGCGGACAATCGTCACTGCCGAGACAACGATGACGGCGACGCTCGAACGCTCGCGAGCGCGGGTATTTTTGAGTCTACGTCGTCATGACGACGTATCGCGGGCGTGTGCGATGACGGTGTTCCTTCGCCGGGTGGTTTTCACCTACTCTGTATGTACTATGCCGCCGCATGGACGCGACTGTACTCGGTGCGATTTGCGCCGCGAGTAAAACGACGAGGGTATAGGAGCGGCGTTGTTGTACGGCGTCGATGGACGGCAATAGTCATTAGGGAATTGTCAGAGGGTCGACGATTGGGCGGGAAAAGAGGGAGGCAGCACTGAAGGCAGAAGGGATGCGCAGAGAGAGAGAGAGAGAGAGAGAGAGAGAGAGAGAGAGAGAGGGAGAGAGAGAGAGAGAGAAAGGGAGAGAGGGAGAGAGAGAGGGAGAGAGAGTAAGAGGGAGAGAGAGAGAGAGAGAGAGAGAGAGAGAGAGAGCGAGAGAGAGAGAGAGAGAGAGGGAGGGGAGAGAGAGAGAGGGAGAGAGAGAGAGGGAGGGGAGAGAGAGAGAGAGAGAGCCACCATAACAAACGGGGCGAAGAGAGAGAGAGGAATAGACAGACAGAGACAAGAATAGAGGCAGCCACCGAAACAAACAGGGAGCAGGGGAGAAACGGCGAATGGGAGAGAAAGAAAGATAGCGGAAGTGACAGATAAAAATTGAGGGTAGAAGGGTGGAGAGGAGAAGTGGAAGGAAGTGGGGTTGTTCCAGAGAAAGAGAGAGAGAGAGAGAGAGAGAGAGAAATGGGTAGGAGAGTAAGAGTGTATAAGCCCAAGAGAGGGTGAATTCGGGATAGTATGAGTGAGAACACGATTACAGAAGGGAACGTCAGGCTGAGCGCCGGCAGACGCCGCATTATCATCTATATATAGAATACTAACGATACATACTCTGTACACCTACAATTATATACGTTTATATCTTCACATACATACATACATATATATACATATATATACATATATATATATATATATATATATATATATATATATATATATATGTATATATATATATAAACACACGCACACATACGAAGAAGGGTGATTTTGGAGACATTAGGCTTCGAGGAGCGTCCTCATCATAGTCAATGCTCCCCATACTCGTCATAGTGCAAACCTCAATACCCCAAAGCCACCTCTAGATGGCACGCTCATTTATATAAAGTCCATTGCAGGGAAATGTCCGCAAAATCAAAGATTCGTTTAAAACAACATTGAAGGACCGTCCTCGAAACAGTTGAATATGCCGGTAAGCAACATTGCATATATATAGCAGGTTCGAAACACCTTTTCCTTTTATATATATGTCCATATAGATATAGGAGAGGATGAACCGTGTGCAAGAGACATACAGGGTGGCCCGAAAAGTGAAGTCCAAAAGGAAAATCTCGATTTCTTGTATCAATACCTACTCACATCGGCCTCTTCTAGGATCTTTTTTAGTTTTGGAGAAAAAAAGCATTTTTTGGTTTTTTCCTTGAATGTATGTACTTTCTTCGCGATTTTTTTTTTTTTTTCATTTGTGTTGTCGTTATGGCGGGCAATAAATCAGTGACTAACTGAACACTAACGTAAAGGCCTTGGATTCTTATCTAAAGCTCAATTTTACAATATAAAATATTGTAAAATAAAAATATAAAATATTTAAAAAATATGTATATATATATATATATATATAAAATAATAAAAAAATATAAAAAATAAATTTCTACAAAATTGGGTCTTTGAAAAAGTATTATGTGAAGAATACTCTGTATTTTTTTTTGGTTAAAATATTTCATTGTAATCGATTCACAGCCGATGTCCGGGAACCACCTCTCGAAAATGTTGTTGCGGTGAGCAATGCCCTCGTGAACCAGGTTATCTAATAACAAAAAAACGAACAGAATTCTTTAGTATATTAGTTTATCCTATGATTAATCGAAGGAATTTTCGAAATGTCAAATTAAAAAAATGGCGCTTGTTCAAAGTGAGAGTCTCTGTTTTGCGAAAAATATGGGCATTTTTCGTTCATCAAAACGAAAGTATACATCGGAAAAGAAATCCTTTTATCAAGTACTACACTTTTACACCTAGAATAAAGCCCGAAACTTTTCAGAAAGATCGATCCAGTAATTTTCGAGATATTTTCCTCAGCGACTTTGAAAACGTACTTTCGATAAAAAAAAAAGCGTTTGAAGTTTCTAACGATGCTTCGAGCGTTCCCACGGGCGTCAACATAACAGCATATAAATCTATCAATCTCGATCCGGTCACCTTGACATTTTCAGGGAACATTTATTAGATGATACACCGTCAAAATATATTGGTTTTGAAAAAAAGATTTTTCAACATTTACAACAAAACATGACCCCTTAAGAAATATGTTTCAGAGGATCAGTCACTAACGTTCAGGTGAAAATGAAATTCTTATACCCCAAACAAACTCATACTAGTATAAATATTTTTATATAAGAGTCTGAGGACTCTCTTGTTAAATACTTATACTACTACTTATACTAGTATAAGTATTTTGAAAATACTTATACTACTACTAAGTAGCGAATGGTTAATAGGGAACTATTCGGCGGTCTCGGAAGGAACGTAACGAGACAAGTCCGGTTTTGTGCGGAAAACATTGTTCGTCACTAATTATTAGTTATATCGTAACTTTGAGAAACCTTGTAAAAGCCCAACGAGGGCACACTTTGGAATAAATACATAATACTACTTATACTATTACTTATACTAGTATAAGTATTTAAAAAATACTTATACTACTACTTCTACTAATATAAGTATTTAAAAAGTACTTGTATTAGTAGAAGCAGTGGAATAAGTATTTTTTAAATACTTATATTAGTATAAGTAGTAGTATAAGTACTTATTCCAAAGTTATATACTACTACTTATACTAGTATAAGTAGTAGTATATGTACTTATTCCAAAGTATGCAGTCGTTGGGCTTTTGCAACGTTTCTCAAAGTTACGATATAACTAATAATTAGTGACGAACAATGTTTTCCGCACAAAACCGGACTCGTCTCGGTGCATTTCTTCCGCGGCCGCATAACAGTTCCCTATTGACCATTCGTTACTTAGTAGTAGTATAAGTATTTAAAAAATACTTATACCAGTATAAGTATGTTTACATAAGAGTCTGAGGACTCCTTTATTAAATACTTATGCTAGTATACTAGTAAACATACTTCTATTAGTACGTATACTAGTATAAGTATTTTTTAAATACTTATACCAGTATAAGTATTTTTATATAAGATTCCGAGGACTCGCGTATTAAATACTGATACTAGTATACTAGTAAACATACTTGTATTAGTACGTATACTATTATAAATATTTTCAAAATACTTATACTACTATGAGTACAAAATACTTATACTAGTATATTAGAGTCTGACGACTTTCAATTACTTCTGAAAACTTCTAAGAGGGAAGTACGTACCCAGAAACGAAAAAAATAAAACGCTAAAAAAATAAAAATAAACAAAATGTTTCCGCACAAAATCGGACTTGTCTCGGGGCGCTTCTTCCGCGGCCGCATACTAGTTCCCTATTGACCATTCGTTACTTAGTAGTAGTATAAGTATTTAAAAAATACTTATACCAGTATAAGTATGTTTACATAAGAGTCTGAGGACTCCTTTATTAAATACTTATGCTAGTATACTAGTAAACATACTTCTATTAGTACGTATACTAGTATAAGTATTTTTTAAATACTTATACCAGTATAAGTATTTTTATATAAGATTCCGAGGACTCGCTTATTAAATACTGATACTAGTATACTAGTAAACATACTTGTATACTAGTATGTTTACTATTATATGTTTACTATATAGTAAGTATACTATTATAAATATTTTCAAAATACTTATACTACTATGAGTACAAAATACTTATACTAGTATATTAGAGTCTGACGACTTTCAATTACTTCTGAAAACTTCTAAGAGGGAAGTACGTATCCAGAAACGAAAAAAATAAAACGCTAAAAAAATAAAAATAAAAAAAAATGTTTTCCGCACAAAATCGGACTTGTCTCGGGGCGCTTCTTCCGCGGCCCCATAACAGTTCCCTATTGACCATTCGTTACTTAGTAGTAGTATAAGTATTTAAAAAATACTTATACCAGTATAAGTATGTTTACATAAGAGTCTGAGGACTCCTTTATTAAATACTTATGCTAGTATACTAGTAAACATACTTCTATTAGTACGTATACTAGTATAAGTATTTTTTAAATACTTATACCAGTATAAGTATTTTTATATAAGATTCCGAGGACTCGCTTATTAAATACTGATACTAGTATACTAGTAAACATACTTGTATTAGTAAGTATACTATTATAAATATTTTCAAAATACTTATACTACTATGAGTACAAAATACTTATACTAGTATATTAGAGTCTGACGACTTTCAATTACTTCTGAAAACTTCTAAGAGGGAAGTACGTATCCAGAAACGAAAAAAATAAAACGCTAAAAAAATAAAAATAAAAAAAAATGTTTTCCGCACAAAATCGGACTTGTCTCGGGGCGCTTCTTCCGCGGCCCCATAACAGTTCCCTATTGACCATTCGTTACTTAGTAGTAGTATAAGTATTTAAAAAATACTTATACCAGTATAAGTATGTTTACATAAGAGTCTGAGGACTCCTTTATTAAATACTTATGCTAGTATACTAGTAAACATACTTCTATTAGTACGTATACTAGTATAAGTATTTTTTAAATACTTATACCAGTATAAGTATTTTTATATAAGAGTCTGAGGACTCGCTTATCAAATACTGGTACTAGTATACTAGTAAACATACCTGTATTAGTACGTATACTAGTATAAGTATTTTCAAAATACTTATACTAGTATGAGTACTCATATATTAGAGTCTGACGACTTCCAATCACTTCTGAAAACTTTTAAGGGGTTGTTCACCAAAGAAACCCAGAAACGAAAAAAATCAAACGCTAAAAAAATATTTAAAAAAATGCCACAGGACTCGAAAAAATGTTTGTTTTGTCGAAAACTAAAAAAGATCGTAGAACATAGACGGTTGTGATTTGGCCAGGTATGGCTACGAGTCATCGAGATTTTCCCTTCGGACGTCACTTTTCGGGCCACCCTGTATAGGTGTACGCTCGAGTATCGGAGAGGTGGTGTATGCACAGTTGGTACATACACCATCAGGGGAGGAGGCGCCGAAGTTTCTCGAGCGCCGCCGAAGCGAGGCGATTGCGTCGCGAGGGCAACCACGTTTCTCGCCGCTGCCTACTACTACCCTCAGTTTGTCGTGCGGACGCGGGTCGAGTCGTGAACTCGCGGGAACGCACGTTCCCGATCGGCCCTCGTTCCTGAAAAATAAATAGGAAAAAAAAAACAGAAAAATAAACAACAACAAAACTACGGTGACGTGTGGCTACGGATGGAAAAAAATCGTAAAGGAGAGAAAAAATAATTTGAAAAATAAAAAGGTCGCGAGGAAAGGGTACGAAAAAAATCGCGGCACCGTTCAACGAATTCAGGAACGAGGAAACGGAACTTTTTAGTGCGCGTGGTGAGTGCGTTTCGAGTGCAAGTGTGAGTGGCAACGGTCTTTGCGTTTGTTTGTTTTTTAATTTAAAAAAAAGTAGTTCCGTCGTACAAATGTGTACGAAGTATAAAGAGTGAAGGAGGGCCGGAGTAATGGAAAATGTGACGAGTTCGGTCGGGGGGTCCCTTTTTGTGTATGTTAAGATTAAAAGGGAAATCTGAAGGATGCGCCTCGGCGCGATCGTCCAAGTGCGAACATCGAGGGACACGAGGATAATTTTTTTTCGTGATTAATTTCCATTTTCTCAGCACCCTCCCTCTCCCTTTTTCTCTCTCCCTCTCTCTATTCACCCCCTTTCTGCCTCTCCCTCTCTCTCCTTCTCTCTCTCTCTCTCCCTTCCACCCTGGAGAGTTTGAGATTACGAATTCTCGTCATGGATGACGCCCGACGAGATGAGAACATTGCCTGCTGATACAGGTGAGTCCACATGGAAAATTGAAAATGCAAAAAAAACGCAACCGGTATACGTGCACGAAAGCTCGATACATCGTCGATATAATTTTTTTTTTGCCTTTTCCGCTTAATCGCTAGAATAACATTTTCATTTTTTCCCTCAGAGGAAAGTTTTTGAATGGCGATAGTGAGCGGGATCACCGGCTTTTTCATAATGTATGCGCTTCATCGCGACACGTGGTACACATGACAGGGGGTATAGTTGTGATAGTCCAGTCGGTGACGACGGAAGTGGTGGCGGTTAGTAGTGACGGTCGTCGTTATGTCGGACGCGCCCGAGCTCTGCATATATCGACATATTATATTATATATAGATATATATATATATATATATTTGTGTGTGTGTGAGTGTGTGTGTGTGTGTGTGTGTGTGTGTGTGTGTGTGTGTGTGTGTGTGTGTGTGTGTGTGTGTGTGTGTGTGTGTGTGTGTGTGTGTGTGTACACGTATGTATATAACTCACTAGCGCAAGACGCCGCGTGACAGGCGTCACGCCAGTTTCTTCAAGTAACAATGAGACGAGATGTGACGGAATATCCATTAGCGAGAGAACAGAGAAAAATAAATCTCGTAAGGCAGAGAGAACGTGACTAAAAAAATGAAAGCAAAATGACATTCTTCTTTCACTCGAGTTACGTGACGAACATTTGTGTTGTGTCAATTTTGATTTTATGTGGATTATTATATGTATATTGCAATTATTATATTGCAAATATTGACATCTAATTGCAATAAAACAAGACATGTATGTACTGTCCCCCATGGAAATTTATATACGCAAAAATATACAGCAAATATATTTTATTAATAATTGCAATATATGTGAAATGTATGCCATAGATTGAAAATATACGTTGCATATATGTGCCAAATTCTAATTTTCGTAAAGTTTTTATATATGAGATGTATATGCGTGGTATTACTGTATATCACTGTACCATATATCAATGATATATGTAGCATTTACCCTGCATATATATCACATTTATTTAGCATATATGTTGCATACACACTGCATGCATACCACATGTATACTGCATAAGTGGTACATATATGCCACAAACTATATTGAAAATATACTTACAATTTACTCAAATTACCCTCAAAATATACTACAAATGTATTTTAACTGTATTCGACTTATAATTGAAATATACTTTAAATGTATTTAAACTACATCTAAAATATACACGATATATGTTCATACTCCGTTAAAAATATTCTTGAAATATGTTAATACTACATTTAAAATATTATTGAAATATATTCAACGTGTATTTAAGATATACTTGAAATATATTTAAACTATACTTGAAATATTCTTAAAAATTTTGTTATGACGTTATTTACATCGTTGCACCCTTTTGCGATATTTTTCCTTGTCATTAATTACGATTATGGTGTTTGCGGTTCAAATATATTAATGGTTCAAATTTCAATTATATCAGACGCTTACACGCCGTAAGGTGGTTTCGAACCCGGGACCTCTGAGTGATGAGCTGGGACGTTCCCCGCTGAGCTAATTCTACTTGTTAAATTAACTTTCGTATCGTCTGCATATCGTACAATACACAATGTTAGTTTATTGAGAAATGTGTGGATTTACAAGGGTAAATAACATTATCGGATCAATTGCGTAATTGCGTTCGCATAGAGAGCGATAATCGAATAGAATTACGAGATTACACAACCTTCAATTTTTTTGTCCGATCTTTTATTCCGGCTAGTGCAGCTAGGTCTTCGCGAGATACCGACTTGAAGATGTTTTTGATTTGCAACGTCATCTGTTACTCAAGTTGCTTAACCAACCATATTAAAAATATATAAAACATACATTCGGTTTGTATGTTTGATATATTTAAGATGTATCTTAAATGGATTTATATTTATATATCGTATAGGTTTTACTCTTGCCCAAAAATATAATTGGCATATCCAACTTTTCGAACCAATTATATTTAATACATGTTTTATATATTTTTCGATATATTTTTTATATATTTTATTTTCATGTGGGTGTATATAGTGTTTATATGTAATAGTGTACTTTAACTGTAAATTAAGTTTTATTAAGTTTAACTGTAATAGTGTTTGTTCACAGCATATATTTCTTGTCAGGAATATGTATTAAAAATGTATGCGTCATATATGACGTATACATGACACACATATGAGTCATATATGACGCATGCATTTTTGATATATTTTTCTGACAAAAAAATAGATTGAAAATATATCGAAAATATATGCGTCGTATATGCCTCGTATTCGATCATATATAGTGTTTATACGTAGCATATATTTTTTTGGCCAGAAAAATATATCGAAAATATATGGGTCATATATGCGGCATATATATGGTGCATATATACTGAATATATACGTATTATTCTATTTTTCGTCACTATATATGCGATCGATATATGTATATGTAGCATATATTTTCTGCATATATTTTACATACATGAATTTCCATGGGGGGTAGTTCATCGAACTTAAATCATATAATATATACAGAAATTTGGTGATCAAGATAAAAAATCATAAATTAATACAACAGCAAACAAAATGAACAAAATGCATCGACACTCTTGCAGTACACACACTTACACGAAGGAAAAAACAAATATTAGAAATCACATTATGTAGATGCGTCACTGGATGTTATCATATACACACAGCCCTTGTAAATACGGTCCGATTACTTATTGCCACGCACATAATTGGCAGATTGTAATTTAACAAATTAAAAATATATGTATAACCATGTTTATTGATCTTCTATGAGTATTCAATGGGCATTTGAAAAAATATCTTTCACCGCTATTGCAAATTTTTTTGACAAATGTCCATTGTTTTTTGTAGAATAAAAGTGAGCCGTCTTTTATTTTAAGAATACAATTTGTATTTTCCGAATATGTTGAAAATCCCGGAGATAAATCAAAATTGAAAATGTATTGACATTGACAATCCTGTAGGATAAATTGAGATAAAAAATGTATTTATTTTAAAAATCCTGTAAGATGAATTCAAATAATAAACGCATTTATTTTAAAAATCCCCCAAGATAAATTCAAATAAAAAATGAATTTATTTTATAAATCCTGTAAGATAAATTCAAATAAAAAATGTATTTATCTTAAAAATACTGCAAGATAAATTCGAATAAAAATACTATTTATCCTGAAAACCGTTTAAGATTACCAAAAAGAAATATAGTAAGTGTATTTATTCAGTTAAGATTTGATGACACGTTTTGGACAACAAACGTTCTATATTTCGAAGGTGTCGGAAAAATAGTCGAGTTTTTATGAATCACGTGTTGGTAGGCTACGTCGAATTTCGTATTTTGGTTTATAAATATTTTTTCCCATCGTAGAAGTTGTGCTTTCGAATCGACCAATTATTTTTGATTCCTTGCAGGCCTTTTTCGTATGATGTCACCCTTGTTAACTTTTACTCGAGAAAATCCGAGCGGTGACAGTCGAGTTCTATTTTCAAGCCTTCGCACGTTTTCTTTTTTTTTTCTGCACACGTCGATGATTCAAGTCGCTTCGGGAGCTAACACGTTGCGCTCCGTGAAGTATTTTGGCAGGGTTTAGAAGCTGAAATGTTTTCGTGTCGATGCACTCGCGAACGACGTCGCTACATGCGTAAAAAAATGTTGTCTCTCTTTCTCTCGCTTTTTCACACACACACACACACACACACAAACCTTGTCTTTTCGGCTATGCCTTTGCTATTTGGCTGAT
Organism: Ophion obscuratus; assembly: GCA_964007375.1. Taxonomy (NCBI): domain Eukaryota; kingdom Metazoa; phylum Arthropoda; class Insecta; order Hymenoptera; family Ichneumonidae; genus Ophion; species Ophion obscuratus. The sequence continues at coordinate 9,324,872 of OZ023319.1, forward strand.
AAATTTGAAAAAAAAGGCTTGGGTCTGTCGTGCCAATGAACTCGTTGATGTGTACGACGAACTCTCTCCTCTGGGAACAAAGAGAGAGAGTGAGAGGGGGAGGACGACAGGACAAAGTGTGCAGAAAAGTTTTTCGTCACTCAAAAACATTACAAAAGCAAACATCAAAAAACATCACACCCATCAGAAGCAAAATTTGCAGAAAAGTTTTTCGTCACTCATAAGCATTGCAGAAGCCAACGTAAAAAAACATCACAAACGTCGAAAGCAAAGTTTGCAGAAAAGTTTTTCGTCACTCAAAAGCATTACAAAAGCAAACATAAAAAAAACATCACAAACATCAAAAGCAAAAGAGGAAGCAAAAACAGGGGGAGAGAAACAAAAAAATAGTGTAAAAAAAGAGGGAGACAAGAGAGTACCCTCTGAAAAAAAAAAGTTTTACTCTATGAGCAAACGCAACATCGATGAGTGTTTTTCTCCAAACCATGTGACGTTTCATTCGTGCAATCTCGAGTCCTCCAAAACACCCTTGGTGAATGAAGGAAAATTATTCAAATCACGCCCAATAGACTTAAGGGCTGTTCTCACTTTAGACGCTAAAAAGCTATTTTCATTATTTTTTGTTGTATGTTTATATTATAGACATTGATAAAAAGTTGTCACACTTAATAAATACACTTTCGAAATACATTTAAAAAATGTTTTAATGTATTTATGTAACCGAAACAAACTTTAAACTTTAAACCGATTCTTATTAAATTTCAACCACATATTCTTTACAACTATAGCTATAGCGCATATCAAGGATTTAAATTTTTTTAAAATTTTTTCCTATTTTTTTTGCCAAAAACGGTGAAAAACACGTTTTTCTTGTTTTTTTTTCGAAATATGTTCGCCGTTTTGTTACTTTTGCATATACCAAAAATCGTATGATATGCGCTATAGCCATTAAGGCCTTACACCACTCTAAAGGCAGAAAAAATAGGCTTCTTGGGATTTTTTTTCTCAGAAAAACTACAAACAAATCGAGATTACGAAAAAGAGTTTGTATCATCCATATCAGAGAATATATACAATAATTTTTTTAAAGCGATTAATTTAAAAATGGCGGCTGTGCAGCGTTTATCTCAAAACTGTTATTCCAAAGTTCAAATTTTTGGAAAGTGAAAAATTTGCCTAAAAAATCGTCAGATAATTGTTACTAACAAATGAACTATGCAATATAAAAAAAAATCTTACGTACTTCCACAGACAATGTATTTTTCAAGATATATTCAACATTTCAAGGGAATTGGTTGAAAATTGTCTGAGTTATGTTTCCGGCCAACTTAAAAAATGCAGTTTTGAGATAAACGCTGCACAGAGGCCATTTTGAAATTAATCGCTTCGAAAAAATTATTGTATACAGTCATTGATATGTATGATAAACACCCTTTTTGCAATCTCGATTTATTTCGTAGTTTTTCTGAAAAAAAAAAATCCCCATAAAGCTGATTTTTTCGAGTGGCCTCACCCCTTAATATACTGAATCTAAAACCGTTTGATTTTTATTCATTTCGGATGATCCATCTCCGAGATTTTATCAACAGATTTACCATTTTTTAAGGACATTTTATTAACTACCATTTTCGTCTATAAATAGTGACGTGAATAAATAATTTTTTCAATGTATTTCTCAAGTGTATTTATTAAGTGTGACAACTTTTACATCAATATCTATAATATAAACCTATCAAAAAAATTCATGAGAATATCATTTTTTAGCGTCCAAAGTGAGAAGACCCCTTGACCTTCAGCGAAGCTTTTTGCTCTCCGTTCTCCATATTCACGATCTCGTGACGAAACCCGCAGAAAAATGTTCAATCGCTCGGCGATCCTGTGTGCTTTAAAGCCCGAACGGAATCCTGAAACCCTTCGGCTCGGTCGCTCATTAGAATCCGTCGAAATATCCTTTGTCGTGCTAGTTTCGAGAGGTTGAAGACGGGTCGGATCTCTCTCTCTCTCTCTCTCTCTCTCCCTCCCTCCCTCCCTCCCTCCCTCTCTCTCTCTCTCTTTCGCTCTTCCACTTCGTCATCCATGACAGTCCCGTCACACTTTTTTCTTTCCCTTCTTCCTGCCGTCAAGAACAGCCACGGGAGATCGAATATTCCACCGCTAATAAGGCCGGGTCTCACGTGGATGAGCATGTTTAATGAGTTCGCCTCCATTCCCAGATCTTCCGTGTCCTCTTAGTTGAACTTCAAACGAATTCGAAGATTCGTTCTTTCCCCTGGGAAAATGTGGGAAAGGTCATCTATTATCGGAATTGTCCAGAGTTTGGGGACCGAGAGGGATCATTCGTAAATCGACACGGGGCTTGGTACTGATGATCCAGTCCGAAGGCATTGAGATAACAATGGATCGATGAGCCATGGCGCATAATTTATTTAGAAATGGCGATGGACATTAATGCGAATGAAAAGAACGAAGATATGTATGTATCACAATGATTGAAAGCCAAACTGTACATGTGTCTCTGGACTTTGTGGATATTGACATTATCGCATTGGGCTAACGAGCAGTCGAAGGTAGACAAAGTAGTAGGACTAAGGGGGTGAGGTACACGCAGATAGGCTGGATAAGAATATACCACAAACGTAACGGACGTTCAATAGACTCTTGAAAGATATGGAATAACGTTGGCGTGAATTATACGTCGTTATCACGCCCCTGAATGTTCGAGGCTAACTACAATTGCCCGCTGACCCGTATTCCCCGAGACTGCAGCCACGCTGGGAATTGCTGTGGAGCATGAGGTTGAGGAGCAACGAGTTGACTCGAGAATCGACGAGACTGAATGCCCCTCCGCTTGCCAACGGCACTTGTATATATCGCCTGCTCATTCATCTACAACACATTTGGGCGTTCCCATAGCTGGTGAATATGGAGTTCCACCTCCAAAAAGGTCTGCACATGTTCAATGGAAGTTTTTCATCATTGGAAAGCATTGGAACAGCTGATGTTCACTAGTCGTCATGGGTGGTTGGAGAATTGTACCGCGTGACGTTTCCCTAGAGATCCTTCGGAATTCTAACCTTGTTTTTCCACGAAACTGAACTGTTCCATGAGCTGAAACTCTTCGATTCCCTGTTTCATCCCCTTCTGTCTTACACTCGGGTGCGTTTCACCGTTGTCGTCATTACGGCAACACAGCCGTCACTAACGTACACATTATTGCGTCCACATCTTCCATTGTTAATGAGCGACAATACCAACCCTGCCGCATTTCGCTCGGAAAGCTTAGAACCCCTCAGCGTTGGATGGCAAAAACTGCTCGGTGTAGACTTTGTAGGGTATTAATATTATGAATTGGAGTATTAATGAGGTTGTTGATGAGAATCCTTTATCTGGGTATTGAAGAGGATTGCCGAAGGTATTAAGGAGAATTAGTGATCAAGATGATGATGACGATCATTGATGGGGGAATTGATGAAAAACATGTACATGCATTAATGCATGTATGATGCATTAATGAGGAATGTTGATCGAGCGGTCGATGACAATCATTGATCTAGGTGTTAATCAGGGTTATTGGCTGAGGTGATGATGTGGATCGTTGATGTAGATATTGATGATAATTATCGATAAAGATATTGAGGATTATTGATCAAGATAGTGATGGGGATTATTTAAAATGGTATTAAGAAAGATTATTGATCAAGATAGTGATGAGGATCACTGTTCGATGTATTGATGACACATGTTAATCAAGACATTGAGGAGGATCAGTCAGGCTGTTGATGAGAATTAATGATGAAGGTATTAAGGAAGATTATTGCTCAAGTTATTGAGGAAGATTATTGATGAATGTGATAAAGATGATCATTGATGTAAGTATTGATGCGGATTATTGATCAAGGCATTGATAAGAATTATTGATAAGGGTATTGAGTAGGGCTACTGCCAAGGTGGTAATGGGCATTGATTGATGTAGATATTGATTGATGTAGGCATCGGTGATTACCATCGATCAATGTATTAATGAGAAATGTTGATTAAGATATTGAGGAGGATCAGTTAGGTCGTTGATGAGAATTATTGATCAAGGTATTGAATAAATTATTCATCAAGGTGGTAAAGAGAATCATTGATGTAGGTATTGATGAGAATTATTGATCAAGGCATTGATGACAATTATTGATAAAGGTATTAAGGAGGACCAGTCAGGCTGTTGATGAACATCATTGACGAAGATATCAAGATATTAAGGAAGATCAAAGAGATAAAGAGGATCATTGATGTATGTTTTGATGAGGATCATTAATGTAGGTATTGGTGGAGAATATTGATAAAGGTATTGAGGAGAGTTATTAATCAAGCTAGTGATGCAGATGATTGATCGATGTATGATAAGAAACGTTGTTAAATATATTAAGGAGGATGAGGCAGGATGTTGATGAGAATTATCGATCAAGGTATTGAGAAAGATTATTGATCCAGGTGATAAAGTGGATCATTGATGTAGGTATTGAGGCGGATAATAGATCAAGGCATTAATTAGAATTATTGTTAATGGTATTAAGAAAGATTGTTGATCAACGTGATAAAGATAATCATTGACGTAGGTATTGATGAGGATCATTGATGTAGGTATTGGTAAGGTTCATTGATCAAAGAATTGAGGACACCTATTGATAAAAATTTGTTGATCCTGGTGATAACGATCATTGATCAAGGCGATGATCACAATCCTTGATGGAGGTAATAATAAGCAATGCCGATTACTGTAGTCATTATCTACACTACAATTCACTATTTCAACTTTCCCTCAACCCCCAATAAATTCCAAAACGAGCCCAAACCCACTTGGACTTGACAAAAATCTGGATATAAATTGATTCCCACAAATCGACAACACGTCAGACTCAATGATAACCGCGTGTGAAAAGAACAATGAGCAA